>CM077565.1:45550855-45973638 GCA_039657345.1 Stephania japonica | reverse complement strand
CCAAAATTGGTATAATTTGAGCGACTTTTTAGTAGCATTTTTAAAAGTTTGAGTGTTTTTTTTTTTGTACAAAGTTAATTTTTGTGACTAAAGTATTACAAACTAAAAAGATGAATGATCATCAATGAAATTAACCCATTGTATGTATATAGTAAAGGAGCTGAAAATCCAAATTAAGGATCTAACATACAGATTCTCAATCGAGAAAGGAGAGAAATAAAGTGAGGATACCACGTATGGTTAAGAAAACACAAGAACCATTGCAAGTACTTGAATTGCATCAATAGCCAAATAAAGGAACATTTAACTTCAGTAATATGTTTCATAAAAAATATGCAACCATATGAAATAACATATTTTAGATGAATCCATTATCTTTACATTTTAACTTAAACATCATAGAGGTGTTAGAGAAGAAAAAGGAAAAGAATACACATGCTAGTCTCCTAAGCCATTTTGTGAATAATTTATTCTCCTAAGCCATTATACGAATAATTTATTCCTTTATCAACAACTAGGTTTCTACAAAAAAGAATCAAACAACTGTACGAATTGGTTGATTGACAAATGCTCACTAGAAAAAGGAATCAACAATAACTTTTTTTAAAAACTATTCGTTCCTAGTACATATTAAGAAAAAAAAGTCAAAAGCTATATCAATTTTTTCAAGAAGTCAACATAAACATGAGATAAGACATTGTTACAAAGGGTGGGAAAATATAATTAAAAATGAAAATCAAATGATGCTTAACCTTATTGTTGTATGACCCATATCTCTAGCAAGCTCCACCTGAGACCACCTAACCAAAGGCTATAGAGCACCCACAATAAGAAAGTATGGTAAAAAAAATTAAACAAGCACCAAAACTTGATCACAAAAAAAGGGTACAAAGTGACCAAAGAAATAAAAATGCCCAATGAGGCAATAAAAAGATCTCTGTCCATGATGAGGTGTATGTGTAACAAAAGGAACCCTACAAATCAGATTTTGTGAGATGGGAAGCCTAAGAAAACTGAAATTGAATTGAAAAAATTAAAATTTAACACTTGATGATTGATATGCAATCACAATAGCTTATCAACTCCTAGCTTTTCTTCTAGACATTTCATTTAATACATCAACAAGTTCATAATCGACTTCAAATCACCCACAAAGAAAACCCACAAATCCATAGCTTCCTAGACCGATTACATTAACAACAAATACTTGAGTCCCTTAAAAGTCACCAATTCAACAAAGAGGTAAACACGTCACAAGAATGAAAACTTATCCCAAAAGAACTTTTGATTCACATTACTTTGTCCTAACATATCAATGTTGTGAGGTATGACTAAGTTTCTAGTGTTTTTATCTCTCAAGCTACACAAGCTCTAACCAAGCTCTTTTATTAAATGACAACAGAAATCATCCATAAGCAAATTTTCTTTAATTAATACCGAATTCCCTTTTTCAGACCATATGAGAAAACCCTAAAAATTCACTTATTTATTTTATTCAACCAAATGCACTCCAATTGGCCCAAAATCCTCAAAATCAATGATTTCCTAACAAGAAAACACATTATAGGAATTTCTACCTGTTTACGTTGTTAAAACCCATTTTTCTGCAATTGTTGAACTTGGTCTGGAGCTCCCAAGTTACGGGAAATGCATTCGGGAGTGCTTAGAACAGATTTGAGGTGAATTTTATTTTATTTTACTATATTTTTTTTTTCCCCTTTTGCTTCTTCATCTCCCCCAATTAATCAACCCATCGCCACAATCAACAATTCACCAGTAACTAATCAACACTAAACTCGTCCCAATTCCTGCACAAAACATTTAATTCACTAAAGAAACACAAACTTGATTAGCTCACCTTGAATTAACAACCGAAACACCACTTCACTAATTCCAAAACCGAAAGTGACAGAGAGACAGAGAGAGTTGGGAGATGCAGAGACATGGAGAAGCATCGTGAGTGATGGAGTCGATAACCAGAGGGAGGAGCTCGCGATGAAGAAGAAGATGCCGAACAATGGAAGAGAGGCTCGAAATTGGGGAGAATCGAATTGGGAAAGGTCGACAAGGGTTTTGACCAAAATCCTCTGTTTGCGTTTTCTTAATAGAAAAGGTCAACTGAATTACCCAAATGCTCTTCAAATTTTATCCACTGCACAGGGGATGCAAGTGAGGCGAGTTCGAGTCGAGAACACAATCTCTATACTCCATCTCTAATTTTGATAGGGCAGAGATTTTCCTTTTAAAATTCTTCTCGGAAAATCTTTCACCCCCGTTCCTCATCTCGCGAGAATCTCCATCCCCACAGAGGATTTCCCACCCCTATTATTTTTTAATATAATATCTAAAAAAGTTTAAATATATTATAGATACAAAATTTAATCATTAAAATATCTTTCTTTACATATTTTAAATACTTTAAATAATATACTTACATTATTATATATAAATTTTAAGTTATATTAGTTTTTTCTATATAAACTTAATTATATTTATTTAAAGTTAAAAATTTAGTTACATATCCCGCAGGGAATCCCCATATTAAGGCGGGGCGGGGAATCCCCATAGGGTGACGAGTAATACCACTCCC
The DNA here is from genome assembly GCA_039657345.1 of Stephania japonica. Classification (NCBI taxonomy): domain Eukaryota; kingdom Viridiplantae; phylum Streptophyta; class Magnoliopsida; order Ranunculales; family Menispermaceae; genus Stephania; species Stephania japonica. Next base: position 45,971,048 of record CM077565.1, on the reverse strand, counting down.
GCCCGCCCCGCATGATGGGGATGAAAATCCCCCCATCCCCCGCCCCGTGGAGGATAGTTGGCAGGGAATCCCCACCCTATCGGGGCAAATCAGCGCGAAGAATGAGGATTCTCCGCCCCACCTACACCCTTATTGTCACAGGGCCAATGAAAGAGGAGTTTTTCACTAGGAAATTTTTCTCTCAATTGAACCTGCGGTGCCTTAGGGCCACCTTAGTTCAGCACGCCAATACTCGAATTAAAGGGACAGCAAGCTATAGGCAACAAGGAAACGTTTACTAGCTCAATTGGAATTACAACTGTGGAACTCTGTGCCTCTCCAAGCTCAGAGCCCTTGGCTTTATAGACTAGTCATTAGGTAGTTACATAACCAATTAGGACACATGTCCAGTGTTCATAAATCGTCACTCTCTTAGTGGTCAAGGCGATTCTGCCGAACCGCCTTGTTCCTCGTCGCCACTGGTTCCGTAACTACCTCCATTACTGGATCAGTTAGCACATGCTCCATGTATTCGGGACAAGCCTGGACGTGGTTTGGTCATGGCCCGGCCATGACCAAGGTAGTTCCCCAACTACCTCGACTTGGTCTTCCACGTTTCAAGGGACGTGGTTCATGCTTCTCTAAGGGACAGGGACTGCGTCTCGTGGTGCCTGGCCGTGTCTAGGCACGTTGGGTGCTAAGCCGGGGCTCGGGGTCGAGTCTCATCGGCTCGGGGTGGCCGGACCATGGTCCGTGGGTTTTTGCCTTGGCATGGTGCCCAAGGCGTGCTCGAGGACCCTCCTTGTCACTATTGCCCATGCCACCCCTAGGAGAAAGCCCACCTCCCCTTATAGTAGATGTTAAGCCGTTTTCTCAGCTCTAATAGGAAACATCCCAAAATGAAACCAAGCGTACTTTGACCAGGGTCAATGCCCGAGTCAAGGAAAGTCAACTGTTGTGTCAAGGCCTTGCCTTGGCCTGCCTTGCCCAGCCTTGCCCGTGCCTTAGCCTGGCCTTGCCCATGCCTTGCCTTGCCTTGCCTTGCCTTGGTCTTGCCCAGCCTTACCCGTGCCTTGCCTTGCCTTGGCCTGGCCTTGCCCAGCCTTGCCCGTGCCTTGCCTTGCCTTGGCATAGCCTCACCTTGCCTTGGCCTAGCCTCGCCTTGGCCTGCCCTTGCCTCGCCTTGGCCTCGCCTCGCCTCGCCTTGGCCTGGCCTTGCCCAGCCTTACCCGTGCCTTGCCTTGCCTTGGCCTAGCCTCTCCTTGCTTTGCTTTGGCCTGGCCTGGCCTCGTTTTGCCTTTGCCTGGCCCAGCCTTGCCAAGCCTTGTTGGTGCCAAGCCAAGCCTTGCACTTGCCAAGGCTTGCCCACTTAGGCCCGAGCCATGCACTAAACCCCAATCCGACTTTGGAGTTCACCGAAACCTCCCAAGTCCACCGAGACTCGGTCATCTGCTGAGTTATCATGCTGCCCAGCCCAGCATGCTCATATCCAGCTTATTGGGGTGGTAACAAACCTCCCCCGGCCGAAATGTTCGATGCCCTCATCGAATCCTTTCTGCTTCTTGCGCTTTCGGTAGTCTCGAAATCTCCTTCTCAAACTGCCATAGGGTAGTATCCCGCTCCCAAGTAGGTTCCTCCACATCAACCCACTTGATTAAGTAGAAAATCCGCCTATTTTTCTTATTTTGCCTACGCACCTCGTGGTTTAGAATCTGCTCGATCTCCCCTACAAATTCCTTTCGTATCAAGGGTGGAGCTCGTCTGCCTTCACTCCGCCCTGAATCCTCCTGATCTGAATGGAAAGGTTTGAGATAACTTACATGAAATGTAGGGTGTATCTTCAACCTTTCTGGTAGCTTTAGGCGATAAGCTACCCGCCCCACTCGGTTGACCACTTCAAATGGTCCTTTGTATCTCTGCACCAGGCCCTTGTGTGTCTCCTTCTTGTTGAATTTCTTCAATATCTGAGGAGTAAGCTTCAACAAGACGAGATCTCCTTCCTGGAACTCTAAGGGTCGTCTGTGCTCGTCTGCATACTTTTTTCATTCTCCTGACAGCTTTGGCCAAACTGTCACGAGCTGTCTCCCTCAGCTCCTGCTTGTTCCTTGCAAACCGATATGCCGCAGGGCTCGACCCCATCAACTTTGACTTCACTACTTCATGTGGAGTAGCCGGTTGTTGTCCTGTCGCCACCTCGAATGGACTCAGCTCCGTGGCTGAGCTTTTGTACAGATTGTAACAAAATTGGGTTGTATCAAGTAAATCCACCCAATTCGTCTGACTGGCATTCACATAATGTCTGAGATAGTCCTCCAGCAAAGCATTGATTCTCTCCGTCTGTCCATCTATTTGAGAATGATTTTTCATGGAAAACTTCAACTCTGATCCCATCAGATTGAATATGGCAACCCAAAATCGTCCAGTGAACCGAGCGTCTCGATCACTGATGATGTCCTCGGAGATGCCCCAATACTTCGCCACATGCTTTAGGAACAATTCCGCCGTCATGTCTGCATCACAATTCTTCGAAGCAGCTATGAATGTAGCATAATTCGAGAATCGTTCGATCACCACCAATACGCTGGTCATTCCCTGCACATCAGGAAGACAAGTGATGAAATCCATGGAGATGCTCTAAAAGGGCTTCTCTGGTATGGGTAGAGGCTCCAGCAGCCCTGGTGCCTTCCTCCTCTCCGTCTTGTCCTTTTGGCATACAAGACAAGTCCGCACGTACTGACCCACGTCCTCCTCCATCTTCGGCCAAAAGTAGGAACGTAATAAGAGGGCGTAGGTGCGCTCCATGCCCGGATGCCCAACCCACCGAGCATCATGTGTCTCCTTCAAGAGTAGCCGCCTTAATCCACCCGTACTAGGGACATAAGGGCGTCCTCCTTTGGCATAGAGGACCCCATCATCACACCAGAACCTCCGAGTGACTCCCTCCGCTACTAGCTTTAGCAACTTCTTACAAGTAGGATCTTTGCCGGTCTCCTCCTTGATTCGAGGCAGGAATTCACCTTCCAGCCTCACTACCGCTGTCACCATCTCATCCACCACCTTGCGACTGAGTGCATCCGGAACTGAATTGAGCCTACCAGGCTTGTGTTCAAATTGTAAATCGAACTCTGCAAGGAAATCGAACCATCTCGCCTGCTTCTAGTTGAGCTTTTTCTGGCTCATGAAGTAGGTGATCGCTGCATTGTCTGTCCGCACTACAAAACTGGTTCCCAGCAAGTAATGCCTCCAAAGATGGAGAGCATGAATCACGATTAGCATTTCCTTCTCGTGAGCGGGTACCTCTCGCTCCGCATCCTTCGTTCTCGCTTTCGAAGGCAATGGGGTGTCCCTCCCGGACAAGTACCACCCCAATGCCCTATCTCGAAGCGTCAGTATGCACCTCGAACGGTAGTTCGAAGTTTGGTAGTCCCAAAGACGGTTCGAGGCAATGACCGCCTCGCTCCGCCATAGCTTGGTTGCATCGATCCGTCCATGCTCAAGCTCGATCTTTCTTTAACAAGTCTGTCAGTGGCGCCACCTTCCGTGAGTAGCCCTCCACGAACCGTCGATAGCAATTTGCCAACCCCAAGAACGATCGCAACTCCGAGACCTTCGTGGGGTTTGGCCATTCCATGATAGCCCGCACCTTCTCTGGATCCATTTGCAATTTACCCTGGCTTACAACATGACTAAGGAAAGAAATTGTTTACATAAAGCAAACTCACATTTCTCCCTCTTTACATACAAATGGTTAGCCCTCAAGGTAGTCAGAACCATCCGTAAGTGATCCACATGATCATGGAGGTTCTGACTGTAAATCACTATGTCGTCAAGGTAAACAACGACGAATCTATCAATGAATTCCCTCAATACATCATTCATTAAATTACAGAATGTAGCTGGGGCATTTGTCAAGCCAAATGGCATGACTAAGTACTCAAACGAACCATACCTAGTCACCATGGCTGTCTTTGGAATGTCACCAGCTGCAATCCGAACTTGATAGTACCCCGACCTCAAGTCCAGTTTTGTAAAGTAGGCCGCACCAGATAATCGATCGAACAAGTCTGCCACAAGTGGAATAGGGTACTTGTTCTTCATTGTCAACTTGTTTAGTGCCCTGTAGTCCACGCATATCCGAAGAGAACCATCGTGCTTGCGCTGGAACATGACTGATAAGTTAGTATTTATAGGATTTTAATGTCTATTTTAGTATAATTTAATGTTAAAGTCTATTAAATATATATTTAATTATTTTTACTATTAGTTTTTAGGTGAAACGGAGTGCACGGTTGGATTCGTGGCGAAAAAATACTCAAAATAGAGTATTTACTTGCATTAATTGGATACCGGGAGAGTTAGTTTCGAAATATACGCCGACAGTGGGATAAATGTACACGCAGTGCCACGTGTCAACGTGTCATTCGTCCAGAGAGACACGTGTCGCCTCCCCATTCGTCAAGCCGCGTCACACAGCAGCTTGGTGTCCGCCACGTCGTCTGTCCAGCACCGTCAGCACCACTCATCTCCAGCCACGTGGACAAGCAAGCATCTCTTCTCGTCCAGTGCTCGCTCGATTCGCTCGGGATGCGTGCGGGTGCTGTCTCCCAGATCTTCGGTGAAGTCGTGCGAACTCCTCTCGCGCCTCCGGTCGCCACGTGTCGATCGCTCGCCCCCTCTCAAGCGTGTCACGCCTCCACTCTCCTCCAATCGATCCTCTTTGCCACGTCGGCGCGTCAAGCCCTCTCCACCAATCATCTTCTGACACGTCAGCAACGCCCAGAAAACAACCAATAAGCTCCTGACACGTCAGCAAGACCGAAAATACCAAAAAAAATAGTTTTCTCTCTCTTCCAGAGACCCATTCTTAGTAGTTTTACACATTAGGACTTTAGATATAAATAGAACATCTATTATTGATTAGGCAGGCTCTCAACTCTCTTTCTCTGCATTATTTTGTGAGTAGCCATGTCCGGCTAATCAAGCCATTGCCTAGGTCGATGGTGAAGCAAGTCAGGATTATGGATTCATGGCATAACTTGTGAGATCTATTATTTTATTATTTTATTTAATTTAATTTCTTCTATTTCATTGTTGTTGATTTTAATGAATATGGTTTAAATCTAGGGTATGTATGTGGCCAGTGCATGCTTTTAGGTGGATAATCTATAGTTAATTGACTCATTAGTATCCGTAATTGTACTTTTGAGACAATATAAGTGACAAACATTCACCCGATTGCCGTCAAAACCTTTCGGTTCTTGAGTGTGCAACAATTGAATCTAGGTTAAATCGGGAGCGGACGCGATTCGGTTATCTAGGATTAGTATTCCCAAAGAACTTTATTACTGCGGTTAATGTGTTAAATCTTATGGCGGATGTCTAGGGTTATACATTAATTAGGGAAGTAGTTAGTGGCGGATGTCCTGGCTATCGAGATTAGGGGAATTAGGAATTTCTGGCGGATGTCGATTTTCTATAGCTAGTCTAGAAGAACTTAAATTAATAATTATTTTGGGAAAGATTGACGACCATGATATGCCATTGAATCTTGATTTTGTCTTGTGGAACCATAGACTTAGGTATTTAAATTAATTGTTCATAGTCTTAGATATTTATTTTAGTTATTTAATTTCATAGTAATTAGCTTATTTAATTTAGTTATTTTCTCTAAAACCCCAGTTTTCCTTTGTTTTAAAACTTTAGAAAGACTACCAATCTCTGTGGGATCGACCCTTTGCCACTATCTGCAAATAGTTGGTTTAAGGAAATATTTTATTGACGTGTTCGGCGCGCGTCAGGGACTGGTGCTCCGTAAAGGGCCTTGGATGGCTGAATGAATCCAGCATCCAACAACTCTTGCAACTGCTTCCTTAGCTCCTCCAACTCCTTTGGAACCATTCTGTACGGGGCTTGTGCTAGGGGTTTTGAGCTAGGGATCAGCTCAATCTCATGGTCAATTTCCCTTTTTGGGGGTAATTGCTTTGGAAACTCTGCCAGCATTACGTCTCCGAAGTCCTCTAGCACTTCAGCGACTACATCAGGGACCTTTGATGTCATTCTTGCCTTGGTCTCCACTAAGGCTGCTAGGAATGTGGGTTCTCCCTTCCTCAGTCCATCTTTCACCTGAATGGCTGAAAGATGGGATAGCTTCGTCTTCTCCTTTCCTGCAATTGTGTTAATCGCAGGGACGAAACAAGGGTGGGACTTGTTCATCACGAACAGTCCTTTCAAGAACGGCATCAATGCAATGCTCCCCAAGTGCAAAAAGTCATTCCCTAGGATGACATCGAAATCATCCAAGGGAACAGCCATTAGGTTGATCTTTCCCTCCCAAGATCCAACCTTCAAGTTTACATCAGTGGCCATACCTTGAATTCGTTTTGCCTCCGAATTCACTGCCTTCATTCGACTGGAGTTCTCAACGAGATCCAGTCCCAATTTTCCCACTATATGGTCTGCCATGAATGAGTGAGTAGCTCCCGAATCCACCATCGCCAAGACTCGTCTCTAATTTACCTCAGCATCCACGTACATTAGCCCCTCCGAAAGGCTCGTCTTGGCTTGCTGAATTGCATTCAGCAGCTGTAATGGGTTCATTCGGGGCTGGCCATCATCCTCCGCGATCAAAACCGAAAGTTTCTCCTTATTTGGGCAATCACGTGCCCTTTGAGGGCCATTACAAATAAAACAGCCCTTACCTGAGGAACTTGATTAGGGCTTCGGGTCTACTTTAGGTGCTGGTTTCGAGCTCGCCGGCTTAGGAGGAAAAAGGCTTCTTCTCGCCCTTCTTCTGGTAGTTCGTGAACGGCTTCTTCTCCTTATTCTTCCCTTCGCTCGGGGAGGAACTAGTCTTGAAGTCCACAAGACTATCAGCAGCCGCAATTGCACCAGGCAAGTCCTTCACTCCTTGCCTCCTCAACTCAGCTTGAGCCCAAGACTGCAATCCCGTGGTGAAATTGAAGAGTTTGTCCTCTTCCGACATGTTTTTGATGTCCAGCAAGAGGGAGGAAAACTCCTTCACATAGTCACGCACCGATCCCGTCTGTTTGAGCTTGCGCAAGGCCTACCGCGCTTATCAAGCCGCATTGGTAGGAAGGAATTGATCCTTCAATTCCCTCTTGAGCACCTCCCAATCTACAATTTTGGGCCTCCCCGCAGCCGCATCATCATCCACTCTAGTTCTCCACCAAAGTTTCGCATCACCCTCAAGGTACATCGGGGTCAAGATGACCTTCTGATTCTCCTCCGTGCCAACAGTAGCAAAGTACTGCTCCATGTCCCAAATGAAATTCTCAAGCTCATTTGCACTCCACTTGCCAGAGAATTTCTTTGGTTCCGGCACCTTTGTTCAGGGCTTTGCCGCAACAACACCCTCCGAGGTTCCGCCCACAGCTCGCTTGAGTAAGTTCACCTCCACAGCCATTGTCGAGGCTGTTTGGGTGGTAAGTTCTCCCACCGACCGCACATCCGCTACAAGCTCCTCAAACCTTGATTCTCACATAGCAATCATGGCCTCTTGTGACTCTCCCCTAGTCACCAAGGAAGCCACCAAAATTTCCAAAGCTTCAATACGTCAGGACGTAGTTGAAGACTCCGCCAATTCCTTCGGAGTGGCCATCGTTGCTATCACATGCTCTAGGTAAGACACCCTCTCACCTAGATCACTTGTTGCTCGGGTCGTCATTGTCTCCAAACGAGGCTCTGATACCAATTGTCACAGGGCCAATGAAAGAGGGGTTTTTCACTAGGAAATTTTTCTCTCAATTGAACCTGCGGTGCCTAAGGGCCACCTTAGTTCAGCACGCCAATACTCGAATTAAAGGGACAGCAAGCAATAGGCAACAAGGAAACGTTAACTAGCTCTCAATTGGTCTTCCACGTTTCAAAGGACGTGGTTCATGCTTCTCTAAGGGACAGAGACTGCGTCTCCTGGTGCCTGGCCGTGTCTAGGCATGTTGGGTGCTAAGCCGAGGCTCGGGGTCGAGTCCCACCGGCTCGGGGTGGCCGGACCATGGTCCGTGGGTCTTCGCCTTGGCATGTGCCCAAGGCGTGCTCGAGGGCCTTCCTTGTCACTGTTGCCCATGCCACCCCTAGGAGAGAGCCCACCTCCCCTTATAGTAGATGTTAAGCCGTTTCCTCAGCTCCAATAGGAAACATCCCAAAATGAGACCAAGCATACTTTGACCAGGGTCAATGCCCGAGTCAAGGAAAGTCAACTGTTGTGCCAAGGCCTTGCCTTGGCCTTGGCCTGGCCTTGCCTTGCCCTGCCTTGTCGTGCCTTGCCCAGCCTTGCCCGTGCCTTGGCCTGGCCTTGCCCATGCCTTGCCTTGCCTTGGCCTTGCCCAGCCTTGCCTTGCCTTGGCCTAGCCTTGCCCGTGCCTTGCCTTGCCTTGGCCTAGCCTCACCTTGCCTTGGCCTGGCCTCGTCTTGGCCTGCCCTTGCCTTGCCTTGGCCTCGCCTCGCCTTGCCTTGGCCTGGCCTTGCCCAGCCTTGCCCGTGCCTAGCCTCACCTTGCCTTGGCCTAGCCTCGCCTTGCCTTGGCCTGGCCTCGCCTTGCCTCGTTTTGCCTTGGCCTGGCCCAGCCTTGCCAAGCCTTGCCGGTGCCAAGCCAAGCCTTGCCCTTACCAAGGCTTGCCCACTTAGGCCTGAGCCATGCACTAAACCCCAATCCGACTTTGGAGTTCACCAAAACCTCCCGAGTCCACCGAGACTCGGTCATCTGCTGAGTTATCATGCCGCCCAACCCAGCATGCTCATATCCAGCTTATTGGGGTGGTAACACTTATCCACTACTTTATCAATTTCGTTGCCCTTTTGGTCATTTTACAATTTCCTTTTATTTTCTTGATTTCCTTAACCCTTTTTAACTCATGAAAATACTCCAATTTTGCCAAATTGGAGAAGATCCCAATGCACTTTGAAACACTTGGGCAACGCATCTTTAAGGCGATACTCGTGTTGTCAATAATAAAATTTAAAGAATTTGCGCAACAAGTATTTATAAGTAATACACATCATTATTGACACATAAAAATATTATTAGGCTGTTACACTCTCGGTCACCTCTTCTTCTCTTGTCGTTGTTGTTGCCGCTGTCGACGTTCTTCATCGTCAAATCATCACCGCTGCTTTGTGCGAGCGTTCATTATCGCCACTGTCTGCCTTGTCGACGATCTGTGCATGCTGCGAAACCCCTCTGCTCTCTACGACTTCGACGCGAATGGGTTTGCAACTTGGAGCTAAGGCACGTGCCCTTTTTATTTTCATTCTTCTCTTTTTTTTATTTTTTCTTTTGTAAGACTAAATCTTTTTCCCTTAAAATTCTTCCTTGATCCACTTGATACAAAGATCTAAGGCAAGGATTCACTTGGCTTTTTGAATCCATAAGTGAAGTCCGTTGCTAATTCCGTTTTTAAATTCAGAAATGGAATTAAAACGTGTCTTAAGTCTGTTGCTAAATTTGTTGCAACAGAATTTTGAGTAGAAAAATATAACAAGCTAATTAGCAACAGATTTAGAAACGAAACTATTCCGTTTCTATATTATGTTGCTATCCGTTTCTATTCCGTTTTTAAATAGTTAACTTAAAAGTCAGGTAAGTGGTGTTGCTATTCAGTTGCTAATTTTTGTTTCTAAATTGACTATTTTTTGTAGTGAGACTAAAGCAAAAAGGAACAAGAAAAAAATACAGGAGAAATAGCTTTTATGTGACCCAACATGTGCTGACTAAGCAGGGTGTCAGTGTTGGCACGCAACATTTTCCATTAACAAGGCCCCCCACCACCACCAATGAAACAAGGCCCAAGTGTTTGGTTGTGTTGGACCGGACCTGCTGAGCCCATGAACAAATTTAGCAATACATACATTAATGTGACCAACTCTTGCTTCGAGATGTAACTGATAATCATGCAAACTCCAGTTTTATTTTTTATTTTTAAAGTTATTTGATAGTGAGTCGAATTGTGAAACATTATAACCTTCTTTTTAGCAAATGATGCTCATCTAAATACTTTGACAAGCTTTGAGGTTAATTAAAATCTCTATAGATCATCAGTTCACTTAACCACACATGCTTTTAATCAAAATAAGGTAGGCATTATTTCTACCAAAAAAAATTAAAAAGGGTAGCGTTAATTATCCATTAGCCCTTTCTTTAGTCATAACTATATACTTTTCTCCAAAGTAGATAGAAAATAAAACTTATCAAATAATCTAATGAATTAACCTGCACAAAATCTAAGGGAAGAGTGAGAGTGGTATGGATGTTATTTGAAGAGTGCATGTAGGGAGTGGAAAGCAACAAAAGCAAGAGTACAAAGAACTTTTAATAATGAAAAAGGCTGCACTCTCCAGCCTGAGAATCCAAACTAAGAATAAAACAAAGCGCACACATATCCACACGCGCGCTACCTCTTAATTTACACACACACACATGTACACACACAAACCCACCTCTCTCGCACGCTACAACTCCTACTACAGACGGGACATCCCCACAAACCTTTGTCTCAACAACGGCAGACCCAACACTGCCTAGTGGGTGACCCTGCCCGCACGTACCCCTCTACATATATATTTTTATGGAAAATATTGTTTTGTCTCAGTATGACACGCGCAACTGACATGCTCATATTGACATGCGTTGATTTTTCCACAAAAATGTGCTCGCACACATTTCAATATGTATCATACAGGCATTGATGAGTGTGTATCGTTTATGCATATCTGTGTATGATTGCATGTCTAAAAGAGGTTGCCAAATAATATATAAAGTTTGAAGAGATCGTGAGTTCAACTTTTACTTTAAGAAGGTTTATGACCGTGCATGTATAGAATATTGATTTACATTCCCAATAGTCTCTTTTGTTAATTACATGAGCAGGCAGAAACTTTGTAAAAGAAGCTCATGAGTTGTAGTCTTACAAAAACTATACTATACTCTACTATATATATATATATATATATATAACACCCACATCGATCTAACTACACTAGATGACGGGCACGTGCACGTGATGCACATTTTTCTCCTCTGTTTCTAGATCATTTGTTACGATTGAGATCGATTACTTATGTTGTCATTATGTTGATCAAGTTAAAGTATGGTCCGCGTGCTCAAAATGAGAAGATAAACTTTGAGTGATTTGGTAAAGATACGCGGTTGTAATAAGATTTCTATTGTGTGGTTACAACTGAACCCTTGAATCAATTTGTTGGAGTTTTGGTCTTTTCTACAATCAATTGAAAACAACTAAAGATAATTAATCATGGAAGTCGAAGATCGGTTCAGAGGCTTATCACCACGTGTTTAGTGTAACTGTTCGAATTTAATTCACCATTATTTGTCGCATATTGCAGACGTGGCGGACAGCTCAGACATCCGTGGGACCCGCAGCTAGGCTAGAGCGTGCCTAGAGTTAGGTAAATTGTTATTTTGAATGTTGTTTTGACTAATTTTGCGATGTTTATGTTAAAATAGGTTAAACGACATCGCGATGTGTGTAATTATATTTCAATTGACGAGTGTGATTGTGTGTTAAGTATTTGCCTCGATATGCGTATTGATGCGGGTACCGGGTAGGCTAAAAGATGAAATACTAGGTCAGAGAAAATAATACACACATTAAATAAATTAAATGTGATAAAATAGTAAATTGGTGGGCGCCTAGGGACACGCGGGGTCATGGTCGACATGTGTGGGTGGTACGGCAGTGTGCACGCTCGAGTACGCTCGTTGGCGCGCACGACGAAATTTTAAGCACGAAAATATAGACGAATATATATATCCCCTAGGCCGGATCGAACCGACCTAGGCCCTGGCCTAAACCAAGTGGGCCTAGATCGAGCCCGACCCAATTGGGTCAGGTCGGACTCGGTTCAGGGGACCCACCCCCATATTATTTAAATAATATTTCTTATTTTATTTTATTATTTTAGTTAAATAAATTAAAAATAGTTTTAAATAAAATAAAATACATAAAAATAGAGAAAAATAGCTAAAAATTCTAAAAAATCCAAAAAAATATGAGAAATTAGAAAAAAGGTTCATAAATGAGTTTTTGGATTTTATCGAAATTTTAGCGAGATGTTGTTGGGGTTTTTACCTCGAAAAACATAAAATTGATATAATTTATCAAATTGAAGCTGATTCAATAGCAAATAATCTTAGGTACATTTGGGTGATAATTTTGATTGTCGGGTGATTTTGAGAGCTAGACCGGGGTTTGATTTTGGGACGCAAAGTGCGGATTGAGGTATGTAATATATATCCCAACTAAAATTACTTGAGTATTTACTTCTTTTGGTATTTGAATTCAATTTCTTTCATTTCAATACTCTACTCTAGTTATGATTATATGGGCGGACGTTGAGCGGGGCTCTCTTCGTTCCATTCTTGTGTGTATGTTCACTACACCATAGCACGTGCTACCAGATCGGTCTCGGTGAATAGTACGACCCGAGTATCACGTCGTGGCATGTGTCGGTGCGTCGTAGGTGTAACGCCGGTCATCGAGCGGATTCAGATACTTGTCCTGCTTGAGTAGGACTCGCCGGCAGTATTTTATGGAAGAGTCCGAATTATTGTGGTAGTCTGACTCTAGGAGGCTAGGAACACACTTTAAGCTTTTCCTATTATTTATTCATGCGATGAGCGCAGTTGCCTGTATTTATTTCCGCATGTTTATTTAATAGCTTTATTTAAATTTCAGTATTTATTTTCAGTATTGCTCACTTAATTTCCTTGGGAATACTCACTCTGGATTCGTCATCTGCCTTTTGTGATGGCTTGAGTGCAGATCTTAGTACGAGTAGGGGCAAGGGCAAGTTGCCAGAGTACTGTTGATCTGAGATTGCCTAACTCGTACATTTGTATTATATTTATTTTGTTTCATTTTGGGTTTGGAGATTTTGAGATACCTTGTGTATATTGATCTTTTTGTGTCATCAAAGGTATTTATGGTTATATATGAGTTTTTTACATTAGATTTATGGTTTACGTTACACATTTATAGTATCATTATCCGAGTAAATGTGTTAGAAAGGCTTCCGCTGTGTGTAAACTTGAGGATTCTATGATGACTTAACATATAATTTGATTTTAATACTACTTAATCAATAAATGGATAATTAATAAGGTTTAAAAAAATAAAATGGAGGATATAATCCAATGTAGAGCACAACTGTCACTGGTAAGACGACTGTGGGTCCGCATTGGCCCCCGTGGCGATCTATTTGGAAAATGGGCCGTTACATTTAGTGTGCAAAGACATAATTGTTTGAAAATGAAGATTGGGTAGATCCCAAGCATGTGGTTAAGATATGTAGTTAGGATTTTGTGTACTTCATTGTGACGACCCCAAATTCTCAATGCATTTGGGTACACCCGGCCTAGACCCATGCAGGTCCCGAGTCAGTTCTCAGCGAACCTGACGAGCCTAGTCAGCCTCAAAACATCAAAATCTCACATTTTATGAAAGAGTTATTGCAATTATAACACAGCGGAAGCAAATTACATACTACTCAAGAATTGAGAAATAACTCAATCAAAGGAAATTAGGAATCTATATAAATGTGAAAAACCCCGATATATTCATATCCAAGTCAACAAAATGGATTGATGGAATCCACCTCAAAACATATTTCCCAGTCCCAAAATGATCATATATATATAAACGTCATACAAAAAGAAATAAACATGAGCCTACATCTTGGTACCTCAAGTCCAGCTGCTCACAAAAAATCTCCTAGGCAAGGTCCCTTGCCTCTCGCTTCTCTCGTCCTATTCGCACCCACCGTCACAAACTAGACAGTGAGTAACTGAGAAAAATTGAAAGTAAAGCCAGAAGAATATAACAATAATTCATGAAATATCAAACAAGGCAGTCTAAATATCATGCGGGTACTGAAAGATAGGAATTTAAATAAACAAGAATGCATGATAGACAGACTGGAGATGATAGCAATCGAAACATGCATGTTCTACGAATCAAGAGAGGCAATAAGTGGTCTAAATTCCACAACAATTCCACAACAGCGATGTCGCAACATCGAAATCCACAGCAATATCCACAACAATCCAGTACATGGTATCACACAATCCCTAGGGGTGGCCAAACACTCGTGCGCACGAGTGCCCGTGTTTTATCCCTTCTAGTGCAGGCCACATGTACCTTCGAGACACACACTTATGCCAAGAACACACGTACAAGGAATATGGAATGGAATGCCAACAAGTAGATAATAACAAACACAACGGAATGAAAATGAATCACATGGTATTTTCTTAGCTGGCTTACTAACGTACAAATGCTTTTTAAGGCAAGTGTGCTTACCTGAACTATCGTAACCCGCGTACAACGCTCCCGCGACTCCTAACGCGTAACCCCAAGTTTTCCGCTACCTGACAAGGTCGGGAACTCGTATTAATAGGTCAAGTCATTCACTAAACCTAGGTTTAAACTTATCATTATCCCCAATGATTTAAATGACTCGAACAACACGACAATTTAATCGAAAAACGAATACTTTCTCTGGGGTTCTGAAAACACAATATGTATAAGACTCATTGCGAATCATAGGCTCGGCTCAGTTGTATGTGGGTCATGTCATGGTCTCGAGGACCGGCGACATGACTACGACGTCATAACCATTCATCGCCACGTGATGTTTTAATCCAAACCAACACTCAACCATAACTCATCGTGAAAACCGAACTGACATGTACAAACAAACATGAAACCTCGCTAGTGTTGTCCGACGTCGGGGAAAGGTTATCATGGCATGGGAAAGCCAAAAAAACTCTCCACCAGTTCGGAATTACGTTAACACTTGCAAATATGGACTCGACGTCGACAACACATGAAATCACGAAAAAAAAACACATTAACAACTATGTTTTGGACATAACCAAGGATTGCGAGACTTCAACCAATGTTAAGTGAGACTCTCGACAACCTCCACCGGTGGTGGTCCGGCCGGTAGCGTCGCCAAGAGTGGCAGTTTCCGGCGAGGTTCCACCACACCTATTCACATGAAATGACGACTTTTTAACGCTAAATAGGGCTGTTTTGACCACTTCGTAGGCTGTGGGACCCACGTAAAAGATTGGTAGCGTCCCAGTCATCGTGGTCCGGTGGTGGCGCCGCCGGTGAGGGCGTTTTTTTGGCAAACCTCAAAACAGTGACACATCAACAAATCGGAGCATAACCACTGCAGCGCCACTTATATCGCAAGGGGAAGGCTTCTCCGTGGGTGTGGGGACTCCGGTGTACCTCCAGAGACCATCCCCGGTCATTGAAACCCACCGGAACAGTGGCAGGCGTGACGACAGTGAAGGACGAGACAGCAACGTGAAGAGAAAGAGAGAAAGAGAGAAAGAGAGAAAGAGAGTAAGAGAGAACGAGAGTACATGAGAGGAAAGAGGGGGAGAGATATCCTGTGTGGAGTGAACCCCAGCCACCATTGGTCCGGCCAGGGCCAGTGGTGGCTCGTTGTGAGAGAGAGAGCCGAGAGTGAGAGAGCAACCCGAGAGTGAGAGATGGACCGAGAGGGAGAGAGAGAAACGGAGAGCACGTACCTCCGATCGACAGCACCCTCCGACAGTCTGTTTTGGTTGTCAGCGACGAGCAGGGGGCGGTGGTGAGGTTGGAGAGTGAGAGAGACCGTGAGTGATGAGTAGAGAGAGCCCGTGAGGAGAGTGAAGAGTGAGAGATAGAGATGAGTGAAATGAGAGAGTGAGGAGATGAGAGTGACGTGAATGTGTTTAAATGAGATGGGAGAGTGTGAGATGAGGTGACGTGTATGATAGGGGTGGGTGGTGAGTGATGGGAGTGGGTGGGGTGTGAGGAGATGGCAGTGGGTGGGGTGTTTGAAATTTAAATGGGTATGGTAGGAATAGTTTAATAAGTGGGGTGTGTGTCCTAGTTGTATCCACCCATATTCTTACCAACCCACACATCTCAAAGTTGAACCCAAAGGTTCCCCGCCCCATCTTGCCTCCTCTACCCGTATTTCTCCGTCACATGCACACTTTTACCTTTGTCTCACACAAATAAACTATAAAATTGTTAAATAATTCTTTTAATTATGTTTTTAGTCTCCCGTATACCCGTAACCCAGTTGTCGAATCCCGCGCGTCCATTTTTTCCACTCGTTCACCGGCTTCACAGTCCGGTCACTAAAATACGAGTATAAATACATATTACACATCATCATTCATAAATAACCAAATTTCCGGGCCGTTACATTCATCATCTATATATTGTGTCAAAGTTGATAAAGTTTATATCTCTGTTAACTTTGTATTATGAACATGTTGTTCACGTCTGTCAAGATGTAAACACTAAGGAGCCTTGAGTGTTCCAGTGATGGGAGCCTCACAGTGCAAGTATGAGACTTGTATTCAATTGGGGAGCTCGACGCAACGAGTGAAAGCTTGCGTATTCCAGTGGGGGGCCTTACCGTGCAAGTATCGGGAGACTTGCGTAAAGTCCATTATGAAAGTGAAGGGTAGTGTAGCAAGCCTAGTGAGGGATCACTGGTTCAGATGTTGCGTAAATCTATAACTCTTTTATCTTAGTGGATTTTATATCTAGGCGTGGCCCTGCAAATGTTGGTCGTGGATCGAACTGCATGAATAATCATCTGGTGTCTCTGGTTTGATTTACTTTACTGCATACTTTACTTTTAAGTACTTGCATTAGTTTATGTTTCCCAATTACAACCATCCAACATTGAATTCGATTGTAACCACATACGATTATTTCATCCTCCCATAATAATTATTTCTCACCAACCCAAGAAAGTTATAGAGAGAGCAAACGAAAATCAGTAACTTCTATTTAGGTAGTTGTCAATTATGGAAGTTGAGAAGATTAAGAAATTTTCCACTATGGAAGTTGAGAAGATTAAGAAAAGTTTTATTTTAATATGATTTGTCTACCCAAAACACCCTCATAGTCTAACTGTCATTTATTTTATTTTCAGTCCAATAAGAAAAAAAAATTATGGGCAATATAGGCAATGTTGCAAAGTTTTATTTTCAATAGAGGATTGGCTTTATATATACAAGTGTAGCGGCACACGCTCCACACGTGATGATAAAAAATTTATTTATTTTTCATAAAGTTGTAAGAGTAATTTTTTTTAAAGAATTATGCATATATATATATATATTACATTTTGTTGAAAGTATATTTTCGTTCCTTATATCTTCCAATTAATTACATCATTTTGAAGTAAGTTGCATACATCAAATTGAAGAAAATATTGGCTTATTGTTGAATAATTATATATACTTAATCACATCTACTAAATAAGCAACGAAAATAACAATATTAGACGTGTTGTATTTTAAGTTATTTTTCTTACCTAAAGTACTCAAATGTATATGTTTCATTACCTTGATCATATAGACTTAACTAACGGAAATATCTTACAAAGAATTTCTTTTACATTTAATTAATCAAATAATATTATCCTTCAAAGCTTAACTATCAAACCCATGTGGATCAAACAAATCACGAAATAGAACGAAATGAATTGGACTCTCCTAAGTAATCAAAATCTTATGGTGAATCCTACCAAAAAAAAATCTTATGGTGAAGATTTATAGGTAAACAAATCCATAACCACCCAATGAAACCCAAAGGGTAACTAAACTCACCAGTCAATTTTCTCATTCTATCCTCCTATCAAAGCCACGCCTGTCCTCCATCTCCTCGTCATTGGCAGCCGTGGTCCTCATCCAGTCTCGTGATTTTTTGCATCACCATGGAGAGAAGAGGGAGAAGGTTTTGTTTTTAGAGAAAGTAAAGAGCAAATATTCAGCGTTTATTTATTTATTTTTTATATATCTATTCAGTTTCTATATTGAAAGAGAGGATTAAATGGATAGAGAGCACGTTTGACCAGTTATTAAGATTTTTGGTTACTTTTTAAAAAAGAAGAAAATATTTCAATTTCCCTAATTAAAGGGATATAGATCACATTTTATCAGTTATAAAGGAAACTAATTCTCTCTCTCTCGCTCATTTTTTTTTCTTTTTTAATATATCTATTCAGTTTCTATATTGAAAGAGAAGATTAAAGGGATAGAGAGCACGTTTGACCAGTTATTAAGATTTTCGGTTACTTTTTAAAAAGAAGAAAAGATTTCGATATCCCTAATTAAAGGGATATAGAGCGCGTTTTATCAGTTATAAAGGAAATTAATTATCTCTCTCCTCCTTAATTCTTTTTCTTTTTAAACCATGACTCTCTCACTCTTTACCATTTTCGTTTAAAAGAAAAGTGGAATCGGTTATCAATTTTAAATTCACATATAGCACGCTTAGTTGAATTAAATTGACACATACACCCCTTATTTTATTTTTTAAAAAAAGTTTTCATCCAATAAGATATTAGCATTTAAGGACAATGTTGGAATGATGTGAAGTTTTGGATTAATAGGAAGGTTGGGAGGATTGGCATTGTAAAAGAATCTTTTATATATATATATATATATATGCAGCGAGAGATATGCTTCGTCTCCAACACCATCCCTATCTAGATACGGGCATTGTTGGTTTTGGGGTTCATGCACAACGGAGATTTCAAAAATAATTTTGAGAAAAACCCCAACAAAATCCGAATTTGATTCCATTAAAACATGTTTAAACTATAAAAACTTAATCATACCTCAGTCGCAATGTACCTTTCTGAAGGTTAATCGATCTCTAAGGCGCTGCCAATGACGAACGCCCACTATCAGCAATCCACACACGAACGACAGTCGAGATTTGAAGTGCTAGCTTTGAGATAATACCAAATTTTGTTTCTCTCCAAAACGATTCAACACATACCAAAAACCTTAAGTCGTTTCTTAAAACGAAAATAGAGTTTTGGCCTTTTAATCTTTCGTACTTGTATTCTAACTCAAAGCGTCTATTTATATAACCCTTGTCTGTAGACGGTTAAATAAATTACATATATACCCTTACATAAAGAAGTATAAGTGTAATACACTACAAGGACGTTTCTGTCATGAATTTTATCATATAAAATTCATTTTTCTGAACCATCTTAAAATCTCGCAAAACCATTCTTAGTGTGCGACCCAATAGGCTCATACAACGTTGGCAGTGCACCAAAACATATTTTGGTTTTCAAGTCATAAGCGGCCTCTAGCAAGACATTATGACTATCCAAGTTGTACGAATATCAAATCGATACAACCTAATCAATAGTGTATATAACATCCTTTTGTCACACGATATCCTTCTAATCAAACATAAGGCATGGAATTGTCATCCAACGTGTTCGATCGTACTAGTCTCGATCTTCAAGTAGACTGAAAACATCCAAGTGACATTGATCAATATCAATTCACTTAGACTAGGCCTTTTAACAGTCTAACACATCGAGGGATCCACTGGATATCTCTCTCTATATGAGAGGGATAAATTCTATCTCGATTACATAATTTCACCACATTATTCACACAGTAACCAATCACAACCTTTATAATCATCCGGTTAAAGACAACGTTTGATTGTGTCAAATCACTGTATTCCTAATGTTGAAGTCTCTGGTAATCTCAAGTCAGAGGATTTAATAATATACATATCATGAGAAACAACTATGACTTAATCCATGTGATGTTCTCATAGCGGGTCGGTCCAATACTTTGTTCCCTAACAAGTACTCATGATCTTGATTCGTATTCCTATATGTATAATCATCGTATGATCATCAATCAAGACTCACACTAGTCTTAATTCATTATAGTTTCCAGTATAATAATCGACTAATGACATTTAGGATATTTCTATAAATACACATGGATCTTATTATTATGTAAACATGCAAATCAATTATAATAAACAACAAATGAAATCCTCTATTTTATTAACTAAAATGTATTCATAAAGACTATTAATGGATTGACCTAGGGCACATTTCCCAATAGGCATACACAGATTTCTGTGTATAACATGCAAGTCAAGGCTGTATAGACAACTACTGTAAGTCAATGTATCTGTGTGACATAGGGTTGCTATTTTAATATTTTCCTTAAATTTGTTTAACAAAACTAAAGAATCTAAATAGAATATTTAATGGATTTAAAAAAAAAGAATATTTCATGATTTTTTCATAGAAAAAACCAACTTGCCTCTTTAATTTGGACCCCGATACTAAATTGATGAGCTACTCACTAATTAATCTCTTACACAACTACTCGATACTAAATTAATCTCTTACAAAACTACCCGATACTAAATTGATGAGCTACTCACTTGGTTGGTAAACAAAATATATTGATAGATATCAAAGCGAGGATATCCATCTTATGGTTTAGGGATATTTTATTAACTCTCAAATATTTAAATTAGTATTTTTCTTACAATTAGTGTGTAACTCTAGATCTATTCATGAGTTGGGTTTGAGCGGGCTTGGGTTAAGCAGGCTCGATCCTAAAATCCCTAGCTTAAGCTCAACGTGAAAAGCCCTTTATGATTCTTATTTAATAAAATAAATATTTTTAAAAATCTTTTACTTGTAAAGTGCATACTTTGTAATGTGACCGGTTTCAATTACTCTAAGAAATTCTACATGTACGTTGTTACTCCCTCCAGTAAATAATATAAGTCGTTCTAGCAAAAACTCATTATTCAAAATTGTAAGTCGTTTTCAAAATTTGAGGGTGTATTTATTATTTTTTTACACATGTTACCCTAATGCAATCCAAACATTTATGATTCTTCAAATCTTCATTTCATTTAATGTCAAAGGACATATATGTAAATTACAATCGTAATTAAGACACTCTTAATTATTGTGTCTTTACATTAAACAACTTATATTTTTGATCGGAGGGAGTATTTAGTATCAGATTTATTTAGACACGAGTGCTAGTAGTCAATAAAAATTAATACTAATATTGAAGAAAATTTTCTACTAAAAGAAAATATTGAAGAAACTTTATAGTAATGATAGAATGTATCTCCATACATTGGTCAAGTAGAATGCATCATTTCCAAAAGAAAGAAGAGTCGGACTAGCAAAAAGCAAGGGATGACTTAATTGAAAAAGGACGAAGTTTCTTCAATAATTAACGACAAGGGTGTGGTAGGTCATGGAGCTTCACACATTACCTTGTTATCATTTTCTTAGGTTTTTTGGTAGTATTGTTTGTTGGATAATGCTTGACTCAAGCCAACTTGAATGATCTCATTGTCTCCATTAATTAACGACACTGAGTTTTAGGTCATATACAAAATGATGATATTTTCATAATTAATAATACTAAAATATAGTATTTGGACACCCATGGATCTCATTTTACACAAAATTAAGATTGCTAATTACTAAACCATTAATAAAAAAAAGTTGACAACAGTAGTGTTCGATACTTTAAGGGACTGGTAGTAAATTTGTAATCCTTTTTTTCTTTTTCGACGAAAAGATATTCATTCATAAAAATTGTTCAATATTTTATACAATTTAACAATAAAATTACATAAATAGTAGCCCATTCCCGCACATTGAGATCAAAATGACAATGTGAAAAGATTGCAAATTTATATGCAACTTACACGCTTGTTGAATGAATCGACTCGACCATTTTTTATACTTCTAAGCAACAATAAGAGTCCCACTAAGTGTACCCCGGAAAAAGTCAAAAGAATAAAAAAAAAAGAGGAGAGAGGAGGAGGGGCCACTGACGTAGATCGAAGCTAGTAGCCGTCGCTGGCTAAATTTGTAATTTATTTAACCATACCTCAGTTAATCAATTAAGTAAAGAAGGAATACTTAAACACCTATAAATTATTTAAAAAATGATATGTAAAAATGTTAGTGTAACTTGTTTTTTAAAGAAAAACAAAAGTTCCATTAATTAGTAATGGCTCGATATTGGACTAGATATTGAATCAAAAAGTACATATATTAATTAGCTAATCGTATTTGTTCAAAAGAACTATCATTAATTTCATTGTTAATATGATTGTTAAATTGAAACAGTTTGACAATTAGGGATTGCTCTCTACAACATATGAAACCATGACAATACACAAACACCACTTGAACCACATAACGAATAAAAAAACTTCATAACAAGGAGAAGAAAACTTAAAACTTTCCAATGAGGAGAAGACAAATCAAAAGCTTCAAACTAGAGAAGACAAACTAACTATGAAATGAAAAACTAAAGAAGAGACTATCCCATCTATCATAGAAGATCCACGCACAACCGTTGAGAAAGATATACTGCAACAAGGATGGAACCAATCTTCACAGATTTGACTTGATCCACAGCTTATTGAATGAATAAAATATAAAGAGATTAAATTTGAACCACTGCCGATCAAAGTGGAGGATCGGAGGTGGTTCAAGATTATCAAAAATCATGAAAGAGAATCAATAATAAAATTTAGGATTTTTGGTAGAAAGAAAATGACGGTTGTTGAGGAGTTGTCAATTTTTATTTTTATTTTTTTTGGTAGGAAAGAAACAACTTTTGTACTCACCAAGGTTTGAACTCATAACCTCTTACTTTCAAATTTCATACCAAATTATTGGACCACTCAATTGGTTGGTAGAGAAGTTGTCAAGTTAGTGTAAATTGTTTATACAAAAAAAAAAAAGTTATTTTAATTATTCCAAAAATCTAGACCATATTCATTCCAACCAATTTCAGAGTTAAAATATTTTATAATTACTACACAAAAGAATATTTTTAAATATTAATTAATTAATATAAAGAAATTGGGCAAGTTCTTTTCTTATTGTTTTGGAGTCTATGCCTTTCACAACATATATATAAATTCATATCACGATAAGGATGAAATCATTTGACAAATTATAACCTTTATACTTGGCAAAAAGGTTATGGGTTATGGGTTCAACAATTTTCAGTGGACCAACCTGACTCGAGTTCAGAGTAGTTGGTTAAATATGAATACTGGATGGTCTAGATCAAAAAAAAAAATATCGACAACATTAATTAATTCTTGTAATTAAGCAACAACAAAACATACCCTCAGTCCCAAATTAGTCGGCTACATGGATCAAACTCTTTCATTGTGCTCGATTTGGTGCAATTGATGGTGAGCTTTCCAAATCATTCAAATCCCTCTTAATTAATGCACTCAAGTTAACTTTGGTATACCTCTTCCTCATCGAATTTTTTCAGTTTCTATTAAGTCAAGTTTTCTAGTGGGGGCATCTGTAGACCGTCTTTACAGGTTACCAAACCACCGCAACCGCCCTTTTCTAATCTTTGAGTAAATTGGTGTTAGTCTTACTTGTCTTTGTATTTATGTATTTATTATTCTATCTTTACCAATTTTATCACACATCTACCTAAGCGTCCTCATTTCTGTTACGTTTATATTATGTAATTATTGTTGCTTTGCTGTCTAACATTGATTCACTTCTATATAACATAATTTGTCTAATTTGTCTAATTGTAGTTCTATAAAATCTCTTTTTTAACTTGGTAGGCTAATTAATTCTAGTAAACAAATTTATTAAATCAATAAAAATTGCATTCAAAAAAATTAAAAGAGCTCTCACTTATTCTACAGTGGGTTAGCATTAACATAAATTAATGTTTTGAAAACCTAAATTACATCATAATCAAATGAGTTGATTTGGCAACCAAACATCCCATCCAACGTTAATTAATATACTTCTCTTTCATTTCATCGACTTTCCTAGTCTCCCAAAGTTTGAGGCATGGTGTTGGGCGTGTCACGCTAGTAGGCCGGGCATTGCATGGTAGCGAAGGGAAAGGTGTGACAACAGTGGGTCACCCCACCAACACTACTGTCACTTATCGATCGCATATTCTGGCTCTAGTCCATCTCACATGTTACACATATATAATACATGATCGATGCATATAGTTGGCATTGGCAAAGCCATCATCATCAATTACCATGACTTGGCCCATCTCTCACAAGCTCCTCAGTTGACTTTCTACAAAGGCAGGCATGGGCCTCTCTCTCTCTAGAGAGAGAGAGAGAGAGAGAGTTCATTAATAAAGATGGATGTGTACGTAGAGAAGGGCCTATCTTAGCTAGAAAGGCCACCAATATTTAGTTGCTTATAGGTCTCAAACTCTCTTTAGATTGCAATGGCCACTGTGCTTCATCTTGTTCTCTCATTCTCATTGTTCTCTTTGCATCCCCATCTGGTTCTCTCCTGTGGGCCGGCCATTCATTTGTTGTTTATGTATAAAGTGCCAATAACAACTTATGAATACATGCGTACATGTGCATCTCTATCCTCAGTTCCTAACTATTTTGCTAGGAAATGATATATTTTGACACATTTATAAGTACTCTCACTAGGTTTCAAAAAAAAAGTACTCTCACTACATTAATTAGGTCATGCGCGCCATTGTTTGGAAACCGTACTATATATATTTCAAGATATGTGTGCACATATTTTTATGGGTCTCTCTAAAACTCATAAAGGGGTATCCATGATGAGTTGCAATTAACCACTAATTAACAAATTTTGAATTAACCTTGCTTGTGAATCAAATTGAAATCTAATTAACCTTGCTTTAATATCTACTTGGAGTATATAATCCCACATCAAAAATATATTAAGAGTTGGTAAATATAAAAATATATGGGCCTGAAGAGTGTTGGGTCACACACGCATATGTGGATATACAAATGGGGTTGAAGCCCATCTTGCACAAAACCAATTGGCTTATGCTAGGATCCAATCTACACCACTTATATACCACACCAATTTTTTTTATATACTCCAACACACCCCCTCAAGTGCAACTAGGCCTAAACTAGTTGTCAATTGTCACTTGCCAAACACATCTATTTTTTTAGAGGTCCAGACAAATATACCTATGCCTACTCTTATAGGCTTGTAGATTCATAAATGGGTCTAGACTCTACCACTAGTCCAGCCAAGTCATCAAATACAAGCCTAGGATCGCTCCACTCTGATACCATATAGAAATTCATGGGTCCAAAGAGTGTTGGAGTCACACGCACATATGTGGGTGTATAATTGGGTTGGAGCCCAACGTGTATAAAACCAATTAACTTATGCTAGGATTCAATCTACACTACTTATATACCACATCAACTCTTATTATATTTCTTATGTGAGATTATATACACCAACAGTTTAAAATATAACATGAGGCTAGGCCTTTTTACATGGTAGGTATACGTGAAATGAAAAGGAAAAGACGAAGTTTTGACCAAAGTCACACCTTTGCGACGTGACATGTGGATCCCACATAAAAATGGTGTTAGGCACGTAGATCCCGACGAATGACATGCGAGGTGTACCTATATCGCAAGGCGTACATGAATAGCTACTAAAGATACGAGGTCACGTACCACATCGTAGAGTATGACTTTGAAGTGTTAATGTAGAATTTTTCATTAATTTTTACTTGCAGTATCTATTCTATATGGAAATGCGAACTAAATTTGGTACGAGTAGTGCTATTTGGACTTTTAAATTCTGGACTCCTAGGGAGTTTTTGAAAATTTTTATTTCAAAGTCATCCTCAAGCAATAAATGATTTCGAAATAACAACTGCAAAACTCTTTTGATATTTGTAATAATTTCAAAAACCTCTTTATGAGTCCTCACTCTAAGAGTCAAAAATAGATTTTTGATTTGGTACATACGGATTTAGAACTACGAAATAAACTAAACCTAACTACTTTAATTAATACCACTCAAATTAATCATCCAAATTTAGGAGCACAAAAGTTCAGATGTCCCAACTACTATATCATCATAACAACTGGTGTTTTTACCACTTAAGGTAGAATATTTAACAGTGCCTATGCCATCTTGGTCGAATTAAATGATACTGAACTACCTATACATATATACATGAAATAATACATATACGTACAAAATGTATATATATATATAGAAAATGAGAACATGAGAGCGCATCAATAATTGCCCAAAGTGAGGCAGACCTCAAGAGTGCAGGACCTGCACATTAATGGGCATTACTATCGAGAGCCAAAACCACAAAACCCCAACTGTTTCAAAAATTCAGTTTGGTGGGGCTGATAGGGCAATACACGCATTAAAATTAAAACCTTGCTTTATACCATTACACAGCTTAATTTTCCCCCATAAAAATCAACAATTAGTAGTGCTGGTGAGAGAAGATTTACGGAAGACAACCCACTAAAGCAGCACTAGTTGTGTTAGAGTGCAAAGAGAAAAGGAAAGGAAGAAGGAAGACAATTCAAAGTCACACCAAAAGTCATATTAAGTGACGTTACATATAGCTCTACATAATAATACATATGCACACATAATTTTTAATGCGTATATGTATTTTGAGGCCCGTACCAGCGACTGTCAAGAATGAAAGAATGAAGTCCCGCACACTAATGACTTTAATGTGTCATGGTAGAATTTTTTAAAAGGAAATTAAAACTTTTAAGACAAAAAATAAAGTGCAAACAGATGTGCATTACAAAAAAAAAAAAAAAAGTGTTAAATGAGATGGAGACCAAAGAGAGATGGCTGTCCCCTAATATGCTAAACAAGTCCACATCAAATCAAACCCTTCTCCGTAATGGTGGGTCTCACATCTCATGCTTCTTCCCCTACATCTACATTTACATAAAGTCCCACCTCAGCCATCTCTTCTTCCCTTCTCAATTTCATCTTCTTAAGGTTATCACTTTAACATTACACGACAAAGTCTATATTAATGCTATGTGTCCTAACTTTAAACAAAGGAAAATGATACTTTGGCGCGACAAATGTCACGCACTAAAGTGACAGACTTAGTTGGAGACTGTGAGATGTTACGTCAAAATGTGTAGTGCACATCTCGATGCGTATGATACAGTCTCCAAGTCAAGTGTGGTTCGCGACTTTTTAAACAAAGTGAAACAGTAAAAAGAAGGATTTGATGCGGTAGAATTCATCATCATTTGCTTTATCCTTTTTACTAGTAGTAGGACACTGTTAAAAAAAATAAGCTATTACCATCATATATAGGACTTCAATCATCACCCAACTTTATTTACCTTGCTTTTGTGCACGCTTGTCATCATGAATTACTATAAAACTGAATTGAAGAACTTAATTAATTATACTAAATTAAAGATCACTGAACAGAAAAAAGGAAAACAAAAAAGGATTAATTTAATCAACTGAGCTGATCACTACAAACATGATTAATTTTACAATTTTACTTAATTAGGAGAAACACAATTAATTCCCTCATGACTTGATGCATGATGATCGATCTGTATGGATGGATCTATAATTAATCTCTGTTAATCTCCAACCAAATCAACACTTAACCCATATTTTTTCATCTCCCACCATTGACTCCCTCTCTCTGCCTTTCTAAACTGCCACCATGGGACCTCTAGATTTGTGATGATGATCATGATCAACTTTCATCAACTCTAGATCTCCATCACTTTCACTTCTCTTTGATCATCTCATCATCAGCCTCAAAGACCCAACAATATGTAGTACACCAATGTTATGGGCAGTGCAATTAACATCCCAAAAATCACACTACAACAACATAAACAACAATATTTATACATAGTTAGATTTATTAAAAAAAAAACAAATTAAAACAAGAGACATAAATGTTGTGTTGTAGTAGTACTTACGCAGTGCTGAGGATATCTGGATGTACATTGTATTCCTTAGCGAAAACAAAGGGGACAATCCCTTGTGGGAGTGCTGCCTGTTTTTGTTAATAAAGCAAAAAACAAGACATGTTAGTCCTGTTAGCAGACTATATATGTATTAATTATTAATTAAAACCATAACCACACATAATCTATAAACATATCGTATGTTACATGGTATGTGTTACATGTGTATGTTAATGAGTGTTTTGGATTCAGTTTGTCAGAAATGTAAAAGAAAAGTGTTGTGATGAGTGTGGTGACCTGTACAATGGCGACGTGTAAGAGAACACCACGAAGACCAACAGCAATGGAGGCAACAGCCATGACAGCTGGGCCTGTAAGGAATCTCACAGCCATTGCAAAAGCTGCTATGGAATTCCCACATGCTATGATCCTTGGCTGCAAAGCCATGAACAGCCCTGCCAACACAAAACACTAATCATCAATCATCAATACTCACATTTGGATGCAATCCTCGCTCTTTGATCTGCTTTTCTTCTTTTCAGTAAAGCAAATCCAAAACATCACCACCCCCACTAACAATAACAATAAAAATAAAAATAATAACATTATTATTTTATCTTATTTTATTTAGTTTATCACATAGTATTTCATGTCAACCTCATCAACTAATTCATATTTAAGGATATTTAAAGTTTAGGGTTATCCATATTCAGGTATTGTCGAATTTTATATATTTAGGGATATTTAGAGTTTAGGGTTATCCATATTCAGGTATTGTCGAATTTTATATAAGTGTTATCCTCTCTGACCATTTTTTTTCTTGACAAGAATAAACCACAAACATCACCTAATCAACATTCAAGTGGTACTGTTGAATTTTTATATAGGTGTGATCCGCCCTACCTGGTTTTTCTTTTTTTTTTCCTTGATAAGAAAGAACCGTAAACTTGCCTCTCGAACCCCTGACCTCACCTCTTACACAATGCCCCATATCAATCTAGTGAGCTACCCACTCACTTAATAAGCTCCTTTCGAACATTTATTTCATTTATGATACTACAAACAGATTTCTCTTAAAGGAGAATTAAGTTCCTTGCCACGTAAACTAACCGGTTGTTGGTAATAACAATATCCTTTAACAACATCATCATTTGGGCTACTAATAGTAATGGAAAGGGTGAAGAGTAGCAGGGTAAATCAATTTAAAGAGAAGGGAATTTATTGGGTAGAGAGAGAAAGCTAGAGAGAGAGGGGGAGAGATTGTGTTGTGTGGGATCCACTCAACACAATGTGAGTGTGGTGGTGGTGGTGGTGGTGGTGCAGAGAGACTACTCACCAAGACTGAACATAGCCATGCCAAGGCCTGCATCTGACAGTATGGAAATGGACTTGGCTACAATGTCTGGCATTTGAACGTTCCACCTAAAAAAATCAAAGGCCACCCAAAACACAGACACCACATCAGAAACCAAGTCAGAGAAAATAAAAAGTGAAAGAAACCACCCCATATAACATATAGTAAATTAATCAAAGTTGTACTAGATAATATAAAATTTCTGAGAATGTTTTCCTGTTTTTGGATTTTGTTGAACAAACAAAGCAAAATATGGTAAGTTTTGTGATGCTCAAAAGTTTCAAGTGCTACTAACCTGAATGAAACTAGAGACCAAATGAGACCAATTAAACTTGAGTATGTGTTTGGATTTCTAATAAGCTTCCTCCAAACCATTATCAAAATCAACCTTGTCATCACACTTGTTGGTGGCATAGCTTTCCCTCTTGTGTCACTCACTTTTGTTCCCTCATTGTTGTTCATCATTTCTCTATCTCCAACAACTCCTCTGTTTCCAAAGCTGAAGTCATCTCGCTCTAAGTAGTCCTCTTGTCCATCCCTCCTCCCATCAACTACAAAATAAAATAAAAATAAATAGCACACAAAACTTTCAAAACAGAGCAAAAACAGGGGAAAACAGAGATTTATAATTTAAAGAAGTTTTGTAATCTAATCAATGAATTGATTAAAACCCATTTGAGATTGGTTGATTTTGCTAATACCCATTTCATAGATTTAAAAATTAAACAAGTTATGTAATCTCAACTCCAAAAAAAAAAAAAAAAAAAAAAAAATCAAAAACAGAGAAAAAAACAGAGGAAATCAGAAGTTTATGCATATTTGATGAATCAAATTAAAAAATGATTTGTGATCACATGAATGAATTGATGAAAACCCATTTCAGATTGGTTGGTTGGATTACCTTTACCAGGTGAGACAGCCATTCTAACTTCTTTAACAGCTTGATCAGGACCACCATATTCTTGGCTCCCAAACACATCTGAAACAGGGGAGGCACTTGAGCTCCACACAAACATGTGAAGATCTCTGTTGCCCTCTTCACCTTTCTGTTGCTGCCCATTAGGCCTTGATTTATTAGCAGCAGAAGAAACACCTTTAGAAGCAGTTGTTGGTGAAAACATTCCTGGATTTGGTGTTGGATAATGAGCAGCTCCACCACCAACAGCAGCAGCAGCAGCACCACCACCACTTTGTCCAAGATAGTGAAACCTTGATTTGGCATTCCCAGTATCATCCTCAAAATTTGATGGCCTCGGTGTTGGCCCCCTTGAGCTAGCAAGCCCATAGGCATCAGCCGCGCCAAAATTCGACCCCCTCGCCGCCGCCACCGCGCCGGTCTGCGCCACCATTGAGTAGAAATCAGTGTGGTTGAAACTAGACCCTCTAGGAGTTGGATTCCTAGAAGATTGTAGAGAGTATATCTCTGCATTTGTTAAATTTGATGGCCTTGGTGTTGTTGATGACAACCCTTGTGACCTCCTTGAGAAGATCTCAGACCTTGAAGCATTGGACTTCCTAACTGTCACATGTAGCTTCCCATCTTCTTTAATCTCAGCTTCAGTTTCCAAATCTGCTCTCCCATCTAAGGACATCACATCCGAATCAACTGTGATTGAAACAATGGACCCAGCAGTGTCTGGAAACTGTTCTGTAATCAGCATCCTAGCTCCTCTATACTCAAAAAGAAACAGCATGAGAGTATACCAAATGATGCATTGAAGCACCACAATTTGCACCATCAAACTCCCTGAGAACTCCCCATACATGCCCTTCAACAAGGGTATCCCCATCACCAGCGTGTTGGGCAGCGTCGACAGCGAAAACAGCGTAATTGCCCATTCAAGGCACCCCCTTTTACTAACCTTACTCCACACACCCAGCACTGCCAAAACCATAATCTTTTGGAGGGTGTCTGCAGCAATGAACCTGAAGTTCATCTCGTAAGGATTATTCAATGCAATGAAGTGGAATGAGAGTAGCGGCACCGCGAATAGGGCCACGAACCGGTTGATGCCGGAGCATTGATCGGGGCTAAACAACTTCCACCACTTCACCGAGCCGTAGGCTAGGATCATGGCCACGTACAGCGGCACCACCGCGGTCATCACATGGTAGAAATCTAGTAATGTGATCATCTTGATCAAATTTGGTATGCACTCTCAAGTGTTGTTGCACAAGCAGTAGTTATTGTAGTAGAAGAAGAGGAGGAGAGGAGACCAAGGAGCATGTGTTTTGGGCTCTAGTTTTTGTATTGTATACTTGTGTACTAGTGTTGCTAGTGTGTAGTTATAGTAGTTGTAGGAGTAGTAGTTTCACAACTCAACAAGGGACACAAAAACACAAACACATAGGCTAGAGGGGTTTCAGTTGAGACTGCAAAGAAAACAAGAGAAAGAGAGGTGGTTTGTTAAATTTTGCAATTTGGATAGATATGGAGTTTTGTAGTAGGAGGAGAAGAGATTCTAGAGAAGGTGAAAAGGAGAGAGAGATTGAAAGAAAGAAAGAAAGAAAGAAAGAAAAGCAAAATGGGTGTGTGTGGTGGTGGTGTGTGTCTCAAGTATTTGTTGGGGAGCCTTTTAAGGCTTCTTTATGAGGAGACACTTTTTTTTTTTTTTTTTTCTTTCTTTTCTTTTCTTCTTGGATTCGCTTTTCATTCATTGATGGGTTCATGTAGTTTTGCATCTTCCATGCTTGGCTAGTTATTTTATTAGAAAACAAAGGAAAAAATAAATAAATAAAACTTTATTTTTGGTGAAAGGAGCCAATATATGGAGATTGGGTTTTGGGTACTGTGCCAAAACGGGTACCCGCTTTGCGGAACACATCATATACGGGTCAGGGTTTTCTTGGATGTCATGTTATTTTGACGCTAATTTCATACTTATACATGGGGAGTCCCTTGTTGCACAGCATTTATCAGGTGCACACATAATGATGCAAAAAATCAACGGTCATAATTAAAAATGTGTAAAAAATAGCATGTGAAAAGTTGATCAAAAAGGCATTTTGCTTTTTTTTCGAAGTTGAAGTTGTGCTGGTTTATTGTGTCTCTATTTCGGTTTCAAAAATGTTGAGCACTCCTCGATAAAAAAAGGGGTTTGGATCTTTGCTTGGATCCATTTTTACATTTCCTATAGGTGCTTCAGACGAATGCAAATCTATTTGTTTTAGCCTAGCTAAGTCAGATGGTGAATGGTAAAATGGTTGGTATCATTCTTATGTATGTCTGAGGATCTTAACTATAGGGTAGTAAAAGATTAAGAGTTGTGTTATGTGCACTCCGATATCCTCTTAGCGCACTTGAAATTTTTTTTTGTTCTAAAAGAAAATGACGCATTTACCTTGGGGTGCCCAAAGTAATCGGTGGGGTGCCTATTGGAGTGTCCTGAGTAATCGATGGGGTGCCCATAGCACGACATTACATTTCAAGTCTAAGTGAGAAATGATCAAACTTATGGTCTCGGACATACATGACCGAGACATAAGTTGTTGTGTCATTTGGTGTCAACCGAGACATACACACATGTCTCGGCATAAGGCCACCGAGATCACTTGTATAGTCTTGGTGGTCACCCATCGAGTTGAGTGTTTGACTATCCTTATTTGAATGTCAGTTGATATAGACTGACACTATAATACGGGTCTCTGCAAGACATGGTCGAGACCCTTTAACATATGACTTAAGTAATGAGATGCGTTGCTTCATAAATTATGAGTATTTTGGTAAAAGTTTCAGAATGTCCTGATAAATTATTGAGATACCCTGATCAATAAAGTGCCCTAAAAGAATACCGGGTGCACATAGCGCGAGTCAAGATTAATTGTAGCACTCTAACAATATTATCCTTGATAAATAAAGTTAAGTTTCTATCTTACCAAAAAAAATCCAATCCATTTGCTGATTTTCTTTTATTATTATGTTTGGTGAGGAAAACATGATTTTTTTTTATTATTTTTCTGTTTAGTTGTTTTGAGTTATAAAGATAGGGATTTATTTTTATTTCTCCTTTTTCTTAATTTTGAGAGATGAATTTGAAGATGATATTTTCAAAGTGGGAACCGACCTCGCGCGCTCGATCTGATATTTGTTTGCTCAAAATTCTGAGGAAGCAAAAAAAGAAAATTAATCTTCTTAAAAACCAATCAATGTTCGAACAAAATTTTCAATCAGATGTTCCGTTAATAATTCCAAACAACGAATTTGACTATACTACATGTTAAAATACATTAATTTAATGTCGGGTGATCATCGATTGAAGTACTAGGAATTACTTTAATTAAGTCTTAAGACCCATCGTCAATGGCAACAAAATATTTTTTTAAGGATAAAAAAGTATATCGATCCATATCATTAGTTTTCAAAATAATATTAGCCAATCAATTACAATATTTTAATAAGTGAAATACAGTAAATACTAAATTATATAATTAAACATCAAAACTATCCTAACTATAATAGGGAGAACATAATTTGTGAGGTAATAAAGTTGTCAAGTTGTACTTGATAACGAATATATGATTATATGATTGCATCGATTAATTTCAATATCTTAGTTTCACACAAATTATAGATTGGACGCTTAACTGAATTTTATAAAGATTATCGAGTCTAAGTAGAAAAGTGTTGAAAAAGCTTCCAAACACTTAATATTTTTGAAAAAAAAGTAAAAATTTAATTTGTTGCCTGCAAATCAAATATTAATAAAAATAAGAAGAATTAGTAAAAGTCTTTGAGATGAAATGATAAAATTATTAATTATTAAAAAAATAAAATTTCGAAAGATGTTGGATCAATTGTTATTGAAGTTAAAAAAAAATATATTAATAAAATAAAAGAATTAAAAAGGTAGTCAATGAAAGTCGACGGAGTCAAAGACTCACGAGGCCAGTCAAAGTCATTGGAGTTGCGAATCTCGTCGAGACAAAAAGGTGATTCTTACGAGGAATAATAAGTAAAAAAAAAAGTTAAACAACAGAGATTCTTTGGATAAAAATTGAAGCAATTTTTTACAAGAACATACATGTAACGCGTGAAACCTTCTAAAAAAAATGGCAATGAAATAAAAAACATAAATCAGTGTCCGGACTCAAAGGGGGTTTTTGAGATTTTTGTGTTACAAGTTATAATTTTAAAGTCATTGATTGCTTGAGGATGAGAAATAAAAAACTTTCAAAAAATCTTGTTACGTTCAAAGAAGATTACTCAAACATAAATCAGTGAGTGGACAGTATTGTTACGTCATGTGTTAGAGCTCTTGCATGAGTGTTTGTGGGAAGAAGAGCCTTTTTTTTGTGGTTGAAATGATGAAATATGGATTGATATTTTGTGTATTTTTTTTTCACGTAGAGAAGTGAAGTGAAAGGGTAAGGTAGTAAATTAAATTAGTACTATTCTTTTGTGGTGGCTTTGGTTTAAGAGAATATTTCATTAAATCTCTCAATATTCTGTACGCGTGCAATTCCACCATCGATTCTCACACACCACTTTTTTCCATGCACGTGTCCCCTGTCTTATCCCTTGTCCCTCCCAATCCCTTTTGATATTTAATTCATCTATCTATGATTCTACCTACAAATTGCACAATACAACATCTCATCAAATTTTACAAATTGAGTTTCTCAAAAAAGAAAAATTAAATAAAGAATTTTATGTCTTCAAAAAAAAATGTTTTTTATGTCAATTCTTTTGTACATAAATTTAATTTTAAGCATAAAAAAATAAGTGAATTTGTTACATTTTTCTGATGAAACAACACTTGTGTTAGTTATCCACTGATAAAAAACTCATATAAGTATTCAAATAAGGCATCATTTTCTTAACAAAGAATTTATATTTTTTAAGAAAATCGATCATCTTAATTACTGAGGTGAGATCATGCCTTTATTATTATGGTACAAATATAATTGACAATCTTTGTACATATGTATAATTATCAACAAATTATCAAAAAATATATATAAATATATTATAATAAGGTACAGTACAACAACAACAACGTAGCCTCAGTCTCAAATTAAGTAGGGTCGACTACATGAATCAAACTCTTTCATTGTGCTCGATTATGTGCATAATAATGTATGGTAAAAAATATAATTTGTGCTTATCTTATAAAATAAAGCACTTTAATGAGGTTGATGAGATGCAAAATTTAAAGCGTAGAAAAAACTATTTAAACGATTTTACACTTACACTATTACAATTTTATTTTATTTTTGTAGTAGGACACTACTACAATTTCAACATAAACTGGATTGTATTAATAGAAATACTATTAAGATTTTAACATCCTGAACTTTATAAAAATTGAATTTGATGTTTACAATTTTTTAAATAAATTCTTTAAAATAAATTATGAAATAATTTTCTTTTTTTTGGTACAGAAGTTATTTTCATTCACTCATCATATTTCATATATTTTGTTGGAAAAATAAACAATAAAATCCACTTGAACATTTTTTTGTCGAGAGGTACAAGGAGCAAGGAAGAATGTGTCAGGAGGCACAGTTCAGTGCAAGCAGACCAACAAGTATATATAGCACTTTGAACTGCACAGCTCTGCAACAACAAACTTACACAGAGTGTTGTATAATATTGTACAATGTGATCGAAGTCACGTTTGTGTATCTTAATTGAGTGAACCTAGTCATTCCACCCATCCATCACACTTGTTCATCCCCTAATTTCCTTTGATTTTGATGATGATGATCGGCCTTTACACGCCCCACCAAAGAATGTATAATTTTTATCATCAATGCACGCAAAACAATGGCTTTTTTGTAGTTTTATATTATGTACGTTTGCATATTTATTTATGTTTTAGTTGTCATTGTATTAGGCCAATAGTTAAAGATGTGGTCTTTTCATCAGTTTGATAGACACATTTTGGAAGTTTTATTTGTATCCATATATAGCTATAACTCAAATTGCATGATATTGATATGACTAATATGTGACTTTTTTCTATTACTTGGCATGATATATAAATGAGTTTACTAGTTTATGAGATTTCTCATCGTTATGCTGATCAATTGTATGTATGAAATTAATCAACCTCGCCCAACAACGTAGCTTTGGTTGTACTATTGATTAATCACAAACTATAGAAATTCATGGCCCGAAGAGTGTTGGGTCACACACGCACACATGTGAGTATACAAATGGGGTTGGAGCCTTTTTTTCACAAAATCAATTGATTTGTGCTAGGATCCAATATTCACCACTTATATATCACATCAACTCTTACTATATCTCTGATGTGAAATTATATATTCTAATACTCCTTCTCAAGTGCAACTAGACTTGGACTAATTGTCAATGTCAAATACAGACCTACCTTTAGAGGTTCGGACAAACATACCTAGACTTACTCTTATAGGCTTTTAGGTTCACAAACGGGTCTAAACTCCATCACTAGCCCAACCAAAGTCATCAAATACAAGTCCAGGATCGTTCCGCTTTGATACCATATAGAAATTCAGTGTTGGGCCACATACGCATAGGCATATGGGTTTACAAATGGGGTTGAAGCCTATTTTTGTACAAAACCAATTGACTTGTGTTTGAATCCAATCTACACCTAACATCACTTATATACCACACCAATTCTTATTATATTTCTAATGTGGGATTACATACTCCAACACAAAGTTAATTGAATGAAATATAAAAATTAAAAACCTCTTATTTGTCAACAAAAATTATAATTAATTTCTATATATATTAATGAAATTTATTTAATTTGACATAGAAATTACTTTTTTGCAACAAAATGCACAAATACATCTATGTAAGAAAAAAGAAAAGAAAATCAATGATCTTCACATATGATGTTGGCCACGATCTTCATATTAATTATAGAGCATTTTAGCCCTTTTTTTATTGTTTAGATGGAGTATATAATCTCATATAAAAAATATACTAAGAGTTGGTGCAATATACGAGTATAAATTAAAAGATTAAATTTTAGTATAAGTCAATTAATTTTGTGTAAAATGAACTCTAACCCTATAGATCTACTATAATCGACTAGTAATTAGGTTGAAAAATGTTTTTGTGCCCTAGTCCCGGCCCACACACAGGGAACCATAACAGATGCGTATCGTTCCTGGATGTTCGTGTTGGGGTGCGATAACAGACTCCATTTAGGTTATCCACTCCTCTTCCATATATAGGACTTATAAGATTGCTTTTTTTAAACTTGTAGTAATTTGCATTAAAAAAGAATTTATACACACATATACAGATATCTATGTACCCACGTAATTATGTATAGTCCAAAAGGAAATGAGAGGGGCTTTGAACATTTATACAAACATTTTGATTTATATGAAGAAATTAATAAAGTGATCCATGAGAGGTGAGCGCGTGCGTGGTGGAGGAATTCGAGGCCAAGTTTCAGTGCGCGTGAATTCTACTACATGTACGTACTTGTGGGCTGGCCAGGCCAGGCGAGGCCAGGCCAACATGATATAGTCAAGTTAAATGTGATAATTTTATTCCTCTTTATTAGATGAGGTTTTTTAAGTACAAATAGTGACAACAAAATTTCAATATCAAATTAGCGAATTGGTTATATGGAAGAAACTCTTTGAAATCCATTTGATTTAATATTATAAATAATAGTATACTTTTAAAATCTTTAAAATTATTTTAAATTGTCTTCAATTAATATTATATTTAATTAATGTATTTTAAATTGTTCGACGACTAGAGGAGTAAACTGAAGCTAACGATTTAGATAAATTAATTAGGAGAGATCTAATTATTTAAAAAGTAAACGATAAAATTGCACTAAATCTTGTGCAAAAGAAGAGTTTGATCGATGTCGCTAACCACAATTAATCAATTTTGAGACTAAAGTTAAGTTGTTAATGGTGTGTGTGTTTTTTTTTTTTTGAGAAAGTGTTGTTTTTTGTTTTTTTTTTTCTTTTCTTTTTCATTTGATAAGAAAAACAAAGAAAGTGTTTTTTGTTGTTCTGCAATCTTTTTTTTTTTTTTTTTCAAATCTAAATTATTTTAGGTCACATGTACAACCTTTAGTTTTCAAGATCCAGATTTCTATGCCCAAAAACGTCTCTATTTGTAATGAGCCCATAGAAAATGATGTACTGGGCCGCAAAATTCTCTATCCCTAAAAAAGATGGCTTCCCAACTGAGTACTGTTTTCGTCGTTGTTATCACGTGTGAGCGTGTGAGCATTTTTAATCGACCGATTTCGTCGTTGTTATCACGACCGAGATCGAGAAATGATTGAACGCATCGGATGGAATTGGAATTTGGGAGGACTCGCCTTTTCTTGGGGTTCTTTGGGCTTGCCCTTACTGCTCTCACGTTCGTTACCTTCAATCTCTTCGGCCGTCATCTGCTCTGATTCGATTTCTCAATTTCGCGGTTGTTCTCTACATCATCTGCTCGGATTCGAAGCCTTGCCATGATTTCTTAATCTCGCGGTTGTTCTCTATCTGCTCTTGAGTAGCTTCATTCAATTTGAGGTTTGCGTTATCCATCCTTCACTCTTTGTTGAAATCCCTTCTCTTATTTAGTTTTTCGTAAATTTTTGTTAGATTGCTTCTTTTTTTCCAAACCACTAATTTTTGGTTATTTGAGTTCTCAAATAATAATTTTTGAGTTTAGGAAGACAAACCCTATGTTTGATTGAGAACGGAAAATGAAGAAGGGATTTGTAATTTCTCATTTTTCGGTGGTTATTTGAGTTCTCAAATAATAATTTTTGAGTTTAGGAAGACAAACCCTATGTTTGATTGAGAACGGAAAATGAAGAAGGCAATTTGTAATTTCTCATTTTTCGGCCCTTATATCCATTGATCTTGTAAATCTCTTCAATTCTCTCTCTGTATATTTGTACGTGTTTATGTTTCTTTGATTTACGAAGAGAAATTTGTGATTTTGTTGTGGTTTCGGGTGGGGTACCTTTGTTCTTCTTTGTAATTAGTGCCATTCTCAAATTTGATTAGCTCATTTGATTGCTCGGGTAATTTCTAAGAACAATGCGGTTTCTTACCTCATTTTCATAGCATGTAGAATGATAGATGCGTGTTTCTAACTTTGTCTTTGAAGGTTCTAAAGTTGTCAACGAGGATTTAGAAAAAAAAGGTGGTCACTTTTTTCTTTCATTTGACTAACAAAATTGAACCGACCATGAATGAATAGTTACTTATTGTGGACTTAGGGTTTAGAGTCCTTAAATAGTATTTGTGGAACAAATTGTGTTGCTTTTTTTTACGAAAAGAAATTTGTGATTTTGTTGTCGTTTCGGGTGGGGTACCATTGTTCTTCTTTGTAATTCTTGCCATTGTCAAATTTGATTAGCTCGCTTTGATTTCACGGGTAATTTCTAAGACCAATGCGGTTTCTTACCTCTTTTTAGAGTCCTTAAATAATATTTGTGGAAGAAATTGTGTTGCTTTGAAGTTAATTTTGTGCATTGCTTGGTTTGATTGAGTGTATTTGTTGTTTTTTTTTCTTGTTGTTATTTTGTGTTTTGTGTGTGTTAATTAATGTTCATGGCCTAATCTTGAATAGATGTGCGCGACTTACGGCATATGGGACTGGGGTGTGGGGATTTATTTAGTTAGTGTTACAAACCTACTACATGAGGTTGTTAGACGAAATCCTCGACCAATTAGGGTAGTATGAAGTGCACGGTGTGACCTACCACATGAGGTCCCATATCCGAATCGACTACTATTGTCGTCGTAGTTTACACGTGTGTGCCACACGTATGTATTACAATCTT
This sequence comes from Stephania japonica, assembly GCA_039657345.1. Taxonomy (NCBI): domain Eukaryota; kingdom Viridiplantae; phylum Streptophyta; class Magnoliopsida; order Ranunculales; family Menispermaceae; genus Stephania; species Stephania japonica. Next base: position 45,931,332 of record CM077565.1, on the reverse strand, counting down.
GAGTCGTTCGATCAACGTGAAATTCGTGACCAAAATTGTACCCTCTTTAGACTTTGATTGTTCATCAAGCTTTCTTTGTCATTCTCTTCAATCTGCTCGTCTCGTCTAGAGCACGCCAAGCTTACCTTTAATGCGGTAGAAAAAGCATGCTCCGCCTTTCTTCTTTGTAATTAGTGCCATTCTCAAATTTGATTAGCTCACTCATTTCGCGGGAAATTTATAGGAACAATGCAGTTTCTTACCTCATTTTAGAGTCCTTAAATATTATTTGTGGAAGAAATTGTGTTGCTTTTCTGAAGAGAAATTTGTGATTTTGTTGTGGTTTCAGGCGAGGTACCCGCCGTTCTTCTTTGTAATTAGTGTCATTCTTAAATTTGATTAGCTCACTTATTTCACGGGTAATTTCTAAGAACAATGCAGTTTCTTACCTCATTTTAGAGTCCTTAAATAGTATTTGTGGAAGAAATTGTGTTGCTTTTTCTGAAGAGAAATTTGTGATTTTGTTGTGGTTTCAGGTGGGGGACCCGCTGTTCTTCTTTGTAATTAGTGCCATTCTCAAATTTGATTAGCTCACTTATTTCACGGGTAATTTCTAAGAACAATGCAGTTTCTTACCTCATTTTAGAGTCCTTAAATAGTATTTGTGGAAGAAATTGTGTTGCTTTTCTGAAGTGAAAATTGTGATTTTGTTGTGGTTTCAGGTAGGGTACCCGGTGTTCTTCTTTGTAATTAGTGCCATTCTCAAATTTGATTAGCCCACTGATTTCACGGGTAATTTCTAAGAACAATGCAGTTTCTTACCTCATTTTAGAGCCTTAAATAGTATTTGTGGAAGAAATTGTGTTGCTTTTCTGAAGAGAAATTTGTGCTTTTGTTATGGTTTCAGGTGGGGTACCCGCTGTTCTTCTTTGTAATTACTGCCATTGTCAAATTTGATTAGCTCACTAATTTCACGGGTAATTTCTAAGAACAATGCAGTTTCTTACCTCATTTTAGAGTCCTTAAATAATATTTGTGGAAGAAATTGTGTTGCTTTGAAGTTAATTTTGTGCATTGCTTGGTTTGATTGAGTGTGACTGTTGTTTTTTTTCTTGTTGTTATTTTGTGTTTTGTGTGTGTTAATTAATGTTCATGGCCTAATCTTGAATAGATGTGTGCGGAACTTACGGCGTATGGGACCTAGGGTGTGGGGATTTATTCGGTTAGTGTTACAAACCTACTACATGAGGTTGTTAGACGAAATCCTCAACCAATTAGGGTAGTATGAAGTGCACGATGTTGACCTACCACATGAGGTCCCATATCCCGAATCGACTACTATTGTCGTCGTAGTTTACACGTGTGTGCCACACGTATGTATTACAATCTTGAGTCGTTCGATCAACGTGAAATTCCGTGACCAAAATTGTACCCTCTTTAGACTTTGATTGTTCATCAAGCTTTCTTTGTCATTCTCTTCAATCTGCTCGTCTCGTCTAGAGCACGCCAAGCTTACCTTTAATGCGGTAGAAAAAGCATGCTCCCGCCTTTCTTCTTTGTAATTAGTGCCATTCTCAAATTTGATTAGCTCACTCATTTCGCGGGAAATTTATAGGAACAATGCAGTTTCTTACCTCATTTTAGAGTCCTTAAATATTATTTGTGGAAGAAATTGTGTTGCTTTTCAGAAGAGAAATTTGTGATTTTGTTGTGGTTTCGGGCGAGGTACCCGCCGTTCTTCTTTGTAATTAGTGTCATTCTCAAATTTGATTAGCTCACTTATTTCACGGGTAATTTCTAAGAACAATGCAGTTTCTTACCTCATTTTAGAGTCCTTAAATAGTATTTGTGGAAGAAATTGTGTTGCTTTTTCTGAAGAGAAATTTGTGATTTTGTTGTGGTTTCAGGTGGGGAACCCGCTGTTCTTCTTTGTAATTAGTGCCATTCTCAAATTTGATTAGCTCACTAATTTCACGGGTAATTTCTAAGAACAATGCAGTTTCTTACCTCATTTTAGAGTCCTTAAATAGTATTTGTGGAAGAAATTGTGTTGCTTTTCTGAAGTGAAATTTGTGATTTTGTTGTGGTTTCAGGTGGGGTACCCGCTGTTCTTCTTTGTAATTAGTGCCATTCTCAAATTTGATTTGCTCATTGATTTCACGGGTAATTTCTAAGAACAATGCAGTTTCTTACCTCATTTTAGAGCCTTAAATAGTATTTGTGGAAGAAATTGTGTTGCTTTTCTGAAGAGAAATTTGTGATTTTGTTATGGTTTCAGGTGGGGTACCCGCTGTTCTTCTTTGTAATTAGTGCCATTCTCAAATTTGATTAGCTCATTTGATTTCACGGGTAATTTCTAAGAACAATGCGTTTCTTACCTCATTTTAGAGTCCTAAAATAGTATTTGTGGAACAAATTGTGTTGCTTTTTCTGAAGAGAAATTTTTGATTTTGTTGTCGTTTCAGGTGGGGTACCCGCTGTTCTTCTTTGTAATTACTGCCATTGTCAAATTTGATTAGCTCACTAATTTCACGGGTAATTTCTAAGAACAATGCAGTTTCTTACCTCATTTTAGAGTCCTTAAATAATATTTGTGGAAGAAATTGTGTTGCTTTGAAGTTAATTTTGTGCATTGCTTGGTTTGATTGAGTGTGATTGTTGTTTTTTTCTTGTTGTTATTTTGTGTTTTGTGTGTGTTAATTAATGTTCATGGCCTAATCTTGAATAGATGTGCGCGGCTTACGGCGTATGGGACCTAGGGTGTGGGGATTTATTCGGTTAGTGTTACAAACCTACTACATGAGGTTGTTAGACGAAATCCTCAACCAATTAGGGTAGTATGAAGTGCAGTGGTGTGACCTACCACATGAGGTCCCATATCCCGAATCGACTACTATTGTCGTCGTAGTTTACACGTGTGTGCCACACGTATGTATTACAATCTTGAGTCGTTCGATCAACGTGAAATTCGTGACCAAAATTGTACCCTCTTTAGACTTTGATTGTTCATCAAGCTTTCTTTGTCATTCTCTTCAACCTGCTCGTCTCGTCAGAGCACGCCAAGCTTACCTTTAATGCGGTAGAAAAAGCATGCTCCGCCTTTCTTCTTTGTAATTAGTGCCATTCTCAAATTTGATTAGCTCACTCATTTCGCGGGTAATTTATAGGAACAATGCGGTTTCTTACCTCATTTTAGAGTCCTTAAATATTATTTGTGGAAGAAATTGTGTTGCTTTTACGAAGAGAAATTTGTGATTTTGTTGTGGTTTCAAAGCGAGGTACCGTAGTTCTTCTTTGTAATTAGTGTCATTCTCAAATTTGATTAGCTCACTTATTTCACGGGTAATTTCTAAGAACAATGCAGTTTCTTACCTCATTTTAGAGTCCTTAAATAGTATTTGTGGAAGAAATTGTGTTGCTTTTTCTGAAGAGAAATTTGTGATTTTGTTGTGGTTTCAGGTGGGGAACCCGCTGTTCTTCTTTGTAATTAGTGCCATTCTCAAATTTGATTAGCTCACTTATTTCACGGGTAATTTCTAAGAACAATGTAGTTTCTTACCTCATTTTAGAGTCCTTAAATAGTATTTGTGGAAGAAATTGTGTTGCTTTTCCTGAAGTGAAATTTGTGATTTTGTTGTGGTTTCAGGTGGGGTACCATTTGTTCTTCTTTGTAATTAGTGCCATTCTCAAATTTGATTTGCTCACATTGATTTCACGGGTAATTTCTAAGAACAATGCGGTTTCTTACCTCATTTTAGAGCCTTAAATAGTATTTGTGGAAGAAATTGTGTTGCTTTTACGAAGAGAAATTTGTGATTTTGTTATGGTTTCGGGTGGGGGGTGGGGTACCATTGTTCTTCTTTGTAATTAGTGCCATTCTCAAATTTGATTAGCTCACTGATTTCACGGGTAATTTCTAAGAACAATGCGGTTTCTTACCTCATTTTAGAGTCCTAAAATAGTATTTGTGGAACAAATTGTGTTGCTTTTACGAAGAGAAATTTTTGATTTTGTTGTCGTTTCGGGTGGGGTACCCATTTGTTCTTCTTTGTAATTCTTGCCATTGTCAAATTTGATTAGCTCACTAATTTCACGGGTAATTTCTAAGAACAATGCAGTTTCTTACCTCATTTTAGAGTCCTTAAATAATATTTGTGGAAGAAATTGTGTTGCTTTGAAGTTAATTTTGTGCATTGCTTGGTTTGATTGAGTGTATTTGTTGTTTTTTTTCTTGTTGTTGTTTTGTGTTTTGTGTGTGTTAATTAATGTTCATGGCCTAATCTTGAATAGATGTGCGCGGCTTACGGCGTATGGGACCTAGGGTGTGGGGATTTATTCGGTTAGTGTTACAAACCTACTACATGAGGTTGTTAGACGAAATCCTCAACCAATTAGGGTAGTATGAAGTGTGCACGAATGTCTTGACCTACCACATGAGGTCCCATATCCCGAATCGACTACTATTGTCGTCGTAGTTTACACGTGTGTGCCACACGTATGTATTACAATCTTGAGTCGTTCGATCAACGTGAAATTCCGTGACCAAAATTGTACCCTCTTTAGACTTTGATTGTTCATCAAGCTTTCTTTGTCATTCTCTTCAATCTGCGCTCGTCTCGCAGAGCACGCCAAGCTTACCTTTAATGCGGTAGAAAAAGCATGCTCCCGCCTTGTCTTTCTTGTGAGACGCTCGCCATAAAGATTTACATCACATATTTATGTGATTCTATAATACGTCAGTTAACTTCAAATATTTGGGTCAAATTATGATAGTAATTCAATAGACGAAGTACAAAAAAAGGAGTATGGTGTTATTTGTGCAAATACTTGTTGATGTTGTTGTGAAGTCTTGAGGCTATGTTGTCTTTTTTTTTTTTTTTCTCGACTTGTATATGTCTGAAACCCATTATTCATAACACGGACAATACGGGAGGGTTGCGATAGGTTGGCAACCAACGAAAAATGTTGCTCGCTCTTTATGAAATAGGTCAAACAAATATAAAGGTTGGGGCGTACGTTCCTGTTGTAGCAAATCAACTGCAATTGGAGAGTTTGATCCATGTAGTTGAGCCCAATAATTTGGGATTGAGGTATTTGTGTGTTGATTATTTTTATTTTTTTTGGTAGGAATGTGTTGATTACTTTGATTTATAGGTTGCAATTTATTGCACCATATTTAGTCCTAAATGTGTTAGTATCCGGCTGGGTTATAAGTTTTGTTTGCATTTTTTTAATAGTGAGGACCGAGTTGAAAGCGTAGAATCTTCCTCGAGAGGATTTGAAACTTATATTGGATTATTCCTTTTCCCTCTAACAATCGTGTTGAACAAATAAAACAACAAGTGCAACTATAACTTTTGTAGCTACTTATTGCAAATATGTGCTATTTATTATTATTTTTTTAAATATTTGGCTAAATTCCTTGGAACGAGCCTTATTTTTACAAGTTTCTTGACATACTAAATTGACATTTTATTTTTGTGGACCATATATGTAATTGTAAAAGGTTCCCATACGACAGAGAAAATGAATCCAAATGCGAATAAGAGAAAATCCTTTGAAAGTAAGCATATAGAAGAAAGAAATCGTGTGAATAGTCGTAGAAGACAATTGTATGCTCAATTAACTCAAGAAGAAAAAGATAGAAGAAACTATGTTCGTAGGGTGTCATATCAACAAAAAAGATCTCTTCAATGTATAGAGAAAGGTAATTTAACTCGTGTAAATGTAAGGTATATTTCGTTATTGTCTTCTATTTTATTTATTTTTTATGATCACATGTAAAAATGTTTTATTGTGTATTTTGTTTTTATTAATAGGTTCATCATCAAAGCAAGATGGTTGTGTTAGCAATGAGAGGTTAATAGATGGATTGCAAAAACAACGTATAATTGAGAGAAATATTGGAACTGAGGTACGCATGTCTTTTTATTTAGGGATAGAGAAAAGTATTGAAATTATTGTTAACAATAGTTTCCATATGTTTGTTCTTCACATAATGCTATTCAATGCACATATTGTCATAAATTTTTGTCTCTAATTGTGTCTTAATTGGTACTATTTTTATATAGTTGATAAGGTTGTGGTCTTGTTTAGAATGTTGATAACAAATAAATTTTTAAACGAAGTCTCGTGGTTGCATGTTAAATAGAAGTGTACAAGAAGTTTTTCGTGTCTTTGTTCGTTTTGGATCGCTATTGTTATATACTCCTTTTCAATGTTTGGTTAATTTTTCATCTATTATGTTATTTCATGGTAGGTCGTCATTAAGTCATCTAGAATAGTGATAGTCTCAAGCTTTTTATTTTTGTGTTTCACATTTCGTTAACGCTTGCAATTTTTCTCTTTAGGAATATAATATGTAATTTGTACAAGTGCTAGATGCGTTGTTTGTAACTATATATTCATGCATTCTTAAGTGGTTCGAATTTGAACGGTGTGAATTTGACAACATAGGTTAGTGATCAAGTGATGGGCAATCCTAATGCAAAGCGATTGGATGAAAATTCTATTAACTTAGGAGGTAATGTCATAATTCGTAGAGTTCTTTGCAAATCAAATAAATGTTAGGATTACATTAAATGCGGATAAAGTGTTTTACTACGAATGAGGATGCCTTTGTAGGAAACAATGCGGGAAATGATTTGTTGATAAATGAGTATTGTAACGATATGGATGAAGAAGAAGAAGAGGAAGAAGAAGTGTTTGGTAATGTACTCATTTGAGCCTTTCGTGTTACCGAGAAGGTACATATTGTAGTCATTGCTATGCCAAAAAATTTAGTTATGAGAGTCGAGGTTTTTGTTGTTGTGATGGAGCGAGTGGCTTTGGCAATCAATGATGCACTAGGATGAATTATATGCACTATTCACAACAATATGTGATGAGTCGAAGCATTTTCTGAAATACATTCGTGGCTACAATAATAACTTCTCTTTTACATCATTTGGCGTGAAATTAGATGACAATGTTAGTAAAAAAAATAAAGGCATTTATACATTTAGAATTCAAGGTCAAGTATATCATTATATAAATCAATTGCTTCCATGCAATAACCAGACCATCATATTTGCAACTTTATTTTTTTGATACTGAGCATGAAGTAGAGAATCGCATTGGAATATTTGATAACTTGAATAATATAGTCTTGTTAAAGTTAATTAACATACTTTGATCAATCCATACACCAAATTCTTTCGGAGCTTAAGCTCAATATCAAATTTAAGTAATCAAGATATATGTATTCGATCAGATCCATCATTCGATCAAAGAGTATATAACTTACACGAAGCATCCCAAGTCGTCATGAGTGTGGATAGAGAAGCGATCACGAAATTCAACCTACAAAGCGAGATATCATCGTTCATAGCCATAGTGGTAACAATCATAGAGTTAATTATTTTTATGGATGTTATGATCCATTACAATATCCATTATTGTTTCCATACGGTGAAACTTCTTGGAATGAATTTGTTAAGAAGAGAAACAATAGCAACAATTTTTCAAAGCTGCAATCAAAGCAATGATGTTGATGACGTTAGTTGTGCGAATGATTTGTTACTTGAAGAAAGACCAAGTAAGGACATTATTTGAGTGTGTGTTAGTTATTTTCCTTATTTAGTTGACCATTGTTCTTTTGTTTTATTTACAAGTAATTCTTGCGAAACGATGTTTATTTCATTGTTTAGGTGGTCAACGAAGATGGGAAAAATGTTGTATCTTGTAGGGAGTATTATTGTTACAAGCTTCAAATAAGGCCCTTAAATAAAAGTGTGATATTACATGCAGGCCGTTTACTTCAACAATATGTTGTGGATATGTATGTAAAATTAGAAAGTTCAAGATTGGATTACATTCGTCTCAATCAAAAACAAATTAGAGCGGAACTTTATCAAGGTATAATTGATAGCATCGGGATTGGTGAAAGTAATGGTTCACGAATTGGACGTCGAGTTATCTTACCTGCATCGTTTATTGGTGGACCAAGAGATATGAGAAAAAGATATATGGATGCGATGAGTTTAGTGCAACGATTTGGGAAGCCGGATATTTTCTTGACAATGACATGTAATCCAAAGTGGAAGGAGATAAAAAATGAATTAAGGTTTAATGACGAGGCACAAAATAGGCCAGATCTTGCAACAAGGATTTTCCGTGCGAAGTTGGAAGAATTGAAAAAAGATATATTAAAAAAAAACATATTTGGTCCTGTGGCGGCATACGTTTATGTAGTAGAATTTCAAAAAAGAGGATTACCACATGCTCATTTCTTGATCATTCTCGAGTCAAATTCAAAAATCGGTGATCCATCTACTTTTGATAGATATGTGTGCGCGAAATACCAAACAAAGCAAAGCATCGTCATTTAAATGAACTTGTAATAAAACATATGATGCATGGCCCATGTGGATCATTAAATCCAAAGAATGTTTGCATGCTTGCAGAAGGAAAGTGCAAAAATCACTATCCCAAACAATTTTGTGAGTACACGTGCCATGATATTGATTCTTATCCACAATATCGACGAAGAAACGACGGGAAGGTAGAAAAAGTTAGAGGATCCGATTTGGATAATCGTTGGGTGGTCCCTTATAATCCGTATTTGCTATCAAAATATGATTGTCACTTGAATGTGGAAATTTGTTCAACAATAAAAGCAGTAAAGTATCTATACAAATACATTTACAAAGGTCATGATCGAATTACATTTGAAGTGCGCTCGGAGAATGCGAGATAACCATATTGATGAAATTGAAAGGTTTCAATCAGCGCGTTGGGTTTCACCTCACGAGCGATGTGGCGATTGTATAGCTTTCCACTAAATGAGATACATCCTTCGAGTTATAACATTGCAATTACATTTAGATGGGAAGCAAATGGTGTCGTTTGGAGATTGTGATATGTTGGAAGATGTGGTGAATAATGACATTAAATGTGCGTCAATGCTAACAAGAATATTTTGCACTTAATAAAGTGGATGAATTCGCAAGAAGTTTGTTGTATAGACAAATACGAGTACTATGTTTGGAATCGACAATCAAAGACTTGGAAGCGGCGGAAACATGGTACTGTTATTGGAAGAATAGTTTCTGCGAGCCCAAACGAAGGAGAGAGGTATTATTTGCGGTTGTTACTAAACCACGTAAAAGGTTGCACATCTTTTGAAGAATTAAAAACTGTTAACGGTGTTGTGACTGATTCTTTCCACCAAGCTGCTTTATTAAATCGTTTCTTGGAAGCAGATGATTGCTTAGAATCTTGTATTGAAGAGGCTTCTAAGTATCAAATGCCGTTTGCGTTACGGCGGTTGTTTGCAACAATATTATCTTTTTGTAACCCTGAAAGTGCTAGGCAGTTGTGGGGTAAATTCAAGGAGCATATGTGCGAAGACTATCTTCATTTGAACTTGACCATTCATATGGCCGAGAAGAAAGCATTATTGCATGTCAATCAAATGTTGCAGGCAATTGGAAAGAGTTTGGCAGATTTTAATATGCAACAGGAATTACTTAATGTTGAACCAGATGTCAATTATATGCAAGAAATAAATGAGGAATTGGAAATTAAAGCTTCGATGATGACGTCAAGATTATAAGAATGTTGAATGAGCGCGAAGTATGCGTATAAGCTTGCATTGTTAATAAAGTACTTAATAATGAAGAAGGAGTGTTCTTTATAGATGGTCCAGGTGGGACAGGCAAGACTTTCTTATATAGAGCATTATTGGCAACAGTAAGAAGAAAGGATTATATTGCTTTAGCGACAGCATCATCTGGCGTTGCTGCATCAATTTTGACTGGAGGTCGTACAGCTCACTCAAGATTCAAACTCCCTATTAATGCTAAAGATAATCAAACATGCAATGTAAGTAAACAGTCAGGCCTAGCAAGGTTGTTGGTGCTCACGAGATTAATTATATGGGATGAGGCTCCAATGGTTCATAAACACTCAATCGAAGCTTTTGATCGTTTGCTTAAGGATGTCTGCGATAATGACAACTCATTTGGAGGAAAAGTTGTTGTCTTTGGTGGTGACTTCAGACAAATATTGCCAGTCGTTCGGAGAGGGATTAAGCAAGAGATAATTGACTCGTGTATGGTCAAATCATATCTTTGGACCCAAATGAAGAGAATAAAATATGCGTGCAAAATTTGACCAAATTTTTTCAGAATATCTACTTTGTGTTGGGAATGGTGTGGAGAGAGAATATAAAGATCGTCACATCAAAATTCCATCAGAAATGATTATTCCTTATATGGACGTGAAAACATCGTTGCGACATTTAATCAATCATATTTTTGGCCAATTGGCCGATTATGCGAATAATTTGGATGTCATGACATCCAGAGCTATATTGACAACAAAGAATGAATTTGTAGATGAAATTAATCAGTTACTTATAGAAGAATTTGTTGGAGATACGGTTAGGTATTACAGTTTTGATCAAACCATTGATAATAATGACCATAGTATCACTGAGGAATTCTTAAACAGTTTAGTGTTGAATGGTATTCCTCCACATGAGTTAATTTTGAAGAAAAATTGTCCTATCATGCTATTACGAAACTTAAATCCTACGAAGGATTATGCAATGGAACACGTTTGATATGTCGACAATTTGAGAGAAATGTAATTGATGCGAGAAATAATGAACGGCGATTACAAAGGGAAGAGAGTTTTCTTGCCACGAATACCATTTGTGCCAAATGAAGGAGATAAATGTCCAGTTCAATTCAAAAGGACCCAATTTCCAATTCGGTTATGCTTTGCTATGACAATTAACAAGGCTCGGGGACAAACATTGGACTACGTGGGAATATATCTACTGAACCCGTGTTTTCGCATGGACAATTGTATGTTGCATTGTCACGCGCGCAAAATGTGCTTCATCGGTAAAAATGTTGATCAAGCCATCAAATAGCAACAAATATTGTGATCGAACAAAAAATATTGTTTACAAAGAACTTCTTAAGCATGTTGATGAAGATGCATAAAATCGTTTTCTAATCAAATAGGTTAGTGTGTTGTGTTTATAATATTCATAAAATTTAATAAAATTTACTACATTTTTTGAATTTGTAAATCTTTTCTTTCATTATGTACACTTTTTTCGGTTGGTTCTTTGCACTAGCTTCCATTCTCTTGTCTCTTCACTCCCTTCTCCTTCTGTAATGCCCGAATTCCCGCGAAAGATTTTGAACTGTAAGTTTTCAATTCAGACCTGGAGAGACGAAGATCGAAAGATGGAAGAAGAGGCGATTAAGGAGAGAGCGAAGGGTGTGGTGGTGGAAGAAGAGCGAGTGATCCCATCATGTCTGCCACAGTGGCGTGCCGCAACAAGAGATCCTTCTTCGAAGACCTTCCGACCTCCTCTCCTCCCATTTTTGCCTCCTCTGCTTCCACTAATCCGATATGGATAGCCAGGTTTGTGCCATAGGTTGTGTTCTCCTATCGTCCATCTGTTTGATTTTTTTTTCTTGGCTCTATTTTGATCTCTTTTTGGACAGGAGGCCAGCAACCTATCTCCACTTTTGAATGGGGATAAGGGTTTAACAGTCCCAAGAACCAAGCCTATCACTAAGAGATTGAAACAGACCCACGTAAGGCTTTTCTTTCTTGGCTCTCCTTCATCTATGTGTTTTGTTCTCTCTTCAAATTCAGCTTCTCCAGTTACCTGGTACGACATTTTTCTTTGAATTCTCAATGCTTGGCAAGTGGGTTTGCGAGTTTAACTGCTTGTTTGGGTTTGTGTGAATTGGTTTTTGTAATTCAATCATCTGATATCTATATACTGTTCCTCTCTCACTTCCAAAATGGGGTTTGGAGTTCCAAAATTGGGATTCAGTTACTTAATTAGTGGGTGTTTATGGATTGGTAAAAAACCTCAAAGACCAAATCACCTGAAGTCCACTCAAGAAAGACATTCTTGTTCAACATAAGCAGTTCACAAATGCGACTGCTTTGAAGATGCCTCCAACAAGTATGCACAATAGATTATAGAGGCAGTAGTTTTGTTAGCAATTCTAGGATTACTCAAAACAAGGATTACAAACCAAACAATAAAGAGAAGATTCACCACTCTCAATTTATAATTCTTCAAGTGAGGTCTTAATCCCTCATGATATGAATGTTTCAAGACCAAAAAAAAACCCAGCTATTTTAAAGGGAAAAAAATGATTTATATTGTCATGGATTAACTATTTTCTTTGATATCTCATTTGTGCTTAAATATTCTTGGTTGATGATGAATCCTCGGATAATTTAGTTTCAGTACTAAGATTGTCTTAATTTGTCACATGGTCCTACTCAATCATTGTTCTCCAATATGTTGAATAGAGACGGAGTTTTGTGATTTTTATAGATTATTTGCTTGTCATTTCTTGTTTATTTTCCTTTCTAGAAGACATTTAATTTGCCTAGAACTTCCCTCCACTTTCAATCTAGATTTGGAAAATGAGTATTTGCTTAAATGTTTCATATTTTCTTCATATTGATGTCTCTTTTTTTGGGTGAACTCGTTTATCTCTTTGAAAATAATAATTTTGCCCAATTTTTAGGTTGCCAATAGTATTGATGTTTTCATCTGTGGTTTGGGGTTTTACAAATAATTGATTATTTCTATTTTAGTTGGGCTTTGACTTGTCAACTTATAAATATATTTTCCGTCTCTCTCTTCCGAATTCAACAAATCTAAATCTCTTCATCTCTCTCTCTCTCTCTCTCTTTTTGTCTCGGTCAACAAATCCATATAATCTCTCTCTCTCTCTCTCTCTTAAAATTAAGGAATGGAATTGATTCAGACCTAATTGAAACTTTTGGCATTACCTGCAATTTCAATGAGATAGAATGGAGGTAAGCAATTTCAATTGAAAAGCCTCAAGATTCTTGGATCTCTGCAGTATATTTTCGTGATTATATATACTAGATTCTTAGATCTCCGTGTTCGTGATTACGATATGACATTCTTGAATTTTTGTTAATTGATGGGTGAGTATGTATAACCTTCTTCAACAGATTAATTTCCATTTTTGTTCCTTCCTGGTGTATTTCAAAGGCTAATTAATTAATTGTCTCTGCCATCAACAAATTAGTTTGCTCTGAATCAATATGACACCATCTATATGATTCACAAGGACAATATGAGTTTTTTTTGGCATTATACAATATTGAGTTTCGTTTCGTATAAATATGATTCAACTTCTTTGATTCTTGTTCTTCATATTGCCAGATTTGATTTCACAGATTCTTGTTCCTCTTCTTTAATTATGTTGGTTTGATCATAGATTATGTTTGTTTTATTAATTTTTAATGGCAAGGTTAGAGCAGATTAATTAAGTACTAATAGATAGATATATTTTATATTATGTATCTTGACAGTTTGTTGATGCTCAATCTTGGAGTTGCAAAATAACGTTTCTATCGTGCTTTACATGCATTTTGCAGTAATCGCTACGTACGGTTGTTACTGTTTATGAGATTTTGAAGAGCGCTGGACTGATTACTAAGAAAAGTAAGAAAACAATCTCTTATTAATTGGTTCAATATATTTAATTTATTCACCTTAAATCTATATGCATTGTTTCTTATTAAGTATGTATGTATCTGTTTTTATGTATGTATCTGTTTATATGTGGGTTTCTTATCAGTGTTCTTATTTCAGTTCCTAATTTTCTTCTTGAACCAAGAGTTCCCTCACTTGCCCCTATTAACATTTTATTTGCTACACATTACTTTTAATAGCCTTCATATTTTCTCCTTCCAACTCATTAATTTACTGCTATATAAGAGCATACCTCTATAGGCAACGCTTTCTTATAATTAAATTTGTCTTGTTAATTACATTTGACAACTTCTTTGAAACAAGAACTTTATCCTTCTTTGTTTTAATTTCCCTTTAAATAGGTAGAGTGCAAAGTTTTTTCTCTAATGAAGATGGAACAAAAGTTGAGTGCGTGGTTTGAAATTCCTTCCGTTCGAAGCTTGCATCATGCGGTTCTTAGTGGTCTCAATGACATCTTTATTGTGAGTGTTCTCTATTTAGTGTAGTCTTAAAGTTTACATTTGATTACTTAGATTTTCATCCAATTTAATTGTGTAATCTGTAATCTTCTAATTTAATTATAAGTATGATTCATAGTAGTGTATTTCTTATGACGAATTCTTTTTAGGTTCCTGGAGCAAAGGTTATGTATCTTGGAGCTGCATCGGGCACTTCAACATCTCATCTATCTAACATCGTTGTTCCAGTAAGTATACTCTTATGGTTGTTGTCGCAAGTATGGTCGTTAAGGTCTCATACATTTGCTGCCCTATTATATGATGGCTTTATGTCCAGTGAAATTAATTAAGTGCTACGATGAAATCAAAATTGTTTTAGGACAAATTATATAAATTGATCTCAATTATTAAATCAGATCTATATATAGATGCATGTTACGCAACCAATTCTTGAAAAGTAATTAAGAGTTTACCTTTGTTTCATCCCTAAAATTATTCTTTCAATTTCTAACATAACATATATGAGAGCTTGCTAGCTAGAGTATTAGTTTGTGAGTATGATTTTGAAATTAATTTGAGATTGGACTAAATAATGATATACATATGGATGGTGGTGTTACTTGCATGCGAGTTCATCTTTGGTCGTCTAGACTAATAGAGCATCATGATGCATCATGGTGCATCATGGTGTTACTTGCATGCAGTTCATGCAGTTCATCGGTGGTGTTAGTAATAGAGCATCATGGTGCATTTAATGCCCTTTCCACATGGCATGAAAGCGGCAAATGAAGTTTAGCACAAGTTATACAAGATACAAAAGTAAACAAAATAAGATTTTGAAGACAACCACTGTCCACCCATGTGAATGGTCCAATCACCCCATGTCGATGATGAAATTAATTATGAGAAGTGAATAATCTAATCACCCATGTGAAAGATCCAATCAATTATGACAAGCTGAGATATTAAAGACATTTGAATGAATAGAAAGGATATCATGCATTGTACCCAAAAAATTCGGGAAAGATAGAATGCTAACATTGGTTGACTTGAGCAAACAGAGAGAGTACAAAAAACCGGTGACAAAGGAGCATGCATGAGAGAAATAAAAAACAAGAAAATAACAAGGAAAGTTTGCCCTATAAAAAGAGGTACAACATAGACCAGTTATAGGGTTTACATCCATCCCATACTTTCACCTAATGAACACCCAATAAAGTGACAAAGATGGAAGAGGAGAGAAATGGTGCATCTGCTTTATTTTCTTGTTCCTTTCTTTTCTGTCTTACTTGCATCATCATCCCTTGGCAATCATGATGCATCTACCCATATCTTCTTTTTCCTTCTCCATCATTGCACACGCACATCTCAACTTCTCATCCCATTCCCATTTGATGTCTATAAATGGATGGATTGCCATAATGTTCAACACAACACAACCATAAACTCAAGGTCTTTATAATTTCCCTTATTCCTTTTCACTTTCCTTTGCTTGAACTGGCTCAGATGCCTAGAGAAAAGAAACTGTTGAAAGATATTGACCCAAATAGTGTCAATTGGTATGCTGATGTTTATGTCCTTGAGAAATTACCTGTGAAACAGGGCAGTACCAGTTCAGTTCAGCAACAACGACTGATTCTTGTGGATGAAGAGGTATATTCTCTATATCCAATGCACACTAATAGTTTGATTTCAAATTTCTATTGTACATTTTCGTCCAAAGTGTTTTTATGAGTATAATTTGATTTTGGGTTATTTATCAATGGAACCAACAGGGCTATCAGATCCAAGCAACAATATTTGGGAATGACATCAACCTATTTGAGTCTAGGCTTCAAACTAAGGTTGCATATCGTATTTCAAATGCATTTGTAAAAAAGATTGAACCTCGATATCGCATTGTTCCAAGCCCCCATCAATGGTCGATCTCAAGAAGTACTCTTATCAGGCAACTACCGGATTCTGAGACATTTCCTTTATTGGAGGAAGCCAAGTTTGTAACTCTTGAAGAGATCGATGACTATTTGGATACAGACGAATCCATTGGTATGTGTTTGCCATCTTCAAATTATTATTCTATATTGAATGTTCATATTTTATGCATTTGACTCATTCAAATTTATATACATTACAATGGATGCAGATGTGGCGGTGCTTGCTTTGATAGCAAAACCAAGAAGACATGTAGCCAAACGAAATGGACAACCAGCCTGCTTGCAGGAATTGATTGTAGTTGATGAATGGTAGCTATATAATCTGTCCATGCTCATTTACTTATAATCAATTATACATATTTGACATGGCCATGAGTGTTTTTTTTTTTTTTGGAGCAGTTGTATGCCCATTAGATTGACACTATGGGATGAATTTGCTACAAGGATTGGCCCTTCCATTGAAGACATAATAGCCAAAACACCAGTTTTAGTTTGTAGAAGGCTTAAAGTGGCCTACCATAGTGGTAAGATTTGTGAAAAAATTGTTATTTCACAACTCAAATGTGTGCTTATACTTCAAAATTACATTTAATGCACAGGAATTTGTATAGCAACACGCCCTTCATCAACTATTGATCTTGTTGATGACGAGTGGAAGAAAGCTCAAGCCTTGAGACAGTGGTATGATAATCAATTACAATCATGTACAGTATTCTTCAATTGTTTGTGTTACTAATTGCATTACTTCTCTTGTGTATTAGGTTTAATCGAAATTGCGATGTGCTTGAAGAACTCATTAACAATGATGGATTGTCTATTCCATTGAATTTTCGTAGCCCATGGTTAGACCAGTCAATGGCGCCCACTTGTCACAATTGCAAAGATCACTTCGATGTTAAGCGATGTAAGAATCTTAAATTATTTACTTTATTGCAGTGTTATTATTTGTTTTTTTCATATTATTTATTCATCAATTATGCTATACATCTCACAATTTCATTTTTTCAGCAAACACTTTTCTGCTTGAAGGTTGCAATTAGTGTATCCAATGTGGAACAAGCTCTTTGGTTTATGAGTTGTAATAGTTGTTCTAAGTTCACCAATGCGGAAGTAGGAGAAGTATTCTATTGTACCAACTGTAAGCATGAAGATGCACATGGGACTCCTAGGTATGTATAACAAACTGTTATGCATGTACATTAATGTTTATATAAATTGTACTATACTTGTAACCTTTCCTTTTATGTCATAAGGGCACGAGTTGAGGTCGGTGACATGAGATGAATCTGGTGCACTCAAAGTTATGGCTTATGGAAGTATTCTTGAGGATATTATCTCACTAAGTGCCAAAGAAATTATGACCAAAACAAAAGCGATAAGTTTTCTTCCGATCAATTTTTTAGATTATCTATTAGCTAACCTTCTTTGTGGGTACGCCATGTCTATTGCCTCTAATACTTTAAATTGTTCAGATTGAAGCAAGTAAGCTCATGGCTACTTCCAAATTATTGAAATCTGCCTCCTCCTTTTATGTGTATGTCCAAGCTGATAAGATCGTTGACAAAACAGTCAATCGATTCTTTCTCGTTGGGATATCACCAATCAAAGAGGAAGTACATGAGCGAGGATTTGAATGGCGGCGGTGGAAATCTTGATGGCCTTCCAAGTGCCAATGCACAAACTTCACATCTTCCATGACCCATGCCTTGTAATACCAAAAAAATGGACTCACTTTGTGCTACCACTCAATCGAAAGAAAAGAATGGTGAAGTCATTGTTGAGACGGTGAAGTCATTCTACGCACAATGTTACTTCACCATTTGCCGATTCAAAGCGAGAGATCTCCAATCCCACATGGCCGATCGACAAAGCTATTGAAGCCAGGAGTTGTAGCTTTAGAATCAACATCCACTTCATCAACATCCATCTTATTAGGGTGAATCACTTGTCTTTACTTTTTGGATGTCGTACTAAATATAATGTTTGATCATTGCGTATTTTGGTCTCGCACATGAACCATATAATGGTATAGGTGCAACTCTTTTGGGTATAACTAATGAAAGTTGTAAGTGGTCTTAGTTTAGATATGTGTAGGTGGTAAGTCTTTTGGGACATCTTTAGAAGGCTCTGTGGAACTTTTGACTAAATAGTTGATGTTAATGGAACCACAAATTTCATGTGCGCATTCAAGTTGTTGTGGTTTGTCCATGAAATTTGTATATGGTTCCAGCAAACTACTATTATAATATAATATAAATTTATGTAACTTGTCCCTTTCTTTGTGATCTTCTAACTTACGATGAATGATAATTTCTAACACTGCGCAAGCTAACAAATGAACGAACTTCAATGAATAGCTTACGGATGAAAGAATTTATATATGTTGTTCTATTTATTCGGTAATTTATTGAAATTTGTTCATTTGTTAGCTTGATAATTTGATAATTTATATATGTTGTTAACTTGCTTTGGTAATTTGTTAGCTTGCGGTAATTTTGAAAAGACTAATATTTGTTCTTGCTTTCGATAATTTATATATGTTGTTAACAAATGAATAGCTTCAAAATTTCTGTTGTGCCACACGTATGAACGACTTCAATGAATAGCTAACAAATGACAACTTCAATGAATGAATAGCTTCGAATAACTAACAAATGAACAAACTTCAATGAATAGCTTCTATGTGTTGTTGTATTTATTAAGTAATTTCACTAAAAAGAATTTATATATGTTCTTTGGTTTTGGATTCAATTGTTGCAGCATTTGTGGTTGTGTCACCTAATTCTCTAATTAGGAAAATTGATTTATACGTGTTAATCCTTCCGTATATATAAGAGGGGCTTGGACATTAAAAGAAAGGAGCTTGTAGAATACGTGTTAATCCTCCTAACTTAAATATGCATAGTTAATTTAAAATTATTTTAAGTTTCCAGACAAATTAGTGGAACTGATTTCCCGCGAGCGTAGCGAGCGGGCTCCCACGTGCGAAGCACGTCTAAAAAGCTAGTGTTAAGAAAAGTCTTCAAATTGCTTTTAGTGCCTCTCACTAATGCAAGTCCAAGGTCCTCAAATATGGAGGCCCAAACTTTTTTTTTTTTTTTTTGAGGAAAAGGTACAAATAAGTGGGAGGTATGACTGGGCCCATAAAGTCAATTTTACAACAACTCGGCCCGTAAACTCGGACGCGACATTTGCTTCACCCTTTTGACCGTCCTTTACAAACGCCAAGTAAACTTCCGTTACATATTACCTATTTTTCGACCTTTTTATTTTTCATCAATAAAAAATTTTTCATCGAAAAAAGAAGTCTTGGCTCGTCCTCTCCATGAGACCATTCCACTTCTGAAAATCAGATCTACTCCTATCAATGATTAGTTTACTGATGTTTTCTTAAGAGTAATATATTGTTGCAATGGTTGAACCAATTTCAGTCGAAAACTCTAATTAAATTAAATAGCAAATCTGTGCTGGTGAAGTAAAAATTTGCTGGTGGTTTGAGTGGATTTAATTAAAGCCATTACTTCATTAATATGTAAATAGAGTTAACGGTGGTTTGTTAAGGAGGGACCAAAGGGGAAACTGAATTGTGTCTAAAATTTGACTCGCACTTGAACGCGTCAAAGTAAATCCTAAAAACATCATCGAATACTACAAGAACTGTAACAGCGGCAAATACGGGTTCGAGGACTAAGTGATATAACTTAGGGTTGAAAACAAAAAAGGGAAATTGGGGAGGTTTTTAAAGTGATTGAAAGAACAAACAAGAACGAGAGAATGTAAAAACACTTTTGTAAGAAAGAAATCAGTAGAGAAAAGTAACCTACGCTTTCAACTTCTCAAACTTGTCTAATGGCACATGAAATTTATTAGTCATCGATCCATACAAAAATATGCAATTCAATTATATTCTAGTGTAGCTATAGCTATAGACCCAGAGGCTTCAGGGTGAGTTGTTGCAAAATTGACCACATAGACCCGGTCATACCTTCCAGGAGACTTCAAGGGCTTATTTGTACCTTTTCCCCTTTATTGGGTGCAGTTCTCACCTACCATTTAATTACCTTCTTTGTGATCGTAAATATAAGAGACTTGTCCCATGTTAGCTCAAGTGGTAAGGACTTGGTCCTTAAGCAAAGTCTTGAGTTTGAGTATCGTAAATGAAAAAAATTGAGTTGGCAGGCCGCCCCCTCGTGAGACTCGATAGTGTCCGAACGTGGATTACTTGGTGCAGTTGGTGTCGGACATCACGTTGGAAACCTATATATATATATATATATTGGTGCTGCCAATTGGACAATAATTAAGGGCTTATAGTACATCAAATGATCAAATTACTAAATTTATTTTTCAGAAGAAAAAGTTCAAACACACAATATGCTTGCTTATTTCCCAGTATGCATAACATATTATACAAATCTCCACACCAATACACATGCAAGAATTAACTAACACTCAAGTCTGATATTGCACACAGCAAAAACAAAGAGTTCTAAGCATATATGTGACCTCTAAATTAATATTGTACATCATGGTCTTTACACACCCTTTGAGCCAGGAAGATCAATCCACTGCAGTTGGATCTCAATTTCACCACTTTCAACGTTTTTGAGTCTGAGGCACATATCTTGCACAACCTTATTGTCCTTGAACACAACACAGCTCTCCTCAACCAAGTAGTTTTCTCTGCATGGCAAAATTTTCTTGATTATGGTACCATCTGCAAAGTTCTCCTGTTCCATCCTAACGTTCTCGATTAAGGGTTGAATATCGATCTCGGCTTCTCCCATGTTGTCGTCGAAGGTGAGAGTGTCATAGTCATATACCTCCTGTAATAAGAGCAATACAATATCACCATTACTAATTCAAGGCTTGAAACATATAAATTCGAAGTAGCTGGTATTGAGTCGAGTGGATTGGACTTTATGCTCATGAATCATATATTCAAACGTCTTGATTTCGAGTACTCTTGCACCTCCCTTTTTGGACTAATTTAGTAAGATAATCAAAGCAACGATGCCTAGTGTTAGCGTAAACATTTAATTTAGCCGAACCCAAATTATTACTTTACAATACAAGATCATGTGATAAAAATTAATTAAGACACTTAAATGTTATAATTAAACTTAATTGTACTTACAAGCTTCACAGGGATGCAAGGGTCTTCAATACAAAGAGTCAGTTCTTCATTCCATTCTGGATTGAGATTATTCTCCACCCTATGAGTCTTCAATTTCTGAAAATCTCAATATTCATTTGATATGATCAGATTCATCATTTTATATTTACTTGTATGAACATGTTGCACATCAACTACTTCTATAGCTACTTTTTTTTTTGGTAAAAACTTCTATATATAGCTACTTCATATGTGAATTAGTACTAGCTAAACCTTTCTTATTAAAAAAAAAAAAAAAATTGCAACCTAAACACGAAGTTTAGCCCAAAATTGAAAAGTGAACCCTTTATATCTAAAGAACTAATTAAGGGGCCATGCCAATAAGACTAATTAATTAGCTCTTAAAATTAATAAGACCAATTACAAACCTTAATATATTCATACCTTTCATCAAAACACAAAATCATCAATCGATCAAAAAGGAAAATTAAGGGTAGTCAAGTAATAACCTGTTTGCCCAAAGTGATTACAACATAAGGGTCACTGCTACCTTTGTGGACATCTCTCACAGCGAGATTCAAACCTCGACGAACACAAATTCTTAGAAGACCCAAATACATGCTTTCCATCGTGAAATGATCGATGAAGATAAAGAGCTAACAAAGAAATAAAGCGAAGACTTTTTAGAGATGGAGAAGAGTAGATTGAGGGGCCAGTTTATGTTCAACTATATATATTGATAATACAATTTTGTGTTAATGAATTAAAGTGTTGTTACATCATCAGTTCTCATTTTCAAATGATGGGACGAAAGCAACACTCCGTTTCTACGTGTCTTTCCTACTGTTTTGATGTACCCTTAACCTTAGCCACCCCATCGCAACTATAATTCCTTAAAAAAAGGTTTCTTTATAGTGGCTGAAAGGCTGTCTCTATGTATTTTATGGTGGGGCTAGACTTCATGTGATGCAGGGGAAACGTTAATTAATAATTGAGGCTTATCCTTTCCAAGGAATTTTAAATTATATTTAGGAACGTTAAGATCGATAGAAAATAAACGTATACGGGGATATATACTAAAATTCGTAAAGATAGGATAATAAATAAATTAAATTAAAAAAAAAGTAAGTGTAAGATCAATTGAAACAAAGATTAGAATAGGGTAGTTGCGATAGATTAATTAGACACCTCCAAAGATGGCCTACAAATTTTTCACTAAAAGACTCGATTTAGTAAGTAAAGAAATTCAATGAAGTAGGGATTGAACGAAACTAACTTAAATCACATTGATTAAAAGGAATTTAAAGGGTCTATAAAAGTACATCATAATTTACATTAAATTAAGCACAATCAAAGAGTTTGGGGGTACGCGGATTTGGGCTGCTAAGTGGAATCACGTAACGACCTATTTTCCAAATAGACCGTCACGGGGCCAATGCAGACCCACAGTCTGTCTTACCAGCGACAGTTGTGCTATACATTATATTATATCCTCTATTTTATCTTTTTAAAACTTATTAATTATCTATTTATTGATTAAATTGTATTGAAATCAAATTATATGTTAAGTCATTATAGAATCCTCAAATTCACACACAACGGAAGCCTTACTAACCCATTTACTCAGATAATGATACTATAAATGTGTAACATAAATCAAAAATCTAATATGGAAAACCCATATATAACTACAAATACATCTGAACTCACAAAAAAAAATATATATATATATATATATATATATGTATATGTATATATAAAGTATCTCAAAATATTTAACAATCCCTAAACCCAAAATGAAACAAAATACATATAATACAAACGTACGAGTCAGGCAATCTCCGATCAACGGTATACTGACAGCTTGCCCTTGCCTCTGCTCATACTAGGATCTGCACTCAAGCCATTACAAAAGGCAGATGACGAGTCCAGAGTGAGTATTCCTAAGGAAATTAAGTGAACAATACTAAAAGTAAATACTAAAATTTAAATAAAGCTATTAAATAAACATGCAGAAATAAATACAGGCAACTACGCTCATCGCATGAATAAATAATATGAAAAGCTCAAAGTGTGTTCCTAGCCCCTAGGGTCAGACTATCACCATAATTCGGACTCTTCCACAGAATACCGTCGGTGAGTCCTACTCAAGCAGGACCAACATCTGGATCCGCTCAATGGTCAGCGTTACACCTACAGTGCACCGACATGCAACGACGTGATACTCGGTCCGTGCTATTCACTGAGACCGATCTGGTAGCACGTGCTATGGTGTAGTGGACATACACACAGGAATGGAACGGAGAAAGCCCCACTCAACGTTCGCCCATATAGCCATAACCAGAGTAGAATATTGAAATGAAAGAAATTGAACTCAAATGCCAAAAGAAGTAAATACTCAAGTAATTTCAGTTGGGATACTACACACCTCAATCCACACTCCGCGTCCCGAAAATCAAACCCCGGTCTAGCTCCAATAAACACTCGACAATCAAAATTATTGTAACGACCTTAAAAGTTCTGTCGTATTGTGGGCCAAGCTAGCTGAGTGTACTTGTTTCGGTCCTCGGGAGTCGACACCGAGGTATGTTACGTTTGTTTGGTGATTTGTATTATTTATTTATTACCAAACATTAAATTCAATGTCCCACATGTGTGTAGACGTGGTGAGTGTGTGTCGGTATCGTTGAACGAGTTCGGTATGAAAGAACACGCTAAATGGTTATTTGAGAGTCTGTGGGACAAAAAAAATAAAAATAAAAACACTGACAAATATAAATGAAAATAATTAATGGAATTAAATAATAAATTATGGACGCCGAGTATACGTGGGGTCGTGGGCGACACACGTGAGCCGAATGGTAGTGTGCACGCCCAAGTGAACTTGTTGGCGCACACAATGAAATTGTAGGCACAAAAAATACAATTATATAAATATAATTGTATATATATATATATTATATATAAAGTATATATAAATATATATATATATATGAAAAAAAAATTATTAAAATCGAAACAGAGCTGAGGCTCTCTTTCGTTAATTTGGAGAAGATGAAGTGGTGGGCCGGGTCGGACCCGACCCAACTCGGAAACCCACCACCATTAAATAATAATATAATTATTTATTTATAATAAATAAATAAAATATGTTTTTTTATTAGAAATAAATGTTAGAAAAATCAGGAAAAATTCTGAAAAATTATATTTCAACCAAATAAATAGAAATTTGAAATTTTTATGAAAAATGAAGAATTTGAGATTTGCGATGAGACTTTTGTCGGGGTTTTTGTCTCGTAAAGCGTGAAATTGGTAAAAATAGTCAAAAAATATTGAAAAATATTTTTTAAATTGCATGAAAATTATGAGGTTTCGCTCGGGTATCCCAATGGGTCTGAATGGAACCCAATACCGAGTAAGCGACCTAAATTGCGCAAAGGAACAACAATTTAGAAAATTGTAGAAAATGGAACAAACTTGAGAAAAAGTGAGGAATACTTTGAATAATTAGGGAAAAATTAACGGAAATTGGTCGAAATAATTGTCAGGTGACGAGCGGAGTGTTGGTACCTAATTGGGGAACGTGTGGAGCTACGCGAAGGCATTTTTAGCGAGATTTGAGGTGAGTAAAGGCAACAATAGAATCAACATGATTACTTTTCTATTTCTTGATTAATTATTCTTAAAATGCGAGCCCTTTGTATTCTATTCTATTTCAGGTGACCTAGGGTTTAAGTAGTCCGACTGTAATGAGAAGTCTTAACGAGTTTAGCAGCCAGCATAGACTGTGGCTTCTCGTTGGAGCCTATCGAAATGATTTAGCATTCGGCTTGTGATTGTGGCTTTCTTTCGGTAGTGTGTTAGGAATTTAGCAGCCGACTTTATTTGTGGCTTTTCCTGACAGAGTGTGCGTTCAGTGGAGGCGACCTTCAGGCCCACTGGTTCGTACGGGGTGGATTGAGCAGGGGAGGCAATTTTGGGCCTACTATGTCGATCGCAAGCTGATGAGGTCTTGTGACTCGCAATTTGATTGTGACTATCTATTCGCTTATCCGTTTGTTTCCTGATCACTTAATTATCGTGGTTTGAGCTTGTTGAATCTATTTATCATGCGATTTGCTATCTATTTCAGTTTCTTGTTATACACTGCATGATTCATAGACTCGTGATTATTGAAAATTCAGTAGTTTATGTTGAGATATCTATTGTTGTTGTTTACTGTTATATTTTGTACTCACCGTACTTTTCATGATGGTAGATGAAGATCCACATATGAGTAGGGGCAAAGCGCCGATGCTTGGCGATATTCTCTAAGGCACGCTCAGAGTCGTTAGCTTTACTCTTATTTTGTAGGTATTTTGTTATTTTGTTGTATATTTTGGCTATGTACCCATTTGTTTTGATATTTTGGGGCTTTGGGGCGTTGAACCTGACTGTTGATACATATATATATGTTCATTTTGGGTTTTCAGTTAACCTGTTATATACATGTGATGTTGTTTGGACAGGATTTTTCACATCTAGGTTAACTGAGTTGTAAACTGCTTTAAGTTGGTGTTAAAAACAATTCCGCTGCACACCTAACTATAATTGAGGATAAAAGATTAGATAGAGTTAAGGTGAATTAAAAAGAGTGATCCAAGGTGAGTGAGTGAATAATGTACTGAGTAATGAGTAAGTTAAGGCTGACTAGACTTGCGTTGACTCGTCGAAGGCTGCTCCGGGGTCTACGTAGGTTTAGGCCGGGCGGAGCCCAGTTTGTGGTTGCTGGGGCCGTCACAATTATCATTCGAATATACCTAATACCATTTGTCATTGAATTAGCTTCAATTGAGTATATTATGTCAATTTTACGTTTTATGAGACAACATCTCGCCAAAATCCCGAGAAAGTCACGAAACTCATTTATGAACCTTTTCTAATTTTTCTAATTTTTTGAGTTTTTCCATAATTTTTAGCTATTTTTCACTAATTTTTTTGTATTTTATTTAAACTATTTTTAATTTATTTAAATAAAATAAAATATATTATTTAAATAATATGGGGTGGGTCCCCTGAACCGGGTTCGACCCGACCCAACCAGGTTGGGCCCAGTTCGGCCCACCTGGGTTGGACTGGGTGGTTGTCGTGCGTGCATGCGCCCTCCCCCTTCTTCTTCAAACTTGCGCCTTTGTTTCATCATTTTATTTTTTTCAATTCTTTCTTTCTTTTCTTCTTCAACTACACCAACATCAACACCACACTAACACCAACATCAAGCATCACTAATCCACCATTAAAAACATTGATTTCTTTAAACTTAACAACACCCACAACAACAACACGACACTCACCTCAATGTTGTCATGCTCTCGTTCTCTCCTCTTCGGTCTCTGTCGTTGGCTCTCCTCCTCCTTTCTCGATCGAAATGGTGAGAAATGGGGTGCCGATGGTGGTTATTGATATTTTGGGTCAAATTACTAAAATGCCCTTATGTTCTTATCTTCATCCTTAATAATCTAATGCCCTTTTTGGTCATGTCACAATTATTTTTAATTTCTAATTTTAATATATATATATATATATATATATATATATATTAAATTACATATCTATATATATATAAAATATATATATATATATAAACATATTTGCCTATATTTTTGAGCCTACAATTCGTCGTGCGCGCCAATGAGCGTACTCGGGCGTGCACACTACCGTACCAGCCACGCGTGTCGATCACGACCTCGCATGTCCCTAGGCACCCACCAATTTACTATTTTGTCACATTTAATTCATTTAATGTGTGTATTATTTTTTTGACCTTAGTATTTCATCTTTGAGCCTACCCGGTACCCTCATTGACACGCACATCGAGGCAAATACTTAACACATAATTTCACACGTCAATTGAAATATAATTACACACATCGCGATGTTGTTTAACCTATTTTAACATAAATATCGTAAAATTAGACAAAACAACACACAAAATAACTATTTATCTAACTCCAGACGCGCTCTAACCTAGCTGCAGGTTCCACGGGTGTTTGAGCTGTTTGCCACGTTTGCAATACGTCACAAATAACGGCGAATTAAATTCGGGCCGTTACAAATCAGTTCCATGTAGGTGACCCTAACGATATAATTTGGGATTGAGGCTTTTTTATTGTTGTTGTTGCTGTTTTTTTTAAGAGAAATCGAAATTTCATTAATCATTCAGGGCTTAATACAGGACCAGTACATCAATTCGTCAATTCTATTTGTTCAAACAATTTGTCATTAATTTGGTTGTAAATGCGAAATTGAAACAGTTTGACAATCAGAGACTGCTATCTACAATGTTGAAACTCATGACAATTTTGGCGGCCCCAATTTCCACATTAGTCCGCCACGGGAGGCCACGCGAGCCCACAACTGTCCACGTCACCGCCAGTTGTGTCCCACGCCCAATTATCCATTATTAATCAATTTCAGGTTAACTTTGATGTTATGAGTTAACTTTTATTCCTTTAATATCATTTAACCACGATTTACGCAGCGGAAGATTTACTAACAACATAAAGATTCAACATGTATATTATGAGCAAAATGCCTAAGTGGAAACCATATCAATTGTACATCATATACATATCATCTAAGAATCCTCAAAATATCAAAATATACAACCTATCTCTCAAGTCCCAAAACCCAATATAAAACAAGTAAATATAAACATACGTACGAGAAGGGCTAGATTTCGTCAATCGATGTAGTCCTCAAGCTTGCCCTTTCCCGGCCAGACTAGGGTTTGCACTCAGCCATCACAAAAAGACAGATGACGAGTCCAGAGTGAGTAATCCCAAGGAAATTCATCAAGTAATTACGTAAGTAAAAGTACTGGAATTTAAAATACTATTATTTAAACATGCGGAACAAAAGAATACAGACAACTGTAAAAAGGACCATCGCATGCATAAATATAGTGATGAAACAAAGTACGTGCACATAAAAATCTCACTAAGTCATACTTCGGGTTTTTCCCCAGGTACGGCCCATGAAAACACACTAATGGGTTGGCCCTGGACCCTCTAGGTGGTCGGCGTAGACCCACGACGCACCCACACAAGCCTACCATACCAGGGTTGTGACGGCCCCAATTTCCCCATGCAATTGGGTACGCCCGGCCTAGACCCATACAAGCCTCGAGTCATCACTCGGCAACCTGACGAGCCTAGTCAGCCTTCAATTTAATCAAATTAGTAATTTATGAAAGAGTTATTGCATCAATAAACTGCGGAAGACTAAAATAATTATAATAAAGAGGAAATAACTCAATCAAAGGAAGTAAAGGAATTCTATAAATGTGGAAAACCCCGGGTATTCATGTACAATTCGAAATGCAAAGTTACATGATACCAATCTCATCAAAATACCAAGTTCAAATATCCCAAAGCATATATATATAAAACGATATACACAAAAGCAAAACATAAGAAAAACCTATAAAATAGTCTCCAAATCCAGCCGCTAATCCTCACAATAGATCACCTAGGCAAGATCCCTTGCCCTTGCTGCACTCGCCCTATCTGCACCCACCGTCACAAACTAGACGGTGAGTAACTGAATAAAATCGAATGTAATGTCAGAAGAAGATAACAGTAATTCATGATAATACAAGTAAAACAGTCTAAATATCATGCGGTAATAAAAATGATACGAATTTAAATAAACAAGATGCATGATAAACAGACTAATAGATATCAATCGAAAGTCAAGTGTGTTCCAAGGAATCAAAAAAGGCTCATAAGTGGTCTAAATCATAGCATAACGGCGAAGACCTCGCGAGGTCTTCCCGGGCATCGACACAAGCAAAGGCACAGCTATGACTGGAAAGGGACTCGAACCCATCCACCCAGTACTCAGTGTCACACGGTCACTAAGGGTGGTCACACACTCGTGGCCACGAGTGCCCACGTTTTATCCCTCTAGTGCAGGTCCTAGTACTTTTGAGACGAAACACTTACGCCGGGAAACACACAACAAGAAATGGAATGGAATACCAATAATAGAGAATAACAAGACTGAATAAATGATAATGAATCACATGACATTTTCTTACTGGCTTACAAACATACAAATGTTTTTTAAGGCAAATGTACTTACCTGAACTATTCGCAACCCGGTATTCACTCCGAGACTCTAATACGTTCCCCGTGCGTTCTCGACTATCTGATAAAGTTTTGAATCTCGAATATTAGTTTAAGGCTCGCATTTAGTCTTAAGGTGTTTGTTTTACAATTATTTGTTGATTATGACCCAAACCGTTGTGGATTAAACCATCTCTATGGTTGTTCCCTTTTTTTTTTTACAAAACATAACTCTTGTTGGGTCTATTTATCAAGTTTTATACTCACCTAAGTAAGCCTTTGATGTGAACACTTATTGGGCCTAGATACATAAACTTATTCTTATATTTTACGCCTTCGTCTTGACCTCAAGTTGTATTTATTCTATTGAGCCTTTATTGGGCTTTACATAACCTATAAACACACTATTTGTAACTTGTTATAGACCCATATTATCATGAGTGTATTAGGCTTTAATACAAATCCATATTCATTTAAACAAGTATCCATACTTTTTATCCTTTTTATTTATTCTCAAACATAACATAATACATACATCCTACACACATGTACAACTGTTGTGTACACCCCACTCACCACACACCCCACTGTTATGTGCACACAACACCCCGCTATTGTGTGCACCCCACTGCTATTTACACCCCATATTTACATGTGTTAATGTCACTTTGTAAATTAAAACTATATAATATACATTAATCTATTCTTTTACACCCACAACCATTGTGTACACCCCACTGTGGTGTACACATACATGCTGGTGTGTACACCCCATAGTGGTGTACACATACCCCCATTCATGCACCCCATGTACACCAACCCACCACCAAACCGTCATGCATACACCCCAAAAATTACAAAAATCCACATAAAATCATGAACCCGAGAGACAAGAGAGGAGGAGAGGTTCACCTAGGGTGGGACGTGGGGTCTCCGACGGCGAGGGAGGTGGCAGCGACGTGAAGCCGAGAAGAGGAGAGGTGACGTGAGGCCGAGAGGAGGAAGGAGAGATCCGAGAGAGAGCAACGAGAGTGAGAGAGAAGAGATCGTGAGTGAGAGAGATATCGCGTGGCCGAGAGAGAGATGGAGAGGCCGAGAGTGAGGGAGAGATCCGAAATGGAAGAGAAGGAGGGTAGCGGCGATTATGTTGAAGAAGAAGATGAATAGTGTAGGGTTTTGTTTGTTGTTGTTATATTTATATGGTCAAATGACCTTTTTACCCCCAACTTACTTCCTACACCATTTTTAAACCATTGCCCTTATGGGTCTTTTTACTTTTCTATTTATTTCCCTTTATTACACATTAAAGTGTGTAACCATTCTATTTATTTATCTTTATTACACATTAAAGTGTGTAACCATTCTATTTATTTCTCTTTATTACGTTGTCACTTGCATAACTCTCCACCTCAACACACCCACATCTCGAGGTCAATCTCATGGTTCCTCACCATTGAACTGTGTCAATTTAACAATTTCAATTCCATAGACTATATGTTGCGTAATTAACTAACTTCCGCGTTCAAACGACATTCCTCGGTCCATTTTTCCTTGTTTTGACTCTCGTAATTCGCGTAGTCTCGCTTTGTCTCGCCAACTAATTAATTAAATTAATTAAAAATTCATTTATTTTGTATGTTTTACTTGTTTTTCTCCCCCGTTTAACTAGTCGAAACCTCGCTCAATTAAATACTGCCCGAACGGTTCGAAACCCGTAAAATACTAAAATACTAATACACATAATCAAAGAATCATAAAATCACTTCGGTGTCGACTCCTGAAGTTTGAAATACTGTCCAGTATTCACGTAGCCGGGTCACAATTTCTGACAAGTGCAACACAAGTCAGTTAAAAATTTGGGGTTGTTACACGGGTAGCCTATTCACCGGCGTATGCCTAGACAAGTGCTATGACTTAGTGGACTCTATGGCCGTAACGAATAAGCACCAGGTGGGGAGTGATCTCAACACCGTAAAGACACCAGGTAGGAGTAACTCCACTACCGTAAAGTCACCAGGTGAGAGTACTCAGCCACCGTAAAGCGATAATGAAATGGAGTAAAGAATAATGAATAAACAGAACTGAATTCAAATAAATCAAAATGTAAATACTAGAGTGAAGTTCAATTGGGATACTACACACCTCAAATCGCACTCCTCGTCCAAAAACCCAACCTTAGTCCAGCTCCAATAAATGCCGACAATTCAAATTATCACCCGAATTATACCTATTATCATTTATCACTAAATTAGCTTCAATTTAATATATTATGTCAATTTTTCATTTTTCGAGGCTAAAACCCCGACTATATCTCTCCAACATTTTCGAGAAAATCCCAAAATTCATTTATTTGATCAAAATATATTTATTTCTAATTTTTTCCTATTTTATTTGAATTTTCTATTAATTTTTCAGTTTTTTTTTTTTTTTTAGAGTTGGGTTGAACCGGACCCGGTTCACCCGGGTCCGGTCCGGCCCAACCGAATCGGCCAATCGGGTCGACCTGACCTGGTTGGGTCTTCTTCTTTTCACCAATTTTTTTTTCTTGAATCGATAGAGGGAGAGGGAGAGGGGAAACGACATGGGAGTCGTCTCCCTCCTCGGACGAATTGCTCTCGCAGTTCGTCCGAGCTCTCGAGCTCCACCCCACCTCCACCACCGAATCACCAAAGCGCCACCACCACCACATACACAACAACAACAACAACAACAACAACAACAACAACAACAACAACAACAAAAACAACATAACAACATCAAAAACTCACCTCCTTCGCCTCTCCAACACGAGCTCAATCTCTCTTCCTCTTCTCTCGATTTCTCCTCCTTTCCTCCTCAATCTTCTTTTTGATTTTTTTTTTCAAAATGTGAGAAAATGGTGGTGACGGTGGTGTTTATCAAATATTTGGGGTGAAATGACCTTTTTGCCCCTAAAACCTTATCCTCCTCTTTACAAAGTTCATGCCCTTTTTGGTCATTTCACTATTATTTATTTATTTTCTGATTTTTATATATATATATATATTAAATTCCTTATATACATATATATATAAATATATATACTTACCTATACTTTCGCGCGTAAAATTTCGTCGTGTGCGCCAACGAGCGTACTCGGGCGTGCACACTATCGTACCACCCACGCGTGTCGACCACGACCCCACGTGTCCCTAGGCGCCCAACAATTTACATATTTTATCACATTTAATTCATTTTATGTGTAATATTTTTCTCAACTTAAAATTTCGTCTTTAATCTACCCGATACCCGCGTCGACACGCATATCGATGCGAATACTCATCACACAATCTCACACGTCAATTTAAAATATAATTACACACATCGCGACGTCGTTAACCTATTTTAACATAAACATCGCAAATTAACCAAAACAATACACAAAATACTATTTACCTAATCCGGACGCACTCCAGCCTCGTTGTGGAACCCACGAACGTCCACGCTGGCGTCCACGTCTGTAATGACGTCATAAAATAACGACAAATATTAATTGGGCCGTTACAACAATACACAAAATTACTAGAACCACAAAACGAATAACAAAATTCTTTAATAACAAGAAGAAAACCTAAAACTTTCCAACAAGGAGAAGGCAAATCAAAGAATTTTAACTAGGGAAGAAAACTAACTATAAAATAAAACTAAAAACAGATCAATTTAGTGCGCTGCACAAATCCATGCCACGCCGTTGATGAAGATACACCACAACAAGGATTGACCAATCTCCACAAATCTGATTAGATCTGTTGTTTATTTTATGAACAAAATGCAAAAGGGATTTGAATGGAACCACCTTCTATGACGGCCCCAGCAACCACAAACTGGTCCCCGCCCGGCCTAAACCTACGTGGACTCCTGAGCCAGTCACCGACGAGTCAACGCAAGTCTAGTCAGCCTTAACTTAATTATTCAATACATTATTCACTCATTCACTGTGGTTCGCTCTTTTTCGATTCACCTTAACTCTATCAATTCATCATTCATCCTCAATTACAGTTAGATGTGCAATGGAAACTTAAAACACTAACTTAACAACAAACTAAAACCATTTACAACTCAATCAATCCAGATGTGGAAAATTCTGTCCAAATAACATTGCATGTATATATATATATATATGATCAACTAAAACACAAAATAGGTATATACATGTGTTATCCAGTGTTCCTACTCCCCAAATATCCCAAAAAATACAAAACGTATGAATACATAATCAACATATACACACCTACTGAGTGAGAGCAAAAGAAATGGCTCTAAGCGTGCCTCAGAGGATATCGCCAAGCATACATGCCTTGCCCCGACTTGTTTATGTATTTGCACCCACCGTCATAAAAAAGATAATGAGTACAAAATATAACAATAAACAACAACAATAGATATCTCAACATAAATATTGAATCCTCAATAAACAAAAAGTCTATGAATCATGCGACATATAACAAGAAATTGAAATAGATAGCAAACTACATGATAAATAGATTAAACAAGCTCAGACAACAATAATCAAGTGACCAAGAAACAATTGGATAGGCGAATAGATAGTCCTAAATCAAACCGCGAGTCACAAGACCTCCGCTTGCGATCGACATAGTAGGCCAAAAACTGCCTCCCCTGCTCAATCCATCATGTACGAACCAGTGAGCCCAAAGGTCGCCTCCACTGAATGCACACTGTGTTAGGACAATCCACAGACAAAACCAGCTTCTAAATTCTTAACACACTATCAAAGGAAAGCCACAGTCATAGACCGGATGCTAAATTCTTCCAATAGGCTCAAACGAGAAGCCACAGTCTATGCCGACTGCTAAACTCGTTGAGACTTCACTCCACAGACAGATTACTTAAACCCTAGGTCACCTGAAATAGAATATAGTACAAAAGGCTCGCATTTCAAGGAATAATCAGTCAAGAAATAGAAAATCATTCATGTTAATTTTATTGTTGCCTTTACTCACCTCGAATCCCGCTAAAATACTATATCGTAGCTCCACACGTTTCCCAATACAATCTCCAATTGATTTATCAAAGTTCCGTTGGCTACCTAACATCCATTTAGGTTTAGTTTCTATTAATTTTCCAATTTTTCATAATTTTTTGGCTATTTTCGTCAATTTCACACTTGAATTTGTGTACTTGCAACATATATACAAGCTGCAACTTCCCATGAAACTTCCCAATTGTGGTTCCAGTTCTCATATTATGCAGCTGCTGCTCATAGAGTTACATGGGAAGTTGCAGTTTATATATATGTTGCAAGTACACAAATTCAAGTTTCTTGCAAAAGTACACTTTTGAGGAGAGAAATTTCACTGTTGTTCACACTAAAAAAGGGGAGAAAACCACTGCTTTCAGTTCAAAGAACTATAACTGATCAAATAAAATCTCTAGCTTATATAAGATAAAATCATCTAAATAAATACCCAATGCAGATCTCATTTGCTTGAAAAAAAAAGATACATCTTCAACAGAATCTGACTAGAATCTGAGTAGTCTAGGAGCCTTCTGCAAGGCTTTTCAATTCTCAACTGTCGGTGCTTTACGTTGGAACATAATTATACACCAACCAACCGGCAGTAGCTAGCCGAAATTTTGATGCCCATCAAAAATAGGACTAAGAATTAACAATTTGTAAATCTTATTTACCGTTGTCGAATCAAGCCGAATCAAGCCTTGTAATAAACGAGCAACAACTAACAACTTTAGGATGCTCTAGTGGTTAGATTGCCAAAGAATATATATTAACAGAGATAAGTAGCTATGCAGAGGTTATGACCTTGTGTATGAAAGTTCAATTTGAAAGCTGGTCAGCTTGATGGTTGTAGGGCTAGAGTTGACTTGTTGCTGAAATTGTTGTAAGGCTTGTTTCTTCTTCGTTGGTTGAAATTGTTGGAGAGGTTTCTTTTTTATTCTAAGAAATAGATGAGAGAAGTTCTTTTGGTTCCTTGAACTCAATTACGAAGTGCAGTTTGGGTAAGTGTTTATTTATTTATTTTATTTTTTTGAAAGGAAAAGGGTACTTGTTTTACAGCTTTTCAAAAACGCTAAAGGAATTATATACCTATTAATTGCTTTGAACAAACACTAAAATATTGTACATAAAAAAAAGAAGCTACAGTATTCTACCTAGTACCTATTAATTGCTTCACATAAACTCATCAAATGCTCCACAAAAACGCTACAAAGAGCATACATATTTAATTGCCTCAAATAAATTGATCCACTCTACAATTTTGCTCCAAACTTCAAAAGAACAATACAAAATCCAATTTCATCTTCAACCATTAGCCAAAGTAGACAAAACAAAATAAAGACAATACAATTGTATTCCTGATCACATAAACAGAAGCAAAGACAAAAAATGAAACAAGA
This sequence comes from Stephania japonica, assembly GCA_039657345.1. Lineage (NCBI taxonomy): Eukaryota > Viridiplantae > Streptophyta > Magnoliopsida > Ranunculales > Menispermaceae > Stephania > Stephania japonica. The sequence continues at coordinate 45,895,804 of CM077565.1, read as the reverse complement.
CGTGTTTTATTCAAGATGAATTCTAAAACAACACAATTGTATTCTTGATGGGGAGCTTCCCTCTTGAAAAAGGCCTAATGAATCTTCCTTGGCAACTTTTTCCCTGCACTTTGCATAAAGATCAGTCCACTCTTTATCATTTCTCACCCCTCTTCCGATTCATATATTTGTAGCTCTGCAGGTGATTGCCTACATATCCGTTCATTAGATCGTGAAACTGTAACAGAAAAGATGTTAGACCATTAATAAAGTTAGACCTATCAAATTTGAACTGACACAAAAAAAAACTTCTCAAATTAATCACACATGTAGGCATTACATGCCTTTGAGTAGTAACTAAGGAGCAACATCGCGATAAAACCGATACAAGTGGAGCAGCATTGTAATTCTATCGACTTGCAAGCAATAGATTCTACCATAGCTGCAATGATTGAACAAAGCATGATTTTAACACTCCCATGCAAGAAGCTGGAACTAAACTTTGGTATAAAGAAATTCCCATAGCTGAATCCATGGCAATAATGATGTCAAAAACTTGAAGACTTGCACAGTGATAATATGCACATCTTCGGCACCTAAGACAGGTTTATTGTTTGCCTCAGCTTTGGTCATTGCCATCTCAAACTGTGGCAAGCGAAGGAGTCCCCCAAACAAGGAACAAAAAGCACACTAAATCAAGTTTAAGCAATAGATACTTGTGAACTGAGACATAAAACTTATCAACTTTGACAAGTTGTCGGTCGCAACCAACACGATAAATAAAGAAATATAACAAAAACATTGATTAGCAAAGTCACATATTTCATGCGATATTTTGACAAAAATACAAAAGTTTAAGCAATTACCCCATTGAAAAACAACAAAAACAAGAGGAAAAATGTCCACCACAGTTTACGATTCCAGAAGACAATAAAAATGCAGCAAACACAAATGCTATGAAATGAAAAAATGAACGGTAAACAAAAGTAACAACCAAGATTACAGAAACAAGTAATTCATGCTGCAGGTCAAGACATGCAATTTTGCTTAACTTATTCACAATGTACTTATCAGAAAAGCATGCACACATAGCAAAAGCTTCACATAATTGGTATTTTGAGAGTCAAAACTTGTCCAGCACAAACCTAGTTTTGATGAATACCACATCACATGATGGACAATCTGTCTTGAAAAACCCCAGAATGCTCTCAGATTCCGATCCACACCTTTGCATAAACATATCCCCTGTTCCTCTATTCACAAATTGAATCTCATGATTTGACCATTGGATCTCAATAACCTTTCCATCAAGAGAATAATGAATTGAAAGAACAGGCCCTTCGCCTATACTATCAACACTTGGAGTGGTGTATGGAGAATGAGCAGTTTTCCATGCATAAACCTGTGAACCACATTCATAGAATCATCAGGTCACACAAGAATATAATGATGATATATGCACTACTCATCTATCATATTACCTGATCAACCGTTGGCGACAGAAGTAACTTGTTTCCATCATCAAAGTACAAACCTCTTGCTCCAGGGACACTGCATCTAAGGGGAGGATGCTGGATATAAACATGTGATAAACCACCAGAACCACTTAAACTACCTGCAGCCAAGTTGTCACTGTTTATTTTCCAACATCCCTTATTTATTTTCCAAGTTGTCACTGTTTCGCTGCAAAGAAAGATGGTATTGATTCCAGTCTTATCAAGCGCTTGTAAATGTTAGGGTTTCAAGAGAATTAGGTTTTCAGAGAAAATGTAATTTCTCACCACATATGTATATTACATTTTACACTCTCATAACCATTAGGCATCAGTATAAGCCCTTTCAAGTTAAGTAAATACCTGAAGAGATTGAATATGAAGATTCAGTTTATGCCTTCATTCTCAGCTATTACACATAGAAAATGGTAATCAAGATCTTGATCAAAAAATAAGAATTAGAGCAGTTTTGTAAACATGAACACAATATTTCTGATATTTCAGTATCTATAATATACCATATTCTGCATGCATGCACTTAATGCAAGAAACTCCTTCAGACACATGTCTCGTTCAACCTCGGAAACTTTTGCCGCAACACATGCACCATAATCTTTTGCCTGCAAATTGTAAGCAATTGATAACAAAGTATGTAAATCAGTTTTGTCACCGGCATGGAACTTCTCATCAAATACAAGTTGATTAAACCCTACGAGTTATCATTGAGGAATTTTCCTCCTTTACGGGGACCAAGCTATGTGAGCATGAACTCCATACTAACTATTGCATGCATATGAGATGAGAATCTGCAATCTCATGACCGAGGCTGGTGAACTGACCATATTGGGGGACAATATTGAACTGAAATTTTTATTAGTTTGTAAAACCAACAAAGTAAACTATAGCAAAAAAGAAATAACTATAGAATTGGTTCCATGACAAAAGCATGTTTGACTTGATGTTTGCAATGGCTATTGCCTTAAGAACCTCATTGGTTCCATGAAAAAAGCAAGTTTGATTTGATGATTCCATGACGTATGTCACGTAGCGTATAGAGCCAAACAAGCTTCGACAGGATGGATTGCTTGGGGAGGTCATGAGTTCAACTCCCACTTGAGTCAAGAAAAAAAAAACTAGAAGACAAGAAAGCCACACACAAATATACTAAACCCATGAAAAAAGGGTAATTCAATATTGCAATTTAGAAAAGAATTAGTAAATCACAAACTAAAACAAATGACGATGAGAAGATGAACTGATGCCATGGTGGAGGACTAGAACAAAACCAACACTACTTTTTCTAGAACCTATTAAAAATTATAATCTTATTGAAGTACAACTATAACTATTCTGATCCCACTTTTCTCTATTAGATATCGAGTTGAACGACTTATGGTAGGCTAACGGTGCCAGCAAAACCCAAGAGGAAAAAGTGAGGGACTAAATTCTAATTTAGTAACTACTAGAAAGATATGTTATCTCATTCTACCTCATCATAAGATTAAAGAGAAAACTATAAAATTTACAAACATGGCTGCAACTTTGTCATCTCAAATCATTTGGTCCACTAATTCCAATAGTATATGTAGGGAACAACACATGGAGCACCAACCACATAGTGAACACAAAACAACTCCACAAGACTCCATCCTCCCTTTATCAATGACTGATAAAATCTTCAACTTTATAACGATTCCAATAATTCCATCAAAATACAGAGTGTTGTAGTAGTCTCTACAAGACTACTAAACCTTGAGCATGAGGTTGGATAACACAAGTATCTCAAGGCAAGCATTGGTGATTGAGGAGATATCTAAGCTTTAAGTAAAAGCAGTCAAACATCAATAGTGCTACTGAAAACAAATAAGGAAACTATCTTGCAAAAAGGCATTGTAGAAGAACACAGATTTTCCATGGATAAATGATACCATGGACTTGTGATTGGTTAACTTTCATTCGGGAAATTACTAAGTTATTGAAACGAGAAAACATAGGATTAACCATGATATCTATGCTGATAATAGTTTATATAACACAACCCTTGTTGTTGATATTGATAGTCCACTTAGCTCATAGAATATAGTTGACATCACAAGCTTACAAATGAAATAATTATAATGATAATACAAAGCATCATATTTGAATTTATTAATGCACAAGCTACTTACATTGCAAATAAGTGCAAGGCTCTTTTCAAGAATTCAGAGGCCTATTATTTACAAGGTCAATGAGATCATGAAATTGCATTTGCAGAGATAACCTACACATACATCATAAAAAAGTTTTTTTAGAGAGTGCTCACAAGAACGTGCTATTGTCTTTGCTATCAATACATGATATATTAAATACTTTAGATGTAAGGAATTTCAAAAAAATATCCCCCAAGTTGTCGTCCAAAATAAGACAATGGTATAAATGCAAGTAAAATGATTTAATTTTGATGAGAAATTCACAACATCATACACCAAATTGAGAGAAAAAATAGAGAGGCCATAGAAAGAACTTCGAAGTGTTGTGTTGCCTCACTATAGAAAGAACTTCGAAGTGTTGTGTTGCCTCTCACACAACATTGGTACATGATAGAAAACTTAAATTAGTACAAGGTGGAACCCAAAAAAAAATGATGAAACTATTAGGATAAAGCAAATTAAATAGTATAATATAATAACCAACCGCTAACTTAGAGCCCATCCATATGTTACTGATATGGCTTAAAATTATTCTATGTTTAAATGATATGACATGCAGATCCAAATGTATGTTTCTTGAGAAATTAAATAGAGAACGTCGAGAGTCCTCCATCGACTGAGAGTTCAAAACAGCCACCGTGGCTGAGGCATCAGAGACCTCAGTGGAAGTGATGAAGGAAACTGAAAATAATGCATAGCAGTTCTAAGGGAACCCTAAGCCACAATCTAACAAGTGAACCAAATCCACAGCTAGTAGCACATTTGGTTTGATTAATCAAGTCTAATCAGATTGATGGTTACCACCAAAACATAATTTACACGTTTCGAGAGACGCACAATTTAAGTCAGCAATACCAAGAACATTTACCTCACTGATCCATACACCATAAAAAAAGCTCCGAATATTGGAACTCTAATTAAACAAATTAATCATCAAATCTAGGTCAAGATCAAACTCCGACCCCTAATCGATAAAAAAAAGTTTGATTCTCAACTCAAATTCAAAGTGCACAAATTGTTGAGACGAACTGCAGAAAACTCTTAGAAAACCAGAAATTGAGACACAAAGTAACAACATACTTGAGGAAACTCAAGGTTTTGATGACTGTAAGCAGAGAAAGTCTCTTTTCAAGAATTCAGAGGCCTAATGTTTACAAGGTCAATGAGATCATGAAATTGCATTTGCAGAGATAACCTACACATACATCATAAACAAGTTTTGTTAGAGAGTGCTCCCAATAACATGCTATTGTCTTTGCAATCAATACATGATATATTAAATAATTTAGATGTAAGGAATTTTTTAAAAAAATCCCCCAAGTTGTCGTCCAAAATAAGACAATGGTATAAATATAAGTGAAATGATCTAATTTTGACGAGAAATTCACAACATCATACACCAAATTGAGAGAAAAAAATAGAGAGGCTAGGAAAAAGAGATCTTACAAGTATAAAAAGAACTTCGAAGTGTTGTGTTGCCTCTCACACAGCATTGGTACATGATAGAAAACTTAAATTAGTACAAGGTGGAACAAAAAAAAATGATGAAACTATTAGGATAAAGCAAATTAAATAGTATAATATAATAACCAGCTGCTAACTTAGAGACCACCCATATGTTACTGATATGGCTTTAAATTATTCTATGTTTAAATGATATGACTTGCAGATCCAGATGTATGTTTCTTGAGAAATTAAATAGAGAACGCCGAGAGTCCTCTGTCAACTGAGAGTTCAAAACAACCACCGTGGCTGAGGCATCAGAGACCTCAGTGGAAGTGATGAAGGAAACTGAAAACAATGCATAGCAGTTCTAAGTGAATTTCTGTTTTTGTGTAGCAAAAATGCATTGGCATTTATTATTAATTTGTTGAGCGTTGAAGGAAGTGCCATGCAACAATTTGGTGCAATTTTTGTAAAGCTTAGTACTTAGTATGATCACAAGCAGTAAGAATAAACTCATTCAATCTCAATTAGTTGGAAAAAAATTATCCAATAATTAAATTATCGAAATTTATCTCTAACTACTGATGATATACTTGCAAACCACATACTGTAAGCCACCAACAAACTCCTAAACAGATGAAAAGATGTCAAAAATGAAACAAAAACAACCCACCCATAAAGAAATTAGCAAGAACTCAATTAGTTTGATCTTAGATGCATTTCATCAAACACTCAAAAGAGTAAAAATTCAAAACCCATAAAAAGGAACAATCGCAGATAAGTCTGGTGTACTCAAACACAATGAAAGTCACACTCATTCTGACTCTATAACGGCAATGATCAAATTCATACTTGAAGCAAGCATATCTCTCAAATCCATCGACGACAGAGAGCTCCCAAACCGAAATTACTTTATCAATGGCGTGGCAAAGGTCGTCGGGCTTGACGGGCTGAGAAACAACTCCAGCTCGGATTGCTAGTGGTCCCTTCGCGACGATGGAGGTGGTGGTGGTGGTGGTGTAGGATTGAAGCAATAGAAGGGGTTTGCAAATCTGGGCAGAGCAGGAGACGGAAGAGGTACCAATCGAGGGGATGAGGCAAAGAGGAGAGTGGTGGTGGCGGTCGACGTCGAACATCGTCGTGGTGGTGTCCATAATTTAGTTATGCGCACCACCCATGGTGATTATATCACCACCATGGTGATTTTCGAGTCTCTAATTTCGCTATGCACACCAACGAGTTTAGTCGGGCGTGCATACTACCTTCGTCCATAACCCCGCATATCACTCAATGTCCATTAATTTATTATTTTTATTGTATTTGTCAGTGTTTAAGTCTGTTTAGTCCTCCGGACTCCTAATTACTCGTACTATTCGTCCGACTCCCTTAACGCACATTTTCCTTAGCCTAACTCGTTCCTCAACGCTATTGCGCACTCACAAATGTCCTTATACATTTGGACATTGAATTTAATATTTGGGTAATAAATATAATATAAAACACAAAACAAACATAATATACCTCTGTGTCGACTCCCGATGACTGAAACAAGTACATCACGACAAACTAGGCCCACAGACCCTGAAATGACACGTGGCATGAGTTAAAATTTTAGGGTCATTACACCGTCGATCAAAGAGAATGATCAACAGTGGTTCAAGAACAAAAATCATAAAAGTGAACCAAAAAAAGAATTTTAGGATTTGGGAGAAAAAATGATAGTGGTTGTATTTTATTAAATGACAAAAGTTGTGAAAGGTTATGATATTTTAACTAATTAAGCTAATAAAAAGAGCCGCCTATACCCTAAAAAAATAAATTTGATTCACTTTTGTGATTTTTGTTTTGAACCATCGCCGATCCTCTCAACGATCGGTGGTGGTTCCAATTGAATATCTTTTGTTTTTTGTTCATTCAATGAACAACAAATCTAATCAGATTTGTAGAGATTGATCCATCTTTGTTGCGATGCATTTTCATCAACAGTGTTGTGTGAATTTGTGCGGCGCGCTAGATTGATTTATCTTTAATTTTTACTTTATAGTTAGTTTTCTTCCCTAGTTGAAAGCCTTTAATTTGGCTTCCCTTTGTTGGAAAGTTTTAGGTCATCTCCTTGTTGAGAAGTCTTGTTATTCATTTTGTAGTTCTGATACTTTTGTGTATTGTCATTAGTTTCAACGTAGTAGAAAACAGTTTTTAATTGTCAAACTGTTTCAATTTCGAAAAAAAATTAAATTAATAGCAGTTTGTTTGCACAAATAGGATTAGTGAATCAATGTATTTAATTTTATGTCTAGTCTTGTATTGAGCCATGAATGACTAATGGAATTTTGATTTCTCTTCAAAAAAAATAAAAACAATTAAGCTAAAAAAAGGGTAAATAGTCAAAATAATCCCAAACTTTGTACTTTTTCTTAATAAAATCTCCAACTTTGAATTTTCTCAGAATAATCCCAAACTTTGAGATTTGTTTCAATTTTATCCCAACTCATATTTTAAGAGAGTTTAGTGTTATGTGACAATTAATTTATGAGAATTTAAAGAGATTTTGCTAAGTCATTTCAAAGGAGAATTACAAATCTTAGCAAAATCTCTTAAATTACCAAAAAAAAATATCACAAAACACCAAACTTTCTTTAAAAATGAGTTGGGATAAAATTGAAAACAAATCTCAAAGTTTGAGATTATTATAAAAAAACTCAAAGTTTGGAGATTATTTTGAAAAAAAGTAAAAAGTTTGGGATTATTCTTTCTATTTACCAAAAAAAAAATAGGAAAAAGCTTTGGAACGCAGTAGAGACACTTTAATAAGCCCATGGGCCACGAAATCTGGGTTCTTATAGAAAAGAGTGAGAATTAATTGGGATTTATATATGGGTTTTACCGAGAAAGCCCATTGTCATTTTTAAACTTTTGTTTATTTCTTTCACTAGTCGATACATAAATCTGTATACATGGGCTCTATGTTTCTATCATTTGCTCCATTATTGGTAATGGGCTTGCCAATTCAAGTCCCTCTTCAAGCTTTAAACTTGTATTAAGGAGACTAGAACCTTCAACTTCTTATATTTCATACACCGAGCTAAAACTCATCGGTAGTTAGGAAATAATTTTATGTGGTTAGTTTAGAGTAATTTTTTGAGTTACTTATTTTGTTGCACTTTAAGTATGCTACCATCACGATTAATTCCCGTTGATATCTGAGCTTTTACGACAAACCCTAAAAATAGTTGGATCGACCAAAGAAAAATGAGGCCAAGACTCGAATGACATTCAACAACATTATTTATAAAAAAAAAAAAAAACAATATATTGATCAATATACTGAATATACAAAATTGCGCCTAGCTTAGGTCTCAAGAAGATTAAATCTTCAAAAGATTAAAGGCAATGCTCCAAATGAGCACGTATATGATTTTTATTCTATAGTTTCCTGACCCTGTTTAATTAAGACTTGGATCCAACATCATGGATCAACTCCAGTTGGAGCTCCAATTCTCCATTTTTAACATCTCTTAATCTAAGGCACATATCTTGAACAACTCTATTGTTCTTAAATACAATGAAGCTCTCTTCAGCTAAGCAATTAGTCCTGCTAGGGATAAGTTTTTTGACAATTGTATCATTCAAAATGCCTTCTTGTTCTTCTTCTTGGCTTATTAATTCGAGTGCATCTAAAAGAGGCTTCACATCAAACTCTGCAAATCCCATCTTGTCGTCAGAGCTGAAGGTGTCATGATCATATACTTCCTGCAATTAAATCATACACACAACATCATCAAAATTATTACATTAGTAAGTAGCAATTTAAATTAAGAGGAAACAAATTAAATAATCCAAAACTTTACTATTTATTTTTAGATTTAGGCCTTAGATTTATCACAAACTAAAAATATTGTTATAAATATCCAAAACTTTGCTTCTTGTCTCAATTTTATTCCAATATATTATGATTTTTTGGCGAGATTTGCTGGAACAAATTGGGGTTATTATCAATCTATTTTCCCTCAAATTAATCAAACCAAAGTGCAATAACAAGAATTTAGGTCTTACAAGCTTGAGAGGAAGATTAGGGTCCTCAACACATAGTGTCAAGTCTTCATTCCATTCAGGGTTCAGCTTCCTTTTCAAGTAGCTAGTCCTCACTTTCTGTCATAAACTCAAACATGTGTACATTAATTAGCATAAAACATAGGTTCCACCCACAAAAATCAAGGCTTTTAACATCTAAACATACATGTAATTAATCAAGAAACAAATTGAGAAGAGAACAAATTGGAGCTTTGTTAGAAAGACAATTAAACAAATCAAATTAAAAAGTTAAAGAAACACTAATAGGGAATTAGAGCCGACCTGATTGCCCCAAGTGACCAACACATAGGGTCACTGCTCCTCTTAAACTTGTCCTTAATTACAAGATTAAGGCCTCTATAGACATGAATTCTAAGGTGCTTCTCAAAACAATGTTTCATTATTGCAAACAAAGCAGATGAGATGAAATGAAAATATAAGAAGAGCAAAGAAGACCCAGAATTGAAATCATCGAAAATCACAACATTATATATCATGATTGGTAATTAATTAATTAATATCACTAAATATATCAAGATTCAATTAGACTACTATTTGTCACACAGTGAAGGGCGGCTTTATTCTTGATGAACAAATTTCTTTGCCACGTGGCGCAATCTCGGCCGTCTTTACAGTTGGGCCACACTTATTTGAAGCAGTTGCAATTTGAGGTTCGACGGTTGGAATATTCTTTGACTTAAATTGATTTGTTTTGGAGTGTAAATTAGCGCGTGAGATCTATGGAGATGAATGTGGAGACAAATTTACTCGTAATCAAACATGGTGATTGATTATTTGCCGTAAAAGACACTTAGTCTTAGCAAATGACATCACATATGTAATTGTGTATACTTCCAGGTGCGGTCTCAAAAAAAGATGAATTAATAAATAGGCCGCCTAATAAATACTTACTTCTAGATATTTATGTTTCAAATTAATATTTTTTTGATAAGAAAGATACCACTTTTGCACCCATTAAGATTTGAACCAAGGATGTCTTATTTCCAAATTACTTACCAAACTATTGGACCACTCTATTGGTTTGTTTCAAATTAATATTCAACATAGCTCTCCTCCTCTTCACCAAAAAAAAAAAATATTCATTTCATCAAAACAAAAAATTCAACTTATATGGGTAGTCTAATTGTTGAAGTTTTTAGACATACTTTTAATTAAGATGAGATGGTTTCAACCTAGTTGATTCGATCTCAAAGATAGATAGTGTCGCTATTCATCATGTGATATTGGCTTGAATATAGGTTGGGTACTTAACTCAAATGGATTTGGATTAGTTATTAAGTTAAGTAGACTCTTAATATAACATGGCTTGTCTCCTAGTACAACTCGGATACCCTAGTGTGTATATATAAGTATGGTACCATTAAATTGGTAATGTCTTGAATGTCTTGAGAAGTTTATGTTCTTGTTATGAGAGAGTTGGAGGCTTGGCGTTGGTGTAGTATTTTGAATTAATAAAATCTCTGTTTTCTGCCGTGGATGGAGGCACCTTGCCGAACCAAGTAATTCTTTGTGTTGATTTGTACATGTGTTGTTTGTTTTACTATGTTTGCTCACACACATCATCTATAGGGACTGCACAATTTTTTCCCCTACTACACCTGTATGGTTCTTATTCGACTTATTTAGGCAACACTAGCTTTGTTTCTCGCTACCTTATTAGTACAAATATTTTTGGCTAATATAAATAAAGTCTCCCTCCTAACAATAATCAAAAACCATAAAAAAATTCCCAACAACTACTATATAAGAAGTAAAAATAAGTCACCTTATTCCTATCAATAGAAACAACGATCTCAACAACTATATGCGTAGTAAAAGTGACCTGATCAAATTTCTATTTGTAAATACTTCTCCATTAAGGATGTGTCTTGTCAAACTACGTACATTAGAACTTTGATCAGTAGATTGGTTGTTAATTAATAGCGTATTAGCATTTGGTAAACATATATATATTTAAAAACAAGGTGCACTATTACTAGTCTAGATAGATTGTAATGACATTTTCAAGTCATCATGCATGATATCTCCATACCAATCAATTGATTGGATCAATAGTTTGATATGAGATTTGAAAGTAAGAGATCGTGAGTTCAAATCTTGATAGGTACAAAAGTTGATTCTTTCCTATAAAAAAAAGTCATGATATCTCCATATCTAAATACTCGTTTATGTCATTTGTGATTTTTTTTTTTTTGAAGAAATGTCATTTGTGAGTTCGTTGTATTACTTTATCACTTTTACATTTTTTATGTAAGGTTTGCCTTTTATAATTAAGGACGTTTATTTTTCTCAAACAAAAAAATTAAGGACGTTTTTTCCTATAAGAAAAATAAGGACAAACGTTTTTATTTTGGCCATTTATTTTTCTATAAAGAAAATTATGACAATCAATTAAAGGCTAAAAACGTTGTCTTGTAGTAATAGTATAGGGTTTAGGGTTTAGAACACACATTAAGATAGATTTAGGATAGGAGCACCTATTTTTTTAAGTCAAATTAGTTAAAATATTCTAACCTTTTACAACTTTTGTTATTATATTCGAACCTTTTTTAATTTGTTATTATATTCTACCTTTCTACATTTGTAAATTTGTGTCATAATTGACTTTTTAACTTTAAATTTGATGAGGTAACATCTAATTGATGAAGTAACATCTAATTAATGAGCTTAAAAAATAAATTAAGTAATAATTTTAGTAATTGTAGATGATGAGGTACTTTTTCAAGTCATTATTTATGTGTCACATTATCAAATTTGGAGTTAAAAAATGACTTTAAAAATGTGAGAATATATTAACTAATTCAAAAGGTTATAATATAATAACAAAAATTATAAAAAGTTAAGATATTTTAACCAACTAAGCCTTTTTTTATGCCTTAGAGGCATCTCATTTTTTGATATATATGGTAACTGTGCCATTTCATCACTGAAAAGTCCTAGTGCTCTACAGCTAAAAAACATAAGAATTAATGTCTCAAAGGCATATATGCATATGAACGCATGTGACTTTTGTGTAATGAAAAAAATTAAAAAAAAAAATAAAAACATTTGTATGTGTTATATATATATAGTTAATTTTTTGGGGACTTTTGAAACTATTAGTGAGTGTAAATGCATGTTCCTTTTGCATGTATCTAGCTGGCTATAGGCTTTATTAAACTTGAGAGTGACTTTTTTTTTATTCTTTTTATTCTTTTTATAGAAACAAAATTTTATTTTCCGTCGTGGTTCTATTGTTGTAGATGTAAAAGACAAGCGTATAAGTTGCACATAAGTTTACAACTTTTACAATGTCGATTTGATCTCATCCAAGAGTGAGAAAAAGCTGTTATTGATGTAATTTCATTGTTAAATCAGATGTAATAGCAATTTCTATAAATGAAAATATTTTTTCGTAAAAAAATAGAAACAAGACTTTATTCTATTATAGCAAAAAATGTTGTCATAAGAGAGAAATAATGTGTTACCTAAAACAAATTTGAAAAAACATCTACTAGTATAGTAGAAAAAACACATTGTCCCTAAATGATTTGATACGAGGTTTGAAAGTAAGAGGACATAGGCTCGAACTCTAATAGCGACAAGTTGTTTCTTTCTTAATTGTCAATTAAATATTTTTTTTTGAGAATTTAGAGGCAAGCTCCAAAAAGTTATATAAACGACGATAATATGTACATTAGAGGGGTTGGTTACCCTCCAAAACTAACTAATTATGAGCATTGAAACCTTTTTATCGTCCCTCAATCTATATATGACTAATTCCACGAAAGTGATTAGTGGAGCGCCCAACTTCATGAGCTCCATCGGAGGTACCAATAATAAAAAGTTGGATGGGATGATTAAAGACAAATGAATTGTTGAAGATATGGAATAATCAAGGTGTTGATTAGTTGAGAAGAAATATAATGAGTTGAAGTAGCATAAACGCTTAAGCAAGGAAGAATCCTCGAAGTTTAGAAAAAAACCGAAAATTTGAATAAATTGATAATAATTGATAATGATTATAGCCTAATCATGGCTTTATAGAGTCCATCAGAAACTCTAATCCTTCTACGACTCTAAACGTAATCCTTCTACGACTCTTAAACGCCTAATCCTTCTAGTTTTTGGGACAGCTGTAGAGCACAAAACACCATTTTCGAAAAGGTATTATAATAACCAATCAAGTTCTTGGATAAAAAGTTACGGTCCCTCAAAGCATCTACAACTGCCTCGACATCATTCTCTCCCACTAGAGAAAAAGTCGACCTCGAGTTTTCTGGATACAAAGGCTCATCATCTGGATAGAATAGAAAAATGTCCGCCACATTAAATGTCTTGGATATTCTCATACTAGTAGGCAGACCAACAACATAGGCATTATAATTGATCTTCCTTGCAATTGAATATGACCCATATTTCTTGGACTGCAACTTGTTGTACTGGCCAACTAGGAATCTCTCTCGTCGTAGGAACACCATAACCTGATCACCAACAACAAAAAGTTTCTCCTTGTGATGCTTGTCAGCTGCCTGCTTGTACTTGGCATTAGACTCCTCAATATTCCTTCGAACTGCCTCTGTAGTAGACTATCAATTCTCTGTCATGTGTTTGGCTGCTACACTGTTGTCTTTCTCCTTTGGCAATGTTAGCAAATCTAAAGCATAGGTAGGTCCAATAGACTACAGCAAAAGGTGTCATGCTTGTAGTATAATGAACTGAACTGTTATAAGCAAACTCTATCTGTGCCAACGCAGTATCCCACTTCTTCGATTGATCTCCCATAATGTTGCGAATCAAATTACCAAGGGATCTGTTGGTAACCTTTGTTTGTTAGTTTGTCTAAGGATGGGTTGTACTGTTGTAATTCAAAGAAGAATCAAACCGATACCAGAGTGACCGCTAGAAGTGACTGAGAAAATTGTTCTCTATCAGATATAATAGACTTCGGTACACTATGTAAACGAACAATCTGCTCAAAATAGAGCTTAACAATGTTTTGAGCATCACCAACCTTCTTGCAAGGAATAAAATGGGTCATCTTTAAGAAATGGTCAACAACGACAAAAACATAATTCCAACCTCGCTGAGTACGAGGAAGACCAAGGACAAAATCCATCGACGCGCCTTCCCAAATATCCTGTGGTACTGGTAAAGGTGTGTAACGACCAGTATTCTGTGAATGCCCTTTGGCTGTCTGACACGCATAACATCATTGTACAATCTTTGTTACATCCCTATGCAAATGCGATCAATAGAAACGTTCCACAACAGTAACAATAGTCTTATCTCTGCCTAGATGACTAGCTAAGCCCCTACCATGTAAACCATGAATCACCTTCTCCCTCAAAGACGACTCAGGAATGCAAAACTGATTACTCTTCATTAAGAACTCATAACGAATGTGAAAATCATCACAAGGCTGTCGAGCACTATATTTACCCAAATCGGTCTAAACTCGGTATCATCAGCATACGACTCCTTCAAACCCCACTATCTCATTACTCAAAGTCACCAACAAAGCAACTCTCCTACTCAACTCATCGACAACTTTGTTTTGAACTCCCACCTTATGCTTCAGTTTGAATGAGAATTTCTGTAAAAACTGAGTCCATCAAGCATGCATATTTTTACTAATGCGGGTCTGGCTATTCAGGTGTTTCAAAGCATCACAATCATAATGCAAAACAAACTCCCGACCCACAAAATAATGTTTTCAAGTTTGCAAGGCACACACAACCGAGTAAAACTCCTTATCATAAGTACTCCAACTACGCCTAACATTACTAAGCTTCTCACTGAAGAAGCTACTGGTTGTTCTCATGTGACAAAACTGCACCAATCCTAACTCCACTCGCATCACAATCTACCTCAAATAACTTCGAGAAATCTAGCAAAACTAAAATTGGGGCAGTAGACAATTCTCCTTCAATAAAACAAAGGCAAACTCAGTCTCATCACTCTAATGAAACTTCCTTTCTTCGGACACTCAGTTAAAGGGGTTGCAACACTACTGAAATATCGAATGAAGTGTCGGTAGAAACTAGCCAACCCCAAGAAACCCCGCAATTCAGATACTATTTTTGGAGCTAGCCACTCTCTAATTGTTTGAACTTTCTCATCATCCACCTGAATGCCATCTACAATCACAATAAACCTCAAGAACAACAACTTCCTAGCCATAAATGTACATTTCTTTAGGTTCACATACAACTTGTTCTCGTGTAACACAATCAACACACTCCTCAAAAGATTTAAATGTTCCTTGTAACGACCCAAAAATTTGGTTATTTGTGGATGATAATGCATGTATTAGTATATTAGTATTTTATGGGTCTCGAGCCGTTTGGGCTATATTTTAATTGAGTGAGATGGCGTCTAGTTAAACGAGGTTTTTGGGAACCGTATTAGTGGACATTATTAATAAACAAAGTCAAATGAAAAACATGACCTAAGTTGAGGAAATAAAATTCTAACAATAAAGTATAACAAAAGCATGAGGGAATTTATTCGAATCCCAAGAGTGGGACTACCTCGAGAAGTGTGTCAGACGCGGGGCACAGGGCACCGAGTAGGCGAGAAATTTTGTGACCTTATTTATAATTTAATAAGGTTGATTTAATAGGTTAATATGGATAGGATTGTTAAAATGACACACTTGGATGGTCATAGAGATGTGTGCATGGGTTAGATTAGGAGGATGAACCAAATGACTCATAAGGGTAGCTGTAACGGCCCAAATTAATTTAATCAGGATTAGTGTTAATCACGAGGATTAACGGGTAATTCGGGCGTTATTTTAGGATACAAATTGGGTGGACTCAAATAAGAGTACCCAGGTTATATTGTGTTATTTGTGTATGTTGTATGTCTATTATTGTGATGTGGGAAATTATTATTAAATAAACATCACATGTGTGTAAGTTGACATCGGCAAGGCTACGATCGGTATATGTCCCGAAGTGCGTGTCGAGGACCGGCACGGTATTGGGTAGCTGGGTACGGGGCATAGGTTTCCGGGTAGTTGAGTGTTACCGTGACACACTTATGAATTTTATATAATTTATTAGGTGATTTAACCTAAGGTTGAATTAATGTATTAATGAATTAGTTGAAGTCCTATAGTTTGATAGGAAAAATCAAAGCATGCATAGGATAATCCTCGAGATGCACAACAAGGAAATTCGAGATAGATGGTGTCATGATAGGTTGTTCGTAAGTCGTGTGACACGAGGTGATCAATGGTCGTTGGATTAGCCTCGAGATGCGTGTTCACACTAGATTAAAATCACAACTATATATACACATAGATCGATCGAGCATGCAAAGAATGAAAATGTTTTCAACAAATTTGTGAGATCTTGAGGAGAGAAATTGTTGATTGGGGAATACAACCGAGGGTTTGAAGGCTAGATGGGCGATCAAACGAAGGAATTTACAGGTAATAAACTCTTATTTGGTTGAATTTCCATTAAAATAGGTTGTTGAAAAATTCGGATTTTGAGTAAAAATACAACTGTTTTTGTGAGAATCGGTGTTCTTGAGGTTTAGTTTGATGAAATCTTGTCAATTGGGATCGAATTTGTGGAAAATTGAGATGTAGTTGTGGATTTCGAATTTTTGGGTACATGCATGTAATCCGGAATTGGGTTGGTTTTGTGGTGATTTGTGGTGGAATTTTGGTGTTTTGGAGGTCTCCAATGAAGTGAGATTGATGAGAAATTGATAGGAGAGAAGAAGAGAGGCAAGAAGAAGAGAAAAAAAAAAAAAAAAAAAAAAGGGTTATACAGGGAGAGACGAAATCGTCTCTGTTGAACTGAGAGACGATTTCGTCTCTCGGAGGAGGGACGACGCGCGTGCGCGCGTGCGTCACCTCGACTCGGCCGACCGGCCACTGGTCGGTCCAACCGCTGGACCGACCGGTCCAGTGTGGCCCCCCAAATAAAAAAAAAAAATAAATAATATTTTTAATTAAATAATATATATATTATATATATATACATTATTGCCTGGAAAATAGGAAAAATAGTTGAAAAATATCGAAAAATTGGGAAAAATTCTAGAAAAATATAGAAAATTAAGAAAAAGGTAGAAAAGTAGTTTCGGGACTTTCCAGTATTTTTGGAACCCCGACATAGTATGAGAGAGATACCACAACTCAAATATGAAAATATGTTATAAAAACATAAAATTATATAATATGTTTTTAAAAAGTATAAAAACACTATAAATGGACTTCGTGGATCGGTGAACCATAGCTCGGGTATCGAGGAGCTAGGCGGGTCGAATTGGCGGGTCGGAAGTCTGAGAGCGTATTTCAGTGCGTAAAACCTCGAGAAAGTTACACTTTAATTTCATGGCGTGTATTCTATCGATTATCTTATCGTATGCGATGACCGCCGGTGGTCACGCATGGTTTTTCATCTTGGTTATGACTACACGCTGAGCATGGGCTAGCTCGCGACGGCGACCGTGTAGATAGGAGTAGAATGTATCTACAACTGTCTCGAGGGATTAAGGGTACTCTTAGCACTAAAAAGCTTGGAAAGGAGTACGCCCTGCTACATCGAGTTGAGGTGTAGATCATTGTAAGCTCGTTATTAAGCACCGGTTTGTGCCGAGAACTCCGTTTTGTTATCATATGACCGGCATGGTCATGGTTTTATCGTGATTAAACGAGTGATGATTTATTTACCGTTGAATTTACTTTCGAGCCATTTAGTTAATTATTTGTTGGATTTTGGATGGTTTACATTTCCAGTTAATATGTGATGTGATGTGATGTTGTGAAGGTTGTTTATCGCCACCCACGGGAATATGATTCCCGTTGTCGTGGTCATATTCACATGTCTCGCAGTTATCGATGTTTTCATGATTATTTGTGTAGACTTCTCTTGGGAATTTACTCACCGGGCTCGTTGTCGTATGTGTTGGGCAACCGAGCGCAGCAGATCCCGGTACGAGCAAGAGCAAGGGAAAAGAGGTACTAGCGACTATCTCTCGAGGCCGTCTGTCGCGATGCACTCGTGTTTTGACTACCTAGTATGTATGTATATATTTATTTTCATTGGGTTTTGGGAACTTTAGAACTTTATCACATGTATATGGATTACCGTTTACTTCGTCTCGCTTATATACATGGTGTTTATTCCGGTTTTCCATCGCTTAGGCTTAATAAATTTTCATAAAATACAAATTAAATGCTTCCGCTAATGATGTTATTGTAATTATCAACTAACCTCGCTAGATGTGTAAGACAACTTAATAAAGTAGGATTAGATACACACGTCACCGAGCCGTTGACGTGACAGCGCCGCTAGGCTCTTGCGGGCGGAGGGCGTGGGTCACGGGCGGCCTCGGGAAATTGGGGCCGCCACGTTTGAGTATCGAGCCTAGGTTTGAGAAGCCTAGGGAATGAAGCGTGGATTATGGTTAGCTCGATACCGCCACGCGTTTGGTATCGAGCGAGGTCGATAGGGCCTTGAATTAACAAAGTTAAGGAAAGAGCATAAACTTTAAAACAAAACTTAGATGTGGAAACCCGATGAATTGCCTAGAACTTTTAGTTGGGAAGCAATGGAAGCGGGTAGAGTTGAGATTTTTATATGATATATGTATTGTTGTATTTGTATATATTATACGCATGCATACGTATATTGGGAACCGATCCGGACACGAAAATCGATGCAGATTACTATGGACGAACGACTCCTACCACTACCTCTCCGACTACTCAACAGAGGTGGGGAGACCAAAGTGATCATACTACTGAGAGATAGCCGATTTGCGAGCCATGGTGCAGAGAGTTACGGATCGCAATTATTGCAAAGAGAGTACGATGGTTGAGCTCATGGAGTACATACGGAGCTCGAGGATACCCGCAGAGCACCGATCGTTGAGTTAGTTACACCTACCCTCCAGTAGTGTTAGCGCCACCGGTTGACACCCAGCAATGGGATCGAGACAAGAATAGAGAGATCTCGAGCCTCGTTGTAATACCAAAGCAAAAATAATACCGAGGTGACGCCTACTACTACGGAGCAACATACGCTTGTTTCGATCGGCAGAGTAGGATGTCGAAGTTAGCCTAAGATGGTGAAAGATTTTATGAGATTCAACCCCACCTACTTTACTTGGGGTTAGTGATCCGAGGTTGCGGGACGGTGGTTGATGACACACCGACGTCTACATCGGTTGTTAGAGGTACCAGAGGCCGATCGTGCACGTATTTCGGTTATTGTTTGAGGGGCCAGCAAACCGTATGGTGGACGACCTACAACCGATATCCATTCCGTACCGACTACATGGGTTCGAGTTTCGATAGTTTGTTTCGGATGAGTATATTCCCACCGAGGTGCGTTGAGGCTTAGAGAGCGCTTCTTGGCATGAGACAGGGTAACATGACGGTATCGCAAAGTACATGGATCGATTCAGGTACCTTATGATGTATGCCATGGACGTGGCGAACACCGAGAGACTCCAGGTCTATTATTTCATCAGGGGTTTGGATGAGAGGATAGGTGGCGTGATAGTTGCGAGTGGAGCCGAGACTTTACAGGCTGTATATGAGAGAGCACTGTCACGTGAGACATACTTACGACCTGTGGGTGAGCCGATAGATGAAAGTCGTAGCAAGGTTCTCGGTCCGATCAGGGACCGAAGAGACAGAGAGAACCGTCAGATGGAGATAGTAGGAGTGATCACTACGGAAGTAGACCACGATATGAGGACAGACCACGGGATCGACAGCACAGAGGTGATGACAGAGTATATGCAGTACCAGCGATAGCGGCACCCCAACAGCATTACACTCAGGACCAACGAGGCAGAGACCAGAGATCACAGGGTCAGAGCCAGGGGTCGAGGAGTGGACAACCGAGACAGGGGGTTGTGTGTTGGCGATGTGGACAGGAGGGCCACATCAGACGTGATTGTACCCAGGAGCTAGAAACTCCAAGACTAGGAGACTGCAGACTCGAGTGTTCGGTGCAAGTGCACGCAAATGATCGAGCAAGCAGGGAGACGTCCCAGGCGCAGGTTCGTGGTAAGTTTACTTATTTTTATAATTATATGTTATGGTATGTGTTAAGCATGCATGACTTAGTTGATGCATGGTCGATTTATGAGTGTGTGGTCAGTGGAGCCACATAGTGGTATTGTCAGTTTATATGGCAGGATGGGCCATTGTATTGTGGCTAAGACAGAGTTATCGTGTGGAGATACACGATGGGTAAACAAGTGTCACGACCGGGATGGGTGACCGGATTAGGGTTTCTTGGACAAGTTTAGTTGAGTACATGTATGAGATGTCGGAAAAAGTCGTGACAAGATTCGCGTGTGCGACATGCACCCGTAGCTCGGTGTAAAGACTCGCCCGTGAGTGGGAACGAGAAGTTATTGTTCGACCCCGTGAGTGGGTGCGGTAGTGTCCAAGGAACTCGTAGAAGAGTTAGTCGGTGGTGGAACCGACGGGGAAAGTATGTGGTTCGGTGAACCGGGGATGTTACTCGGGATTGTTCAATTTCGAGGACGAAATTCTCCTAGTTGGGAAGAATTGTAACGGCCCAAATTAATTTAATCAGATTAGTGTTAATCACGAGGATTAACGGTAATTCTAAGCGTTTAAGTGATAATTTGGGTGGACTCAAATAAGAGTACCCTGGTTATATTGTGTTATTTGTGTATGTTGTATGTCTATTATTGTGATGTGGGAAATTATTATTAAATAAACATCACATGTGTGTAAGTTGACATCGGCAAGGCTACGATCGGTATATGTCCCGAAGTGCGTGTCGAGGACCGTGCACGGTATTGGGTAGCGGGGTACGGGGCATAGGTTTCCGGGTAGTTGAGTGTTACCGTGACACACTTATGAATTTTATATAATTTATTAGGTGATTTAACCTAAGGTTGAATTAATGTATTAATGAATTAGTTGAAGTCCTATAGTTTGATAGGAAAAATCAAAGCATGCATAGGATAATCCTCGAGATGCACAACAAGGAAATTCGAGATAGATGGTGTCATGATAGGTTGTTCGAAGTTGTGTGACACGAGGTGATCGTGGTCGTTGGATTAGCCTCGAGATGCGTGTTCACACTAGATTAAAATCACAACTATATATACACATAGATCGATCGAGCATGCAAAGAATGAAAATGTTTTCAACAAATTTGTGAGATTGAGGAGAGAAATTGTTGATTGGGGAATACAACCGAGGGTTTGAAGGCTAGATTGGGCGATCAAACGAAGGAATTTACAGTAATAAACTCTTATTTGGTTGAATTTCCATTAAAATAGGTTGTTGAAAAATTCGGATTTTGAGTAAAAATACAACTGTTTTTGTGAGAATCGGTGTTCTTGAGGTTTAGTTTGATGAAATCTTGTCAATTGGGATCGAATTTGTGGAAAATTGAGATGTATTTGTGGATTTCGAATTTTTGGGTACATGCATGTAATCCGGGAATTGGGTTGGTTTTGTGGTGATTTGTGGTGGAATTTTGGTGTTTTGGAGGTCTCCAATGAAGTGAGATTGATGAGAAATTGATAGAGAGAGAAGAAGAGAGGCAAGAAGAAGAGAAAAAAAAAAAAAGGGGTTATACGGGGAGAGACGAAATCGTCTCTTGAACTGAGACGATTTCGTCTCGGGAGGTAGGGACGCACGCGCGTGGCGCGCGCGTCACCTCGATTTGGCCGGCCGGCCAGCCTGGCCTGGTTGGTCAACCGCCTGGACCGGACCGGTCCAGTGGGCCCCCAAATAAAAAAAAAAAAAAAAAAAAAAAAAAAAAAAAAATATAAATAATATATTTTTAATTAAATAATATATATATATATATATATATATACATTATTTTGGAAAATAGGAAAAATAGTTGAAAAATATCGAAAAATTGGGAAAAATTCTAGAAAAATATAGAAAATTAAGAAAAAGGTAGAAAAGTAGTTTCGGGACTTTCCAGGTATTTTTGGAACCCCGACATAGTATGAGAGAGATACCACAACTCAAATATGAAAATATGTTATAAAAACATAAAATTATATAATATGTTTTTAAAAAGTATAAAAACACTATAAATGGACTTTGGGATCGGTGAACCATAGCTCGGGTATCGAGGAGCTAGGCGGGTCGAATTGGCGGGTCCGGAAGTCGGAGAGCGTATTTCAGGTGCGTAAAACCCTTGAAAAAGTTACACTTTAATTTCATGGCGTGTATTCTATCGATTATCTTATCGTATGCGATGACTGCTGGTGGTCACGCATGGTTTTTCATCTTGGTTATGACTACACGCTTGAGCATGGGCTAGTCTGCGACGGCGACCGTGTAGATAGGAGTAGAATGTATCTACAACTGTCTCGAGGGATTAAGGGTACTCTTAGCACTAAAAAGCTTGGAAAGGAGTACGCCCGGTTACTGAGTTGAGGTGTAGATCATTGTAAGCCTGTTATTAAGCACTGGTTTGTGCTGAGAACTCCGTTTTGTTATCATATGACCGGCGGGTCATGGTTTTATCGTGATTAAACGAGTGATGATTTATTTACCGTTGAATTTACTTTCGAGCCATTTAGTTAATTATTTGTTGGATTTTGGATGGTTTACATTTCCAGTTAATATGTGATGTGATGTGATGTTGTGAAGGTTGTTTATCTTGCCACCATGGGAATATGATTCCCGTTGTCGTGGTCATATTCACATGTCTCATGCAGTTATCGATGTTTTCATGATTATTTGTGTAGACTTCTCTTGGGAATTTACTCACCGGGCTCGTTGTCGTATGTGTTGGGCAACCGAGCGCAGATCCCGGTACGAGCAAGAGCAAGGGAAAAGAGGTACTAGGCGACTATCTCTCGAGGCCGTTCATTGCGACGAAATTTCGTGTTTTGACTACCTAGTATGTATGTATATATTTATTTTTTGGGTTTTGGGAACTTTAGAACTTTATCACATGTATATGGATTTCGTTTACTTCGTCTCGCTTATATACATGGTGTTTATTCCGGTTTTCCATCGCTTAGGCTTAATAAATTTTCATAAAATACAAATTAAATGCTTCCGCTAATGATGTTATTGTAATTATCAACTAACCTGCTAGATGTGTAAGACAACTTAATAAAGTAGGATTAGATACACAGAGCTGTTGACGTGACAGGCGCTGCTAGGCTTGCGGGCGGAGGGCGTGGGTTACGGGGCGGCCTCGGGAAATTGGGGCCGCCACAGTAGCTGTCCAAGTGTTGGGCAAGTTTAAAAATCAGGGGCAAAAGGGTCATTTCGGCCTAACTCGTTGGTATAAAAACAAACAAAACCCTAAAACCCTAATACACTATTCATTTCCTTCTCCAACTTGGTCGCCACTGTTCATCCTCCCCACTCACTCTCCCACTGCCGTGCACCACCACCGCATCTCCGACCAGGCCAGAGGTGGCCGGAGACCGGGATGGCGTCTCCCTCCTCTCCTCTCTCGTTTCCTCACTCACGCACTCTGGTCTTCTCCTCTCACGTTCACTCTTTCGGCCTCACTCTCGACTGTTTCCCTCTCATGTTCGGCTAGACCATCATCACTACCACCCACCACGACAGCTGATCCCTCCACCACCACCGACGACGCTAGGTGAGCTCCTCTCTTCCCTCTCTTCCTTCTCTTCCTCTCTTGACAGTCACGTTCTCTCTCTTACTCTTGGTTGTCTTCTCTCTCTCGGCCAGCCACCACCACCACTCACCACGGAGAGCTGGGGACCTCGGCCACCACGGAGACATCAAGGTGAGCTCCTCGACTGTCCCCTCGTTCCCTTGGTTTCACTGTTTTTAGTTTTGAAATTTTTTCTCCTCCTTGTGATGGTTTTGGTGATGATGAACACCATTGTTTGGGTGACCGGCGCTGGTGCCGGTCGAGGCTGACCGGAGGTCATCCTCCGGCGACCCTGCTGGCCGGAGGTGACCATCAGGTGTGGCTGTTTCTGTGTGTAGGTATGTGACGTTTTGATGAAAGTGATCAATTGTAAAATGAGTGTTGATGGGAAACAGTGAAGTGTGTGATGGTGTAGGGTGTGTGGCTGTGTATGTGCACACCCCAGTTGGGGTGTGGAGTACTCTTTGAGACTGCTTTCATAGGTGGCTGTTGTAGGGTGTGAATGTTGTGTAAGGGGTGTACACTGTGTGTACACCACAATGGGGTGTACACAACAGTGGGTGTGTACACCACAGTGGGGTGTACACAACAGTTGTATATGTGTGGAATAGAAAATGTGTATATAATATGGTTTTAAG
The DNA here is from genome assembly GCA_039657345.1 of Stephania japonica. NCBI lineage: Eukaryota > Viridiplantae > Streptophyta > Magnoliopsida > Ranunculales > Menispermaceae > Stephania > Stephania japonica. The sequence continues at coordinate 45,871,364 of CM077565.1, read as the reverse complement.
TAATAAAGTGATGTACTAATGCATGCGAACATGGAAAATTACAGTGGGGTGCACACAACAACGGGGTGTGTGTGCACAAGATAGTGGGGTGTGTAAAGTGTTAGTATGCACACCGATTGGGGTGTACACATCAATTGTGTGTGTGTGACCATAATGTATATTATTGTAGGTTTAAGAATAAGTAAACAAGATTATAAGTATAGACATTTGTATTAAATGAATATGGACTTGTAATAAGGCCCAACAAGGGCCCAATCCACTCATTTTAATATAAGTCCATAACAAGTCTCGATTGGTGTGTATATGGGTTGTGTAAAACCCAATAAGAGTTTAATATGATAGGCACAACTTAAGGTCCAAAACAAATACATAAAATGTAATAATGAGCCTATATGTCCAAGCCCAATAATGTTTCACATATTGAGCCTACTTAGGTGGATATAGGTTTAACTCGTGGACCCAACAAGACCTAACTAGTGTATAAAGGACATCAATGATAATATGGGTTCCATTAATTGAATGAATTGAAACAAAGTTTATGAGAATTATCCTAAAACTAAATACTAATCCTAAACCTATATTCGGGACTTAAATCGTTGTTAGGCAGTCGAGACACACGGGGAGCGCGTTAAAGTCTCGGAGTGAGTACCGGGTCACGCTAGATCAGGTAAGTACATGCATGCCTCGTATGTATGTACGTTAGTAGACCAGTAAGAAAATAACATGTGATTTATACATCCTCTATTTATTGCTATTGTTGTATTGATCCTTTGCTTGATATTCCATTCCGATTTCCTTGGTTGTATGTTCTTAGCATGAGTGTGTGTCTCGAAGGTATCATGTGGTCCCGCACTAGCTGGGACAACGAGGGTGCCCTTTGTAGGGGTAACTGACCACCCCTAATGATGTGTGTACTGGGTACTGGATTCACGAGGTGTTGCGATGCCTCTCGATTTCACGCTGCGCTAGTGTTGCGACATTGCCCGGGAGATCTTGCGAGATCTTTGCCATATTCTTTGTGAAATAGACCACTCATGGGCCTCTTTTGAATCTTAGAACATACAAATATCGATTGTTTATCTATCACCTCTTTATCATGCATTTGATTTATTTACTTTCAGTTATTTCCTTTCCGCATGATACTTAGACGATTTTATTGTTATAATCATAAATTCTTGTTACATTCTTCGGTACTACTAGCAATTTTATTCGATTACTCACCGTCTAGTTTGTGACGGTGGGTGCAGATAGAGTGGAGAGCGACGAAGGGCAAGGGGCTCGCCTAGGTGATATACTTTAAGAGTTGCGGGACATCCGAAAGACTTTATAGTAGGTGATTATATTTTGGTTGCTGATGTGTATATCGTTTTATACTTATTTTGTTGGGATTATTGAACTTGGTATATCTTTTATGAGACTGGTATCATGTATATATGCCTATCGAATTATACATGAATACCGGGGTTTTCCACACTTATAAATTCCTAATTTTCCTATGATTGAGTTATTTCCCTTTTGTTATAATTGTTTTAGTCTTCCGCTGTGTATTTATGCAATAACTCTTTCATAAACTATTGAATTGATTAAATCGAAGGCTTACTAGGCTCGTTAGGTTGCCGAGTGATGACTCGGGGCCTGCACGGGTTTAGGCCGGGCGTACCCAATTGCATGGGAAAATTGGGGCCGTCACATTCCTCTCCTGAATGACTATATATCGGGATGTCATCAAAGTACACAAATACACCTACCAAGTAGGTCCTCGACAGTGGACAAGTAAAGATTTTGTCGCGCCGTGATCCTCTTTCCCCTACTGATACACAAGGTTTGCACTCAAGCCATCACAAGATGCAGATGACGAGTCCAATAAGTAAAATCTCAAGGAAAACCATTGTGCATCATAATTTAAGAATGTAAATGGAAACAAGCAAATAGTGTTAACCAAACATGCGGAATAGAAGGTAAATGCAGACAACTGCTCAAAGCTCATCGCATGAATATAAAACACAAGATAAACAAATGAATGTGCACCACTATACAAGATGTGTGCGAGGATCGGGAGCCCTGTCGTGGTCTCGTACCATCGACTCTACCATGTGTCCTAGACCACACACCTAGCAAAGCGACCGCACAACCTTCGGATACATAGACGGAAAACTCGACGTAGTCCCAATAAGATTTGGACTCGAAGATTATGAATAACAATAGCTCAAATGAATAGCAATAAGTAAATGCAGTAGTGGTGTTCAGTTGGGTTTTACGTACTCGAAAATACGCACTCCGACTTCTCGAACCCGTCAGTATGCCCCACCTAGCTCCCCAACATCCGAGCTATGGTTTCCCGGTCCCTGAAGTCCATTTTATAGTGTTTTATACTTTGTGAAACATATTATATCATTTTATGATATTATATTATATTTTTAATTTTTCAGTTGTGGTACCTCTCCCAGCTGGGTCGGGGTTTCGAAAATACCCGAAAAGTCTCGAAACCACTTTTCTACCTTTTTCTAATTTTCTATATTTTCTAGAATTTTTCTAAATTTTTTTGATATTTTTCACATATTTTTTTTCTATTTCCCAACAATTAAAACTGTTTTTTTTTTTTAAATTATTTTTAATAAATAATAAAATAAAAATAAAAATATTATTTAATTAATAGGGGTGGGTCCCCCGAACCGGGTCCGACCCGACCCAACCGGGAAGGCCCGGTTCGGCCCATCTGGCCGGGTCCGGGTCGGGCTCGGTCCCAGTCCACCGAGGTTGGGCCGGGGCGGTTTGGCCCGACCCACTGGGATGGGCTGGGCGGCCCGGCCCGCCGAGGTGTGCACGCACGCACGCGCGCGCGTGCGTGCCCCCTTCTTCTTTCTCCTCTTCCGGTGGCGCACGGTAGCGCCTCTGGTTCTTTTTTTTTCTCTTTTCTTCCTTCTTTCATGCTTCCCTCGTCTCTCCTCTTCAACCTCTACCCATTAGAGACCCTCGAAACATCAACATTCCACCACAAATCCACCAAAACAAACCCCAATTCTCGGATCAAAATACATGCAACTAAATCCAAAATTTATCAAATCACCTCAATTTTCCACAAATTCGATTCCAATTGAAATGGTTTATCAAACCAACCTCAAACACACCAAATTTAAACAAAAACAGTGATGAATTCTCTCGAAATCGCAATTTCACTCCAATACCCATTTTAATGAAAAATCAACAAAATTGAAAATTTATTACCTTAGCTTGAGTGTTAGACGCCCAGAATCATCTCCCCAAAGCCTTAAATCGTCCTCTCCAACCTCAGATCTCTCCCTGATCTCCTCACAAAATTTTTGAGAAATTTGTTTGGGTCTTTGCATGTTGATCGATCAAGTGTATATATATAGTTGTGTTTTAATCTAGCGTGTGTGCGCACCTCGAGGACGATCGGACGGTTCCTGATCACCCTGCATCACCAAAGTTCTTGAACACCTTATCCTAACACATCTAGCCTTGAATCTCATTGTTGTGCATTTCGAGGCTTATCCTAAGTGTACTGATTATTCAGTTCAAACTATAGGATTTTATTTACTCGAATTTGATTTAATTCCTAACACCTATTCTAGTCATCAATAAATTCCATAAATTTGTAAATAGGGTCACACTAACTTCCCGACCACTCGGCACCCCGTGCCCCGTGTCCGGCACGCTTCCCGAGGCGGTCCCACACTTAGTGTACCTAATTGATTTACTAACTTAGCCTATATGTAAATCTCATTAAATTAAACCTCAACCATAGCCATAAAATTATGTCTTCTCATTTAACCCAACGCCCGGCTTCACTGCCACCTAACCCTCGCATTAGCGGTTCCTACGACACGAAACCCCGTCGCTCAAACTCACCCGACGATAATTTACACACATGTGATGTTTATATAAATATTAAATTCTCACATCACAATAATAGACATACAACATGCACAAATAACACCGTATAACTTGGGTACTCCTATCTGAGTCCACCCAGTTGTCCACGTAACGCCCGAATTACCCGTTAATCCTCGCGATTAACACTAATCCTGATTAAATTAATTTGGGCCGTTACAATTCTTCCCAACTTGGAGAATTTCGTCCTCGAAATTGAACAATCCCGAGTAACATCCCTTGTTCACCAAATCGCACACTTCATCGTCAGTTCCACCACTGACTAAATTCATAGCGAGGTGTTCCCACTTCCACTGAGGAATGGATAACGGCTGTAACAATCCTTCAGGTCGCCTATGCTCAGCCTTCACCTGCTGACATATGTGACACCCTCGAACATATTTAACAACATCAGCCTTCATCCCCGGCCACCAAAACAATCTTCGCAAGTCATGGTACATCTTGGTTCTGCCCGGATGAACTGTGTATCGCGACCGGTGAGCATCCTCTAATATACTGTCTCGTATCTTTGACACGGCTGGTACCCATAGTCGACCTCGATGTCGCAAATATCCATCAGATGTCTCCGCCCAATCAATGCACTCGGGATCCCGTGCCAATCCACTGAACCGTCCATAAAGCCCATCGACCTCTCGACACTCCGACTGCCGTTCCGGTGACACCGTTCTGCATACCTCATCTGACCACAAATCTATAGATGCTGCATAACTGAAAGGTCCGACATGCTCATAACTGACGCTATCTCCAACAGTCCCATATGTCGAGTCTCGGCCTGACTGTCAACCTCGCATCTGCTCAATGCACCAGCCACTACATTAGCCTTTCCGGGATGATACTCAATCGTAAAATCATAATCCTTCAACAGCTCTATCCATTTCCTCTAACGCACATAAAGATCTTTCTGTGTGAAAATGTAGCGTAGACTCTGATGGTTAGTGTAAAGCATAAACTTCTCTCCGTAGAGGTAGTGTCTCCAAGCCTTTAGCGCAAACACAACTGCTGCAAGCTCCAAATCGTGTACAGGGTAGTTACACTCATGTTATGGTGTTTGAATAAAACAACCTTCTCAATAATATATCTATCCCATACATATATTTTATAGCAAAAATCCTTAGGCTTCATTTAATTATAACAAAAAACAACTTGATAGTCTTCATACATAACACAACTCGCACGTTGTTTTTACCATAATTTATACAAAAATATAGTTGACACTTTATTGTCAGTACTCTAACTTATTGTTCAAATACGATTTGAACCCGGAATTCGAACACTACAAATGTCGGTGCCATCAAGATCAATGCGCACTCCCAATGTATATGTCCCTCAACTCCACAGTGAGTACATCTCTGATCATGTCGCGGTCTCTCCTGTGAACCACCGGTACCTGATGTAGCAAAACTAGGCGCATATGGTGTCCTCATCGTGGTCGCTGGTCACTGCATGCTCTCACTCCTCACCGGCTCGTATTTTCCATCCCGAACATCTCTAAGTCGTGACTTCTTTGCAGCTTGTCGTCGTCGTCTCCTTTGATACTCTGGAGCTGCAGCTGCCGGTGTTTGGTAAACGACACTCAGATGTCCTCTCTGTCCACATCTATAACATTTACGCCTCTCTTGCCTCCCAGTCTGCCTTTCACTGGATCTCTGGCCCTGACTCCAGTTCCTCTGACCCCTGTCCGGGTCGCTATCGATGATCTTGTTGTCGTCGCATTGCTCGCTCGGCAGTGCGAGTGCTGATAACATACACCACATACCCCTCATCTCCTCTCTGCTACCCTGGATGCCTATCTCGTCAACCCTGCTGATTCTGTCTCTGTCTGTCAAACTGGTCTCCCTCGTCTCTAACTTCAGTGTGCCTTTGCTCTGGTACTGCTCTAGAACTCTGCCCGGCCTGCCTCTTGGTACTCGCGAATCCCTGTTGATCATTTCCCTCATGTAACATCGGGTAAAGTCGTTGTCGCTCTGGTGGCTCAGTCGTAAGCGATGCAGCCATTTCTGAAATCGTGGCGCCCTGGTCCCGTAATATTCGGAGTACTTCTGTCATCTGAACTTCCTGGGCTGTAAGTCGATCCTCCAAGCTCACTGTAGCTTTTGGACTCCTAATAACAATGCCAGCTTGTCTCATATCTGAGGGTATAGTAGACCGTCCATCCATGCTGATCTGCACTGAAAAACGTGCGTCGTATGTAATCCTCCATGATATACGTATACATATATAGTACACAGTAGAATCATAACACATATATAAAGCTCTGTTAACTACCCATTTCTTATTGCTTCCCAGCTAAAAGTTCTAGGCAATTCATCGGGTTTCCACATCTAAATTGTTTTAAAGTTTATGCTCTTTTATGTACTTTATTTAATTCAGAGCCCTATCGACCTTGCTTTGATACCAACTGAGACGGCCCCAAATTCCGAGACCTCCCCGTGGCTTCCCATTTCCCTTGCTCGTGCACCGAAAACACCTGCCACGTCACTTGTCTATCCAATTAATTTAAAAACTCTTAAGTTTCATGCCATTTAATTTAGTAGTTTACAATTTACAACGGAAGTTTTAATATCTCACCAAAAGAGCATTATATAAAGTTAACTTATTCAACCTATAGTGGAAAACCCGGAAGTACTCAGTATATAGGCGACAACTGCCATCAGTGAATGTTTATATACCAGTACTGAAGATGTAATAACTACAAGTTCCCACTAATCATAAGTAAAACAATTTAATACAAATACACCTACCAGTAGGTCCTCGACAGTGGACAAGTAAAGATTTTGTCGCCCGTGATCCTCTTTCCCCTACTGATACACAAGGTCTGCACTCAAGCCATCACAAGATGCAGATGACGAGTCCAGTAAGTAAAATCTCAAGGAAAACCACTGTGCATCATAATTTAAGAATGTAAATGGAAACAAGCAAATAGTGTTAACCAAACATGCGGAATAGAAGGTAAATGCAAACAACTGCTCAAAGCTCATCGCATGAATATAAAACACAAGATAAACAAATGAATGTGCACCAGCTATACAAGATGTGTACTGAGGATCAGGAGCCCTGTCGTGGTCTAGGACACAGTGGTAGAGTCGATGGTACAGACCACTGTGTACCATCGACTTTACCACTGTGTCCTAGACCACACACCTAGCAAGCGACCGCACAACCTTCGGATACATAGACGGGAAAACTCGACCGTCCCAATAAGATTTGGACTCGAAGATTATGAATAACAATAGCTCAAATGAATAGCAATAAGTAAATGCAGTAGTGGTGTTCAGTTGGGTTTTACGTACCCGAAAATACGCACTCCGACTTCTCGAACCTGTCAGTATGCCCCACCTAGCTCCCCAACGTCCGAGCTATGGTTTCCCGGTCCCTGAAGTCCATTTTATAGTGTTTTATACTTTTTGAAACATATTATATCATTTTATGATATTATATTATATTTTTAATTTTTCAGTTGTGGTACCTCTCCCAGCTGGGTCGGGGTTCAGAAAATACCCGAAAAGTCTCGAAACCACTTTTCTACCTTTTTCTAATTTTCTATATTTTCTAAATTTTTTTGATATTTTTCACATATTTTTTTTTCTATTTCCCAATTAAAACTGTTTTTTTTTTAATTATTTTTAATAAATAATAAAATAAAAATAAAAATATTATTTAATTAATAGGGGTGGGTCCCCCGAACCGGTCCGACCCGACCCAACCGGGTCGGCCGGTTCGCCCATCTGGCTGGGTCCGGGTCGGGCCGGTCCAGCTCACGCCGGGTTGGGCAGGCGGTTTGGCCGACCCCATCTCTGGGATGGGCCTGGGGCGGCCCGACCGCCCAAGGGTGCACGCCGTCTTCCGTGAGGTGCACAGCAGCGCCTCTGGTTTTTTTTTTTTTTTTTTCTCTTTTCTTCCTTCTTTCATGCTTCCCTCGTCTCTCCTCTTCAACCTCTACCCATTAGAGACCCTCGAAACATCAACATTCCACCACAAATCCACCAAAACAAACCCCAATTCTCGGATCAAAATACATGCAACTAAACCCAAAATTTATCAAATCACCTCAATTTTCCACAAATTCGATTCCAATTGAAATGGTTTATCAAACCAACCTCAAACACACCAAATTTAAACAAAAACAGTGATGAATTCTCTCGAAATCGCAATTTCACTCCAATACACATTTTAATGAAAAATCAACAAAATTAAAAATTTATTACCTTAGCTTGAGTGTTAGACGCCCAGAATCATTTCCCCCAAACCTTAAATCGTCCTCTCCAACCTCAGATCTCTCCCTGATCTCCTCACAAAATTTTTGAGAAATTTGCTTGGATCTTTGCATGTTGATCGATCAAGTGTATATATATAGTTGTGTTTTAATCTAGCGTGTGTGCGCACCTCGAGGACGATTGGACGGTTCCTGATCACCTTGCGTCACCAAAGTTCTTGAACACCTTATCCTAACACATCTAGCCTTGAATCTCATTGTTGTGCATTTCGAGGCTTATCCTAAGTGTACTGATTATTCAGTTCAAACTATAGGATTTTATTTACTCCAATTTGATTTAATTCCTAACACCTATTCTAGTCATCAATAATTTCCATAAATTTGTAAATAGGGTCACACTAACTTCCCGACCACTCGGCACCCCGTGCCCCGTGTCCGGCACGCTTCCCGAGGCGGTCTCACACTTAGTGTACCTAATTAATTTACTAACTTAGCCTATATGTAAATCTCATTAAATTAAACCTCAACCATAGCCATAAAATTGTGATTTCTCATTTAACCCAACGCCCGCTGCCACCTAACCCTCGCGTTAGCAGTTCCTACGACATGAAACCCCGGTGCTCAAACTCACCCGAAAATAATTTACACACATGTGATGTTTATATAAATATTAAATTCCCACGTCACAATAATAGACATACAACATGCACAAATAAAATCGTATAACCTGGGTACTCCTATCTGAGTCCACCCAGTTATCCACGTAACGCCCGAATTACCCGTTAATCCTCACGATTAACACTAATCCTGATTAAATTAATTTGGGCCGTTACGATACACCACCATAAATTTGTCATGAAATGGCTTGAGAACCTGGTTCATAAGTCTCATAAAAGTGTTAGGGGCATTTAAAAACCCGAAAGGCATGACCAGCCACTCATTCTGTTCAGCATAAGGATTTGCGGTTGCCTTTGTCCCTCTTTCTGTTCAGCAAGTTTCTTTCCAGGTCTCTTATCTTCCTTTCGTTCAATACCCTGATTCCAGCCCTGAGTGGATTTACTTCGATCTGTAAAACTCCTTGAAGTTTTCTTGCCACTATAATTCCTCTGGTAATTATCACTACTAAAGGTTCACCGATTGTCCTCATATCGACTTTCACCTCTGTCCTGCATCATTAATTTAGCCTTAATGACTAAATTTTATGCCTCAGTGACAGTTCTTATAACCTGTACTCCAAATTTCTCCCGAACTTGTTGTTTTAATCCATCCATGTATCGTGTAACCTGATGAACCTCGTTCTCCCTCAAATCATTCATCTCAGCCAGTCACATAAAATCTACATTATATTCATGAACAGATCTCTGACCCTGCCTACAATACTGGTACTGCTGAAACAAGATTTGCTCATAATCTGGAGGCAGGAAATCTCGTTGGAGCAACTGCTTCATTCTATACCACGTCCGAACACGTTGTTTACCTTCCTTATAATGACTACTTTGCAGCCTCTCCCACCAGGCAGATGCTCCACTCTTCAATTGACATGCCACCAATTTCACCATTTTCTCTTGAGGAATATCCATATACTCAAAAAAATGGTCTACTTCAGCAATCCAATCAATAAAGTCTTCAATGTTCAGAATACCAGAGAAACTCGAAATATCCATTTTCAACCTAAAATCGCCCCATCATAATAATCATGATTATGATGATGATGATTATTATATCTGCTGCCTCGATCCCTCCTAACAAGTCTACCCTGATCCTCGGTCAGAACCATATCATCTTCCTCGTCATTGGAGTCACCACCAGCAACCCGACCTCTGACATTCGCAGCCACTGGTGCAATAGGAGCATCGCTTCGAGCACGCTGATTTCTTGGACGTTGTTCATCATCACCCTTAGGGCTGGCAAAAATACGGGAACGGACAAAAACGGGACTGGACACGTATTTTAAAAATCCAAAAATTTGGTGCCCGGTCCCGGTCCCGTTTTCAAAACGGGCACTATTTTTTGTCCAAATCCGTATGTTTGTAAAACATACGGGACCGTTTTGCCCGTTTTTTTTAAAGATGATTAAATATTTTGTTTATCAATTATCTTAAAAAAAACCCCTCAACTACAACTACAAGTCTACAACTACAAATCACCAATTACCAAAAAATAAATACATAATATCACAATTTTTTAATTTCCAATATAAATATCACAAAAAAATTTTTTTAAAAAAAAGAGATATCACCTCAAATTCTCAATAGTCCAAAATCCAAATTATCAAAGTATATCTTCACCTCATGCATCAACAACAACTACATAAAAAAGTTCATGACACAATTTTAACAAGTGAAATTACAAATATACCCTTCAAATTAATCACAAAACGGGTGCCGTTTTTTTAAATTTTTGCCCTGACCGGTCCCGTATTTTTAAACGGACAAAAAATATTGTCCAGTCCGTATGTTTGTCAAAAAAAAAAAATTGCCGGTCCGTTTAAAACGGACCAGGACAAAACGGGCCAAACGGACCGGGCGCATTTTGCCAGCCCTAATCACCCTCATGTCTGTTGGCATTCACCCTAAGGGCGCCAAATCTGTTAATCACCGCATCAAAGCGTTCATCTATATGCCGAAATTGTTGATCGAGATTTGCTTCCAAGGTTTTTGTGACGACCCCAACAACCACAAATTAGGCCCCGCTCGGCCTAAGCCTACGTGGACCCCTGAGCCCGTGTCCAACAAGTCAACGCAGGTCTAGTCAGCCTTAACTTACTAATTACTCAATACATTATTCACTCACTCACCCTGGATCACTTTTTTTTATTCACCTTAACTCTATCTAATCTTTTATCCTTAATTATAGTTAGGTATGCAGTGGAATTGTTTTTAACACCAACTTAAAATAGTTTACAACTCAATTAACCAAGATGTGAAAAATCTTGTCCAAACAACATCACATGTATATAACAGATTAACTGAAAGCTCAAAATAAACATATATATGTATCAACAGTTGTTCAACTCCCCAAAGCCCTAAAATATCAAAACAAATGGATATATAGCCAAAATATACAACAAAAGCACAAAATACCTAAAAAGTGAGAGCAATACTAACGGCTCTGAGTGTGCCTCAGAGAATATCGCCAGACATCGACACCTTGCCCCTACTCGTTAGTGGATCTGCACTCACTATCATAAAAATGACGGTGAGTACAAAATATAACGGTAAACAACAACAATAGATATCTCAACATAAACTACTGAATTTTCAATAATCACAAGTCTATGAATCATGCAGTGTATAGCAAGAAACTGAAATAGATACCAAATCGCATGATAAATAGATTCAATAAGCTCAAATAACGATAATCAAGTGACCGAAAAACAAATGGATAGGCGAATAGATAGTCTCAATCAAACTGCGGGTCACAAGACCTCATCTGCATGCGATGACACAGTAGGCCCAAAACTGCCTCCCCTGCTCAATCCACTCCGTGCGAACCAGTGGGCCCGAAGGTCGCCTTCACTGAACGCACACTCTGTTAGGAAAAGCCAGAGAAAAATGGCTGCTAAATTTCTAACACACTACTAAAAAAAGTCACAGTCATAAGCTGGATGCTAAATCATTTTGATAGGCTCCAACGAGAAGCCACAGTCTATGCCGGCTGCTAAATTCGTTGAGACTTCTCATCACAGTTAGACTATATAAACCCTAGGTCACCTGAACTAGAATGAAATACAAAGGGTTCGCAATTCAAGAATAATTAATCAAGAAATAGAAAAGTAATCATGTTGATTCTATTGTTGCCTTTACTCACCTCAAATCCTGCTAAAAACGTTCTCGCGTAGCTCCACCCATTCCCCAATTAGTTGTCAACACTCCGTTCATCACCTGACAATTATTTTGACCAATTTTCGTTAATTTTTTCCTAATTATTCCAAGTATTTTTCAATTTTTATCAAGTTTGACCCATTTTCTACAATTTTCTAAATTATTGTTCCTTTGAGAAATTGAGTCGCTTACCCGGTATTAAGTTGCATTCAGACCCATTAATATACCCGAGCGAAACCTCATAATTTTCATGCAATTTAAAAAATATTTTTCAATATTTTTTGACTATTTTTACCAATTTTCCGCTTTACGAGGCTAAAACCCCAACAAAAGTCTCGCCACAAATCTAAAATTCTTCATTTTTTTATAAAAAAATCCCAAATTTCTATTTATTTGGTTGAAACATAATTTTCGAGTTTTTTCCTATTTTTCTAAATTTTTCCTGAATTTTTTCAATATTTATTTCAAAAAAATAAAAATAAATATATTTAATTTATTTATTTATTATAAATAAATAAATAAATTATTATTTTAATAATGGGTGGGTCCCCGAGTCGGTTCAGGCCTGGATCACCACGACCCGGCCCACCATTTCCTCTTCTTCTTCACTGGAACGAACACACCATCAAACTTTTTTTTTCTTTCTCCTTGTTTCTTTCTTTTTCTCTTTCTCTTCTACATCGAACAACAACACTAACACCCACCAATTAAAATCCAATTTTTTCCAAAATCAACAACTCAACCCCAACTATAATCAACAAACTCACTTTTGCCAACTCGATCTCCTCTTTGATCTTAACAATCTCCACACCTTCGATTGACCAATCTCTTCTTTGATTTCTTCTCTCCCTCATTCGATTTTCAGTTTTTTTTTTTTTTACATTGAATGGTGAGAAAATGGTGGCGGTGAGTTTTGTTAACAAATTTTGAGGTCGAATGGCCATTTTGCCCTTATCCTTATCCTCTTTTTCTTCACAACCAAATGCCCCTCCTGGTCATTTTACATTTTTTTCCTTTTTACTTGTATATATATACACATTTATATATATTCTACATATATATAATTGTATTTTTCATATGCCTACAATTTCGTTGTGCGTGCCAACGAGTTCACTCGGGCATGCACACTACCATTCGACTCACGTATGTCGCCCACGACCTCGCGTATTACTTAGCGCCCATAATTTATTATTTAATTCCATTAATTATTTTCATTTGTAAATGTCACTGTTTTTATTCCATTTTTTCGTCCTTCGGACTCTCAAATACCCGTTTAACACGTTCTTTCGTATTGAACTCGTTCAACAGTACCAACACACATTCACCACGTCCTCACACATGTGAGATATTGAATTTAATGTTCGGTAATAAATAAATAATACAAATCACCAAACAAACATAACATACCTCGGTGTCGACTCCCGATAACCGAAACAAGTACACCACGACTAGTTGAGCCCATAATACGAACCTGAAATATCATGTGACACAAGTTAGAATTTGAGGATTCGTTACGGTTTTGATTGTCGCCTCTTGAGCCTCCACTAGAGTTCGCAAGGCTTCAACATCCTGAACACCATTCGGAATGCCACCACTTCCACCGGACATCGTTAGTACGAACGGAATTCACGCTCTGATACCAACTGACGCAGCGTAAATGCTTAAACAATGAAGAATCCTCAAAGTTTTGAAAAACTCAAAAATTTGAATAAATTAATAATAATTGATAATGATTACAACCATAATCATGGCTTTATATAGCCCATCAGAAACTCTAATTCTTTTACAACTTTAAACGTAATCCTTCTATGACTCTAAACGTAGTCCTTCTATGACTCTTAAACGCCTAATCCTTCTAGCTCATGGGATAGCTGTAGAGCACGAAATGTCATTTCCAAAAAAGTATTATAATACCCAATCAGGTTCCTGAATCAAAAGTTACGACCTTCAAAGCATCTGTAACTGTCTCGTCATCATGAGTTATAACTAAGAAAACAAAATAAATGAAAAATAGAGCAACATATCTGTACAATAAGTTGCTTGGAAACTAAGATACAACAACAATAAATCCCTAGGTAGTTAAGTTAAATAATCTTAGACCCAAGAAGATCAATCTACTCCAGTGGAATCTCAACTTCACCACACTCAATAGAAACAAGATCTATTTTCTATTTTTTTTTGTTTCAATGTAGATTGTTGGATTATGCTATATTGTTGGTATCTCGATGTGCATCAATAGACTCATTCAATAGCAAAGCCTCTATTACTCCACCTCTATGGAGGGGATTTAGTAATGTTGAGAATGCGAAGTTGGTAATGTTTGTCAATAGCAATGCGCGCTTACTTCCTAAAAGAGACGTAGTACTTATTTTTTTATTGTGAGCTCTATCTCTTGTGGCGCATGACTTCTCTCTCGTCCTCATCCTTGTCAATGTCTTCTACTTTTCTTTTTTTTCTTTTTGGATCTTGACCATTTAATATCCGAACTAACCGACTACTTTAAGCTCACTCCGAATCAGCCTAAAATTGGGATAAAGAGCTCCCAACCCTTCTTCATCTTGATTAATTGGGTAATTAATTGGAGCTCAGCTCGTTGGAGTCATCGTCTTCTCTGCTCTCTCTAATTTAAGGCTTTGTCCAAGAAAGCCTAGAAACCAAAGCTCTCCTTGCTATTTCATTCACTTTAATACCTTTTTATTTCTTGCCTTGATCAGTTTTAAATTCTTGTGTCTTCTACCTTCTCTTAAATTAATTAACAAATTAGTCATGATTAATTTTACTTAAGTTTTGTTTTTAGAATTGCATCTAAGGAAGAAAATTAATTCATAACAATATAAGCTCCATCCATACCAATAAATTTGGTTCATTTTACTAACTTCTAGGGAAAGTTAACCACTAAGGAAGTTACATTTTTTACGTTTGGTTCAACTTTGAACTTCCTAAAAAGTTTCATATTTTAAAAACAGTAAAACAATGCCATAATGCAACTTTCCCGGCATGAAATATATAATAAGAGGTTGAAACTTCCCTAACAGTTACCTTACTTCTTTCACTTTTTATTATCAATGTGCTTTAGTGCTTTTGCTAGTTCGATAACTTTTATTTTTTTTTCTGTAATAATTGTGGGTATTGAAACCTTTTTTTGGGTCCCTCAATCTATGACTAATTCCACGAAAGTGATGAGAGTGGTGTGCCCAACTTCTTCAGCTCAGAGGTACCGATATATAATAAGAAGTTGGATGGAACTATTAAAGACAAACGAATCGTTACAGATAAGGAATAATCCTACATTCCTGAAAAAAAAAAAAAGAAGGAATAATCCTACATCAATTAATTGAGAAGAAATTAATAGGTTACAAGTCGTTGATACTCTCATGACTTAGACCGGACCATAATTATACAAAATTGCACATGCTATCAGAGCCCATAAAAAGGTTCAAGTAAATAGAAATTTAACGAAAATTGAAGCTTATAAAGAAAAAAAAAGGGTTAGCTAACCAACCTCTAAGTTGATAATGACAAGTCACAACTGCTATACCAATTGAACTTAAACTAGACTCAAGTTAAAAGATCGGTGACCTCCGAGATTCAAGAGAACACAAATCCATACTAACAAAACAAAAAAAAATGAAATTGAGAACTCCAAGATGATGACTTCAAGGCAAGTCACAACGGGCTACTTTAGGGGGAGTGTTAGAGATGTAAGAATAGTCTCACATCCATTAATTGAGTAGAAAGACGATAGTTTACAAGTTAGTTTGAATTGAGAACTCCAACTTGACTATGGAGTACACATCTACTTTCAAACTAATAACCACATATAGAACACTAGTCTCTTCACACACTCATGACTTGGACAAGAGCGTGATACATGTACAAAACTTTAAAGAAATATCAAAACATGCAAGATCATTATATCAATCCAAAATATCTTATAAAATCTAATATCTAATTAAACTTTTAAACTTTATTTCATAAAGTTATGTTTTTCCATTAACCCTTATATTTTTAGATGCCCACCGAGGCATGGTAGTCAAAAACATAAGATGAGGAATAATACCTAATTAACAGTACTACAATGTATACGACCACTTAAAAAAACAAAAGAAATGAAAATTAAAGAAAGCAACATCTGTACAACAAGTTGCATGGAAACTAATTAAGATGCAACAACAACACAACCCTAGCTAGTTAATTAACTTAAATAGTCTTAGAACCAGGAAGATCAATCCACTCCAGTTGAATCTCAACTTCACCACACTCAACATTTCTAAGTCTAAGGCACATGTCCTGCACCACCTTATTGTCCTTCACATAAATTGGACTCTCCTCAGCCAAGCAGTTCTGCCTACTAGGCACCAATTTTCTTACTGTAGTCCCATTTGGAAGTCCCTCTAGTCTCATCTTCACTGCCTCCATGAACGGTTCAATGTCAATTTCTGACTCCCCCATTTTGTCATCAAAACTGAATGTGTCATGGTCATACACAGTCTATACAAAATACCCAATTTCAGACTCAATTTAATTATAATAAAAGTTCACAACTTAATTAGATAATGTTAAGTATGTAATTAAGGAGAGTACTTACAAGCTTTATAGGTTGCTTTGGATCTGTGATGCACAAAGTCAAGTCATCATTCCACTCTGGATTCAGATTCTTCTTCACCACATGTGTCTTCAGTTTCTGTATCACAAGTTTTGACAACAAAATTGCTAATTAAATAGACTTCTTTTTGTTTTGCAGTACCCCCAATTGGCATATACTACCTATCTAAAGTCCATTGGACCTTGACTAATTCAGACTCTAGTGGTTTATAAGTAGAAATCAAACACTAAGATTTGGTTTCCTATAAGCTCCAAAAACTTGATCACACAGTTTCTTATATGAGTTCCAACAAAAAAAAAGATTGATTAACAAAGCACTTTTCAGTAAGAAATCAAGCGGAACCAATAAGATAGGGCAAACCCATGATTTGACTCTCTCTAATTAGTCAATTATATATATATATATAGGTATACAATCGAGTCCGACTATTCGTACAAATCCCTAGTGCAATCAGTCTGAGCATATTCCAGTGACTTAGACAATTTTGATGCCACTGAGACTCAAAACCTAGATGTAACTCACACAATCCAAGCTCGTCATTACCGTTTGACCAATTCGTTTGGGTTGATTGAACCAGTTTAAAGATTACCCAGATTGTGAAAAAATGCTAAAAAAAAACTTCTTGAACCACATAAGCCAAAATTGAATACTAACAAGAATTTATAAACAGTACTATTGGGTGCAAACCTGCTTGTCAAGAGTGAAGAAGACATAGGGGTCACTGCTAGCTCTATTGGTGTCTCGGATTGCGAGATTTGTGCCTCGAATAACGTGAATTCTAAGCAGACCCAGAAATTTCTCCATCTCAAATGGTGGATCAATGAAGCAGTTGAGAGAGATTAATGAGATGATCAGCTCTGGCTCTCCAAAGACTACTTTTCCCTTTTTGAGTTGTGAGACTTTATTGAGCCAACACAACCATTTTATATACTCTAATTAAACCCCACCGAACCATACAAATTAAATAAGCTAGGGTAACATACTTCCTACACATTGTCAGGGTCAATTGGACACACAGCAATTTTGTATACACAAAACTCCATGCATAATTCAATGGACACAAACAACTATGTAGCAATTTATGTAGCAATTTATGTTGCAAAAGAGCTAACCTAATCATTTTTACTAGAATTTCTTGCTTTCAGACACGTTGGACGAATTAAATTAAATTTCATGACCTCATCACTCATAGACTCACATTACTATTAATTTTTAAAGTCAAGTCAATATTAATTTTTGTTGCTAAATCAACCACTGTGTGACATCGCAGTGGAGCCTACATATAGGGGTGCACACGAATTGCACTAATTTACAGATCCATACTAATTATTATTAATTGGATCAATTTTTTAATTACTTAGATTGGATTGGGTTGCAAAATCACTAATCTGACTAGACTGGATAGGATCACGGATCCTGCACTAAAAAATTGTGGATCCAGTCCGTTTATCACATCAACACATATACATGATCTTATCATATGCATTATATTATCTTAAAGATCATCAACTCAAACTATCAACTCTAAACTATAGTATCTCAAAGATTGTGTTTATTCTTAATTATTTTATTAAGCTTTAGACTTTTTTTATAGGTTGTATGTTACAAGTGCACATTTTTTTTGCTTTTGTGAAGGTGTATAGTAAAGATTTGAAGATAACATATTTATTTATGTAGGAACTTACATTTTGAAGGTTATTGCAATGATAAATTTATAAGAAATATGTTATATATAGATTTGTGGAATGTATATATTGTAAATTTGTCATTTATGAGATGTATGATTTTTGTGATTGATTTGATTAAGTTTAATTTCGTGAATATTTGGATAGGAAAAAATTAATATGTGGAACTTGATTCAATTCTACCTGTATTTTATAAATTGAATTGAGTTAAATTGAAATATTATTTATGCTAGATGTAACTTTTTAATATGTAATAATTAGATTAAATTACAAATTGACTCCAATTAGACACATGTTCGTTTGCATAGAATGATATGGGCCGTTGATCTGATTACAAGATTGGGCCCACATGTTCCAGTACATTCTAGTGCGATCCAGCCTAACTCCCGGGACCACAGGATCATAAGTAGAAGATACAGATTTACAGACACGATAGGCGGCATCAATCTTGGCGTGCTGTGAGTGTGACCTATTCTAGTGAGGCTGTATTTTTTTTTTTTGACAAATATATTTTGACCTATTCCTAAACTAATGAGTTTAATTACGGTACAACCTGTCTGGATTAAATTGTGTAAAATATCCCTCGAGAATCACAGCTTCACAAGTATTTCTCTCATTTGATTAGATGCTAGTGCTATTTGGACTTCGAACTAGGGTTTAAATTTTTTTTTTTTTTAAAGTCATCTGCAAAGCAATAAATAATTTTAAAATAACAATTTATAAAACTTATTTAATATTTATAAGAATTTCAAAAATTTTCTATAAATCTAAACTTTAAGAGTCAAAAAAGATTTTTTATAATAAAAAATTATTTTTGAAAAAAAACAGTTTAAATATATCTAATGATACGGTAACAACATCACTTCTAAAAAGACAATACATCATAAGATTATAGTTCGATTTTTATTAAAATAAAAAAATAAAAAATAAAAAAACAAAAACAAAAAATAAACTTTACTCAAGAACGACACACCTATTTACACATTGTACGATCTCGAGATGCATGTGTCAAAATGGAAGACGCGGACAAACATGTGTCATTCTTAAATTAAGTTTGTGGGTTCTAGAACAGACTCCATCAAAAATTATTACAACTATGACTATTAAAAGAAAATTTGAATCCTAAACCTCTAGTAAAAAATATAATTAAGCACATATCACATCGAAGAGTTATCACTTAATTGACCATTCAGTTTATAATTTTTTATCGGCAACGTATGTTTGGACAAATTTTAATTAGTTGAGCTATTGATTTAGGTTGCAAAAAAAAAATATTATTAATTAGGGTACAACCTGTCCATATGAAACTGAACAAGAAAATCCATATTGATAATCCAACTTTCGCTTTATTGTATGGGAAGTCAGTAGTCTTCCCTCGCACATGCACTTGTTTTACAGTATTTTTTTTCTAGACAAAATATAAACATGTCATGCTAAACATGTAAGACCGGATCATCTAATATTGATTTTTTTTTTTTTTTTTTTTGAGTAACCGTGGGTATCTTGTCTGATTAGTTTCACAGGCCCTGACATTGCACAACGAAATCATTAGTGGGCCGACATTAATTCTTGTGGAGAATCGATACTAAGGTCGTAGGCCTAACTCACATAATTTCGTCATCACTCTTACCACTAAGCTACACCTGTTTGGATTAATATTGATTCATTTTTTGGTAGACTTGGGCTTAATAGCTCTGGTCGGCCTATTAAAAGTAAAGCTCTGATAGTGATGGTTTTCCAACCCTTGGTTCAGACTCGCGAGATTAGTTTTGGGCCTTCGTCTACTCTAATTGGACTCTATGAGCATAAACGTTTAGGCTTTATTTTAAACCGTACAAGCCCAATAAACTAGTGTACCCACGTGGATATCGTTATCTTGGAGTGCCACGTGTCGTTGTCCCCGCCAAACTACTCTTTCCGATGTGGCCGTTGTGATCTCATAGTCTCTGCTCCTTAAAATTCTTCAATTTTGGGTCGACTTCGCAGTAAATCCAGTAAGTTTTTGAAGTTTTTGATCTTTTTTCCTTTGTGGGTTCGTTTGATTTCTTGTTTTTGATCTATATTTGGTTGTGGGTAGGTCGATTTAGAGTTTATAAGGTTGTGAATCCAAAGTGTTTGATGAAATGTCTCTGTTAAGGTTTTCAATTGTTAAAATAGTTGTAATTTGTTATTCATTTGTGACTCGATAGTTTAGACTGAGCGATGGTTGAATAAATTTTGTTGATACATGTGTTGGGCAGGCTTTATTTATTTATAATTTATCAAAGGAATGATTGTTACTTTAGATAATGTTTTTTTTTTTTTTTTTTTTTTTTTTGCCCCGAATGAATTATGTGCGGCAGTAGAGTTATTTAGATGTGCTTATTGATCAATATTTCATGGGATTAAATCCTGCTATCCAACTCTAAATATGTTGGTTTCTTCTAGGTCATGGGGTTGGGGCGTCTAACTGACTCTCGTGGGAATAGTCAAGCCTAAGTAGATAGGACAGTAAAAAGGTTCAGACACTCACGATTATCAAAAAAAAAAAAAAAAGATGTATTTTTTGACATTTTTGACGGTGTAAAGAGTTGATGGAAATTTACTTGGCATTATGTCTAATGATTCAAAATAAAGTCAACGACAAATATAACAACATCCCAAATTAGTTAGTGTCGGCTACATGGATCAAACTCTTCTATTGCGCTCGATTTAGTGCAATTGATAGTGATTCAAACACATTAATTATCAGCTCATACTTAAATTAAAAGCATTTATTGTTTTAAAAAAAATAATAACATTTATTAAAAGTCTTAAAATAAATCATTTTAGTAGTAAATGGAGCTTTGAATTTCTTGAAAATTAGTGCCAGTTATGTGACTGATGAAACTGTGTTGCAGCATTTTGTTTAATTACTAATTAGGATATGTATTACTTTGTATATTAAGAGATACTTTTCAATATTAACTAGGCTTCCCGTCATGCTTTTTTGTAGAAGGGATTCTTCAGTGCAGTGTGCATATGGCGGGTGTCGCAAGGTATGTGTTTAAAACATGCAATCTTGAATAGTTTAGCGTGTTCTTTATGTGTTCATTGATTCACCTTTCTGTAGAAGTTGTTTTCCTTTCTACTTGTCGGGTATTTCGTTTTAATTACTGCAGATGTACTTTGAGTACTTACAATTTGCTTAGTTGCTACTGTGTTCAAATTACATGTATTGTTATTTTGGCAGGTGTTTGGGCAAGAATGTGTCATGTCCTTCTTGGCACTCAAAGAAGTCAGAAGAATACTATAGACCCACCCATAGATTGATTTCCTTTAAGACAAGGATGGATTCTCAAAGTTTAAGTTTTGGGCATCAATCATTCACTGATAGATATCTCGATCGTCATTTAGCGTGGAAAATGTTTGCAGTTCCAGTTAGTGTAGATGATGAACCATCACCATCATCTTCACTGGAAGATTATCCAAGGGAGAACAATGCGGACGCTTTGGATAATTCATCTGAGAGTGTTCCAACTCTATTAGACAGTAATCAGGTGATTGTATGGTATATTTTCTCCTCACATGTTAAACTGAACATACATGTGTTGTGGCTTTCATCTTTGCTCGATACCAGAAGAAGTTTTTACTGAAAGTTAAAGATTTTCTGTTCATTGAAATTTGAGATGCAAGCAAAACATCTAAAGTAATGAATGTAAATGCTAAAGTATATAGATGACTCATTAGCAAATTAGAATCATTGATTCACAATTGATCTGTTTAATTGAAATTTTCTCTTGTTTTTTTTTTTAAATAAATTTTCTTTTGGGTTTGGTCTGAGAATGCTCAAGTGTCTGCTGGGATTTGTAGTAGGTCCTTAATGCTAACACACTTAATTTACAGCTGCAAGCTCTTATGGCTGATTCTGCAAGGTCAAAGCTCACCAAAAAACTAAGTGAAGCAAATCAACATAACCGTTTCCTTAAAAGACAGGTATTTTTTCTGCAATATGGCTTGAATTCTGGTGTGAATCCCTCATTATTTGTTTTCAAATGATTCTTCTAGCTGGCAAACTTGCAACTAGATAAAATTGCGTTATGTTGCCATAGTATAAAGTTGCCAATAATATGCTGAAATTGCCATTGATGTTTATTATTGAGGTGTAGATGTTTCTTATATGGTTATATACAAAACAATATATTTTTGGACTGAGCTATCCATTGATTTCACATTTTTCATTTACTGTGCAATGTCTTCAAATCTCTCCGGGATCCTTTATGAAAGAAATCGTTGCTTTCGCACAATGCCTACTTTTAAACAATCTTTTCCTAGCTATTTTTTGCATTTAGTCATGGAGACTGAATAACTTATTGTGGGAAGTCAACCTCAATGAATAGTCTTATCATTTCCTCAATAATTTTCTTTTGCAGTTGCAAGCGAGGGAAAACGAATCGATTCAGTTCAAAAGTGACCTTGCAGTCATGGAGCTCGAACTTCAGGTTTCTGTCTTGTTTAACTATGTGATTATCTGTTTGTTTTTCTTATCCCAAATGGAGTAAAGACCATTATTCCAAAAAAGGAATTTCCAGATGATAAAGAATCTTAACTTTTATCCCAAAGATTCTTGTAGGTCTCGGTATAACGGTTCTATTTGTCAGCAATCAAACCCATTTGCCCAACCTTATGAAATAATGTTAGTCATTTTTAGGAAACCAAGGAGAGGCCCCCTTCTTGAAGAGCCCGTTAGCAGGTTAGTCGCACGATCAGCTCCTATGATCAATTTAATAAAGAAAATGGTGAAACTCAAACTGGGAAGGATTCCAGTTCATTGGCAAAGTCTTTCAAAAGTGAAGAACAAGTTAGCGAACCCCTTTCATTTACATGAAATATTCATTTGGAAGTGTAAAGTTTTCACATTTGACATCAAATATATGTGGTGTGAACCTTAGACAGCTTATAATCTTTTCTCATTCTTGAGCTTCTCAACTGCTCTTTTCCTAATTCAAACATCTAAATGTCAATATTAGAATTGCTCAATGTCCAAGTTCTAACTCATTGTTTCATTTATGGATAGGCTTTGGCCAAACTAGCAGAAGAAGTAGCGCAGACAAGCACTCCACCAGATTCAAGAAAGATAAATGGGAAATACATTCAGTCTCACCTTCTCAACAGATTAGAAGGTAGTTAACGCATTGCAGCTTCATGATATGTAGGCACACGGGCATGCCATATAATGCATCTGAATTCAAGCATTCTCGTGAGTCGTGACTCCATTTTATTTATCTGAAATCAAAGCAACAAAAAACTATTCCGACTTCTGGACATCTAACAACAGTCCAAATACCTGAAAATGCTGATTATTTCTGTTATGACTTTATTTCTCGTCTAGTGTTAACTGTTTCAGTTTATCTACTCATCTTGACTATAATTTCAAGATTCTTGAATTAGCCGATCGTTTCTTCCAAATCCCCATTCATTTTCTCTTTCTTCGTTTGGTCTTAATGCTGCATTTCGAATCTTTTCAGCTGTACGTGAAAAAGTGAAGGAACAGATCAAAGGTGTCGATGCTATTCAAATGAAGGATGTCCATTTATGTTATTTTGGTATGGCTGAGGTAATTAGAACTTTCTTTCACTATATTTATTTTGTTTTGCAAGCATCACTGCTTTCGTAACAAATGCGAACTAGATGATATTTATACTTGGCTGATCAATGGATCTATTTTAGTACACGACCGACGTGATTTCAGGAAGCATAGTAGATAGTTCTGTATCGATTGAATTGAGCACGTTAATCATTGACATTTTTTTTTTTATGAAATTTTATATATGCAACTTCGATTACCAGAGCGTCCAGGTGATGGGCTCATTTGATGGTTGGAGTCGAGGGGAGTCCTTGTCGCAGGAGTATGATGGTTCTGTTAACAAATTATCAACGACCCTAAGGCTTAGACCTGGACGGTATCGCTCTCTCTTACCCTCTCCACTCTTTTGCGATCATCACTGTCTGTACTGACACAAGTTCTTGCATTGTAGGTATGAGATCAAGTTCTTGGTGGATGGGGAATGGCAACTTTCCCCAGAATTACCCACGGTAGGCGAGGGGATGCTCGAGAACAACTTGTTAGTTGTTGAATAGCTTGCAAGCCTTTGAGCTTAGTAAATTGCAGCAGCGAACCGATGAGAATGGACTTGATCTGCATTAATATTGGACTGGCACTGTGACTGATCTGTCGGTGAAATTCTTCGCATAATAAGGTGTAGAAAAAAAAAAAAAAAACAATATCATTGCATATGTTGGTTGATCATTCGGAAGTTAATCTTCTTCAAAGTAAATCATAGAAAATAAATGTCAGAATCTTGTTTTTAGAACTTTAAATTTAGTTTTAAAGGTTTTCAAAAAAAAAAAACTTAGTTTTAAAGACAAGCTGTAATACATTAATACATATATAATGGAGTACCTTTTTTATACGGTTATTGAAGTCATTTGTGCCCACTTTACAGGAGACTAAGCTCGGCCAAAAAGGGCCAATTTGATGTAATAAGGTAAAGTGACCAAATGGGAAGTTGGTCCGGGTGATTTCACGTTTAGGTCCCTTAAGCAGAGGTTTCGATTTTTAACATTGCAAATTGAATTGTTACATTGTACGATTTTTATCCCTTTGTAAGTAAGCTCAACCCAGATTTTAATAGAAGTAATTCAATCAGGGTTAGAAAAACAGTTGACCTTAGTGATTCGCCATTCAGTTCTATTAATTAGAGGTTTCGATTTCTCACATAACGAATTGAGTCATTCGGATTTCTTAAGTAAAGGTTTCGATTTTTAAGCTACGTCGGAAAGGTCCAATTTGATCTAACTAGGTAAAGTAACTAAATGGGAAGTTGGTCAAAGTGATTCCACGTTTAAATCCCTTAAGTAGAGATTTCGATTTTTAACACTAAGAGTTGAGTGATTCAGGTCTCTTAAGTTCAAGTGGAGGTTAAAATAGAGGTTTGGGTTTCTAAGGATACGAATTGGGTCGTTTTCATTGGTAGCGTTGACTTCTATTTTAGATTAGTCGAGGGAGCGGGCTTTTAACTTTTTTGGTTTTTCAAACCAATCCCGTTCTCAAAATCCCGCCAATTCTGCACCAGCAAAACCCTCGCTCCATCACTCAAAAATGGTGGACTCAGATTCATGGGACGCCCTCGACGTCGACGACTCTGATCTTCCTTCCCTCATCAAACCCTCTCCGCCGCCGCCGCCGCCACCAATTCTCGTCCCTTGCAAGCGCTCTTCAACCCACCATCAAGCCCTCCAAACCCCCAATTCACAGCCACACACACCTCTCCTTTCGCCCTGCTCCCAACTCTCCCACCAATCCCCGCAACCCCGTGAAGGCGTCACCTCGACCAGCTCCGCGGAGCATCGAAGAATCCCCGGTCCCGCCGGCGCCCTCCAAGCCGCAATGCAGCGCCGCGCTCTCGCGAATCGAAACGAGGGTTTCGAGGCGGAAGAGATCTCCACTCAAGATTTCATCAGACGGGTGCAAGAAATTGAGGGTGAGGATGAGGATGAGGATTTCAAGTTGAATCCTTGGCTTTGTGCCATGGAGTTTGTTGGGAGAATTGGGGGTTTTGCGAATTCGCCGTTGAAGTCGATCAAGGGTTCTTCGATGGGTACCGATCGGCTCGATCAGGTATCGGTGGACGATGGCCTGTAATTGTGTTCTCAATTGAATGATATGATTTAGGGTTTTAGTTGAAATTGTTGAATTATGGTTTATCTGATGCTCTTGTTGTTGGTGTTGTGTGGGAGAATAGGTTGTTGCGGTGGTTATATCTTGCGTGCCGAACGGTTTCGGCGACCTGATTGTTACTCTTAAGGTAACATTTTCATTGAATTATCTGATTTATGTTGTAATGGAGTTTGTGGTGGTGTGATGGAATTTATTTAGAGATGTTGAGTTTCAGGATCCAACAGGTACAGTTGGTGCCAACATTCATCGCAATGTCATTTTCGGGAGCGATTTCGGAAAGGACATTTCAGTTGGTTGTGTTCTCATTCTTCAAAAGGTGTTGTTTGAAATTAATCTGTTCTTTTGAAGAAACCTTATATTGGATTGTTTCACTATACATGTTCTTGATGAAGTTACTGATAGAATCATTTTTTTTCTTCTTTAGGTTGTTGTATTCTCTACGTCCCGTTCATCGTATAATCTTAATATCACTCTAAGAAATGTGATCAAGGTGTGCCACTTCTCAACATGGTTATCTGCATATTTCACGCTCAAATTCTTTGTTTGGTTTTCTTTTATTTCTGTCATATCTGCTCTGTTTAAAATGGTGTGGTAGGAAGCACATTTGTTGAATTATGTCGAATAGCGAAACTTGGATTGCAGTATTACATATCTGAAATAGTCGTTAGATGCTTTCGATGAATGGCAACATACTAATGGATAGAATACATTGAAGGTAGCTAGTAAGTTGAAAAACTAGAATTTTGGTAGATGTCATACCAATTTTTGGCTGGTTTTCCTGTTTAGTTGCATTACTCTACAGACCATAAACAATTTAGGATATCCATAGAATGTATTTGTTCATTAAAGATACGATGTTTGTGGCTAATCAATGATATTTAACTTAGAAGGTTTGTTATCTCACTAAACCATAAGTTCTAAAACAACAATAATTCATGGTAGGGATTTAGTAATTTTCCTTGATCAGGTCCAAATTAGATTAAGGGTTGTCATTACAACAGCTGCAGGTTTCCCTCTTTGTTGAAACCAAGAAGCTTTTGATATTCAGTATACAGTGCCATTAGCATCTTATTTCTTAGCTGATAATTGCAAATATCAACAGTCTCATGTAATTCGACATGATTAAGATTGTCGTCCAGATGGAAAGAACTCTTTTATTATTATGACCTTAAAATCCTAGTAATTCCCTTAATTAAAGACTCATGTAATCTCGTCTAGTCTGCAGGTTATCAGTAAAGACAGTGGACTACCAATGAGACATAATCTTGCATCTATAATAAGGAGTGTTCGTTCTGATACAGGTTAATGATCATTTGATTATGTCCAACAAGTTTCTTTCGTTTTTGAATAATTTGAATTCAATTTCCACCTTACTGTCTACTCGAAATGCCGTGCCATCAGAACATGTAGAGAAGAGGGTCTCAGTTGTCGGTAGAGTATCAGCTGATGAAATCGTGAACAGAATGGTCAGAGAGAAGATGAAAGGAAAAGCTGTTGTAGATGTCGATCAACAAATGGAGGATTGCAGAGGTGGAGAAGAAGAAATGGTGGATGCTGAGGATCACAACATGCAGACCATGATGGATAAATTGGAAGATAATGCTGAAGTAGGTGCTAAAGCTCGATCTGCTGGAAGGGACAGTAACATTGAAGAAGAGACCGCAAATAATATTGCGAGTTGCAGTGTCGTTCCCGAAGACAATTTCAATAGCAGCAGCAGCAGCACATACCAGCACACGTCTGCAGCAGTGAAGTCACAATTTGGCAATCGTGAAAGCGTGAGAACAACGCCTATGAAAGAAAGGCAACATCTGATCTCCAAAGCCACTCTCCCCGAGTGGACTGATGAACAGTTGGACGAGCTTTTCGCTGCCAGTTTCGATGATGAGTAACTCTCTATTCTTAGTCTCTTGCAGTTCATGCATATAGTAATTTCTCTCCCTTGGAATTGTATTTTCTTCTTTTTACATGGCTCTTCTCCATGGACTGTTCTTATGTTGCATAATACGGACATGTTGAAAGTACTGTATATACAACTGCCGAAATCTCAACATCAAGAAAACATTGAAAACCTGCGCAATTGCCGATGAAAGGGTTGATATATTTTTATATGAACATAGTTTTAATGGATTCCTTCGATATATATGAAGTCTTTATTGATGTGCTTTAAATTGTGTATCGCTATTTCGCCTTGTACATAAAACTGCATAGTAAACAGATGGATCAAATAATGAAGGACTTAATTAGGTGAGTAAGTGGGATGATGTACTGCTTTATGTATCCACCATGCATTTTTATGCTATCTTTTGAGATAGTTGAATCTGCAATGTCTTATGTATGAATGCATAACAACACGTTTAGTGGATATGGGCATAAAAAGTTGGGAGTTTGAGCTTCGATAGGGAAAAATTTATCCAGTGTCGACGTATCAATCATGTGGATAGCCCAATGATTTGGTATGTGATTATGGATGTAAGAAGTTGGAGTTCGAGCTCAATATATAAGAAAAAATTTATCTAGTATCAAAAATTTTTTCCCTTTTTTCATGAAATAACTCTATACTTGATCGAAGGTCTCCTCTACAAGAAGTTGAAAGTTCAAATCTTTCGTGTGAGTCGAGCCACAATATCACATAACATTAAGGTGGGAGCACTCTTGATGATTTCAAAGAAAAAGGTGGGGGTATAGTACTCTTTGCGTGGCATGAATAGCACTCATCATGATGGAGGGAATTCTTCTAGCTTGGTAAACCATGAAGGGCACGTGAAATGATACATCAAATCTCAAAATTAATAACATGCATCTTGTCATATATACATTAAATTTACTGACTGTGAGGATTCGCACAGCAGAATCATATCTTTATTTACATCCCCCCAAATGAACCTTAACGATATGACGCCTAGAAATCCAAGATTCAACCGTATATAATAGAAAAATGATAAATGACTCAGTTTTAATGTACGCTTTGGACGTACACACTTGTCTTTTAACTATATATGACTATTTCTTGTCTCTTTAAGTGTGGGCCCCACATCTTTTTAGCTATATATGACTATTTCTTGTCTCTTTAAGTGTGGGCCCCACATCTGACAAAACACCTTAAACAGCTAAAAGACAACGGTGTGTACCTAAAGTGTGCGTTGAAAGTGTGTTAGATTATCATTTTCCTATATAATAAGCTAGACAATTCCTAAACGCTAATTAAACTACATTAGCAACTTTATTAGTTTAATATATATGAGTGCATGTCTTTTCTCAAGATGTTGATTCCCACTTGCGTCCTTCCATATTTATATTACTGATACTGCTAGTACAGACTAATATATAGCTGCTTCTACTAATCAATCATCCCAAAATCAGGGTAAATCATCAATAGTAATGATGATGAAGAAGGGGATCAGATTAAAGGCAGCATTGTTAATGAACTCTCAGAGAACTATAAGGATATTTAAAGATTTGATCTATGGTCATGATCAACGTCAAAGCAATTGCTGCTACAATAGGTTCTTGATCACAGTTGATGTTCTAGGCAGCACTGGACCTATAAGGTTCATTGCCAATGAACATGAAGTCGTTGACAGTGTCATCTACGCAACTCTCAAGTCTTATGCCCGTCAAGATCGTCGACCTTTTCTTGGTTTTGATCCTTCTAACTTCCTCCTCCATTGTGCCAATGCAGAATTTAAAGGTAAATGTACCCATGTAAGTATATGGCTACATATATAGTACGTGATGAACGTGAACAAGATGTTAATGTGAAATTCTTAGTATCTTTCTCAAAAAAAAAGTGAAATTAATTTTGATCTTTAATTATATTTCTTGTGTACTTGTGTATATATATATATTAATTTGATTAATGGCGTGGCAGCGATGGAGCCGACCGAAGCGATTGGCTTATGTGAAGGAAGAAAATTTGTGTTATCAAAAAAGCAGAACAAAATTTTGTCATCAAAACATGCTAAGAATAAGAAGTATGACGGGTGATGATCATGTTAAAAACAAAGAATTGATGATATTGCTGGGTGGACTCAAAACATGCTATTTGAGAAAGATATTAACGCTTGGAGAGAATGCTTGATCATTTATTATATGTCATTAAAGTTTAAATAGCTTGCTCTTTTTTTTCTTTTTTTTTTCCTCTTTTTTTTTTTTTTTTTTTCTTTTTTGTTAAAGTTGTAGCTTTGAAGCTAATGTTAGAGTTATTTGACAAAAAAAAAAA
Source organism: Stephania japonica (assembly GCA_039657345.1). Classification (NCBI taxonomy): domain Eukaryota; kingdom Viridiplantae; phylum Streptophyta; class Magnoliopsida; order Ranunculales; family Menispermaceae; genus Stephania; species Stephania japonica. The sequence goes on along the minus strand of CM077565.1, from coordinate 45,841,203 downwards.
TGTTAGAGTTCATTGTTAATCCGTTGGGGGATCAAATGTATCTTCTAAATTATGTATGTACATCTATGCATATAGTAATATTAGTAAATTAATTAAGCTATGTGCAGTCCTCAAAAAAGAATTTAGCTATGTGCAACAAATTGCTGATGGACTTTACTTTTTTTCTCTTGCAAAAACGCTATTCAAAATTGAATTCTTCATCAAAAAGAAAAAGTCTAGATTAAATTCAAGGCCCGGCCCAACTTGTCAACTTAAAAGCCCATGGGCCACGATTGATCCATTTGTCACTTGGTCCACTATAAATTTTTTTTGGCTTCTACGCTGACTTTTTTTTTTTTTTTTTTTTTTTTGCAAAAACAGTAGATATACTTTTATTTTTTTTACGAGAAAAAAATAATTCTAACCCATGACCTTTTACTTTTAAACCTCAAAAATAAACTATTGAACCACCCAATTGGTTGGTGTAGATATACTTTTATTTTAAATTGTTCAAAAGTACATCTACCAGAAATGAGGGCTCAACAAACCACTCGTTACGACCTGGCAAAGAACTAGTCTCCATAGCAATGGTATGGGCTTCAATGCTGACTTTAAAAACTCGACAAATTATATCTTTATGGGAAAGCACAACTCATAGTGTTTCTAAACAGCCAACACTATATATCTTTTCTTTTCTTTCTTTATAAAAACCATAAACTACTTTTTAGATAAACTAATGAATTTAAAATATGGAGTTGATGATGTTATCATCTTCTTTACCATTTTTTTTTTTAAAGAAAAAGGGCTTCAAGTAGCTTATAGTTGTTGGGTACACCAAACTTCAGTTGGTACATAATTAATGAAGCTCTTAACATTAAATTTTAAATAACTGAAAATTAATAATGAAATACATGCATCGTGTTTTCAAAGCATCTCGATGATGAGATAGGTGAGGCATCAATCACTAGTCAAAGGCAAGAGTGGAGAAGGTTGTGGATTTGACTCTTATGGAAGTTGAATTGATGATTGAACGGTGCTAGAATGACATCCCTAGAAGATCACACCGCAACTAACACAACCCTACCCAACTATACATCCATGTCCACATCAAGATACAAGCTTACGCATCTTGAGATTCAAAACACAGTTAAGTAGGGAGGGTATTAGTTGTGGTGTGTGAGTTCTTGGGGCGTCATTCTAACATTTTTGTTGATGAGTTCTTATAAAAGAAAATGCATGCATCATGACAAGTTGATTCAATTGATAGTCTCACTCAACTTTGTTTTGTGCATGTTGCATGTCTCACTCAACTTACTTTGTTTAAGTTAAACATAACATCAACCTTTAATGAATTATGGTGAAAGTGGCACGTAATTAGATATGAACCAACCATGTTAATTTTGCAAGAAACAAATTAATAAAAAAAGATTCAACAGTTTAATGTCTTGATCTAAGCATACCACATCGAAGATAAAACTTTAGAAACATTGAAAATGCAATCTAACTGATTAATATAAACCAACAAAGTCTTGCCAAAACAAAAGAAATCGAAAAATCAGGACTAAGATTCCTAAGTATGAACACTGAATAAATCGATGCTCTAAAATTTCCATGTCGCAGGAACCATATTCATTTGTTTGTTGATAGAAAAAAAATAATAGTACGTTTTACCATTTTAATTCCAAACTCACGAGAAGCTACCCACCCCGATGAGAATCTTTGTCTCAATTACAAGCTCATGAAAAATAATTCGAAACGTACTAACGTTCATTAGACATTGATTGTGGTATATTCATGTAACTTGGCGTGGGTCACGACAAACTCATTGATCATATGTAAGCCTAATGAACCTGAGAGGCCTACATGACTACCAAGATTGACCTAAATCATTCTATCAAGATTCGTGATAGACTTAGACTAAATATAAACTAAACTCCCAAATTTATTTTGTGTTCCACCATACTTTAATCTAGTTCTTTCTAGTGGAAATGTAGAACTTGACCATAGTAACTATTTTCGACAGTAAAAAAAAAAAGTTTAATTTAAGGAAAACATTTGTTGTGATTATTATTATTGAAAATTTTTTGTACTTGATCATTTTTAGTTGAGATGTTTCAAGAATACAATGGTAATAGCAATTATGAAATTAACTAATCAATTAGTGTCGTGTGTTTTTTTTTTTGAAGAAAAATTGAAATTTTATTAATCATTAATGGCTTGGTACAGGACTAGACATAGAATAAAAAAAGTACATTGATTCACTAATCCTATTTGTTCAAAAGAACTGCCATTACTTTGGCTGTAAATGTGATTGTGAAATTGAAAAAATTTGACAATTAGAAACTGTTCACTACAACGTTGAAACATATTACAATACACAAACACTCGCTAAAACTACATAACGAATAACAAAACTTTCTAACAAGGAGAAGAAAAGTTAAAACTTCCCAATAAAGAGAAGACAAAATCAAGACTTCCAACAAAGGGAAGACAAACTACCTAAAAATACAACTAAAATAAGGACCAACCCAATAGTCGCACAGATCTAAAAACGAGCGTTAAGAAAAATGTACCGCTAAATAGATCCAATCTTCTCAGATCTGAAAAGATCTACACTTTATTGAACACATAAAATATAGAGAGATAAATATTAGAACCACCGCCAATCAAAAGAGAAGATCGGCGGTGGTTAAAGATCTTGAATCAAGAGAGAAAACTCAAAAAAATGATTTTAGAGTTAGGTTAGCCCCAGGAAGCGACTCTTTCTTTGAGCCAAACTTTCTTTGTTGGTGCTTGCTACTTTTTTAGTGTCGTGTTTGTTAATTTGCCGAGTGTTTCAGCTTTCATGGCACATTATACAAACACCATTAAAGTCGTGCATGCTTGGTGTCCTGTTCTTATAATGTCCATCAAATTGTCAATCCCGCATTTACAAACCCTAGCCAACAAGAATCAAACTTCTAGCTTGCCATCTTAATTAACTAGAAATGTTTAGCCATACATTAATTAATTTAGTTTGAATTATTCTCTATCACTACTTTATAAATTAGTCACAATTCATATTTATTGATGTTAAGGTTTGGGAATATGCCCCATATGTTCTAATCCTTTAAAGAAAATGTTAAGAGGTACTTTCATGGATCACCATCATCCTGAACCACCACCAAACTTTACGACAAGTACGACTGTATGAACTCTCATTATCAAAATCTAACTCACATCACATGCTTGACCAAATCTCAAACAAAAGGATCCACTAAAAATGGAATTAAAAAAAAAAAAAGGAAATGGTTAGAATGACAATACAATGTCACAACACAAGACACAACAGATGATGTGTCACATGGCCCCACATCCAACACACCATTTTGATAAGGGGCCATATGACACGTCATTTGTTGTGCCTTGTTTTCTGACATTATATTATCATTCTAGCATTTTCCAAAAAAAAAAATTCCTATTTATGTACTTGTTTTTCTTATTATACCTCACCAAAAAGCATCTAAGCGCAATGGATATTATAGACCTAAAATGTCATAATAGCCATATACAAACTCATATATAATAAAGAAAAATGTTAGAATGACGCCCCAAAGTCACATCATGTGACATGATGTGCGAACTTGCATATTTAATAATCATTCATATGCGCTTTGGGATACGCATCACACGTGTTATGCACTAAAAACCTTGTATATACCACTCATTTTAATATGGGAATCACGTGCCACGTCATTAAAGTGTGACTTTGGAATGTCATTCTAGCATCTTCCTATAATAAAACCTATATAATGTAACCCAAAAAAAAAAACTATACAATTTAAATGAGTCATGACCAATGGTTGGTTGGCACAATTAGAAGTAGATTGTTGTCTCTTAAATAGTGACTCAAATTCGAGTTCTAAAAATAAAAACACTAACTTTGAGAGCTTCATTATTTATACAGTTGTGACTCGAAGTGAATTTAGAGTAGTCGAATACTCTACATACTGGGTGGCATAGGCTAAAAAAAGTCATGAATAAATAATGGATTTGCTTTATTCTCTAATTTCTCTATTTATTTATTTATTATTATATTTTTTTAAAGAATAGTTTAAAATATGAAAAACAGTTTAAAAGCATGTCTCAACCAATAATCGATAAGTCCAAGTTGTAAGGAATTCGGGTGCAATCATATCAGTACTGAAGCACCAGATCCATCAAGTTATAAGGAACTCAATCTACCTTTCTTTAAAAAATATCAATTTTTTAAAATAAAGTCTCAAGTTTAAGTCTCGATTGCACTTATAATACAGTGCACTATAGTGCTTTGAATGTAGATTAGTGGTGCGAAAACAAATCTCGTATCTCTTGTTATTATTCCATTTTCACCGAATCAGGATACAAAGCCATCTGTTTTGGGCTTCATTTTTCAAAAAACAGAGACCAAGAGAGAGAAACAGAGAGGGTTGTTGGACGAACAAGAAAAGATTTTGTGAATCGAAACCCTAACTTTTCCTCTCTTTGGTCTCCAAGTCACAGTACCCATAAAGCATTTTTGATTTTTTTTCTATTACAAACCCTAATTCCCATTGATTCCTCTTCAATCGATCGCCTTTGTGAATGGTGGAAATTCGACTCTGTTTCATGCCCTGCTCTTCCTCTTCTTCAAGGGCAGCATCGGCAAAGCTGTTCCTTCTTCACCGCCACGCCTTCGCTTCCTGCAATCAGGGCTGGTATTACCGCTGCCTCGGCGTCGACCCATGAATCGATCCACCCATTTCGTCGATTACTTAACCCTAGTTTGATTCAATCTGTTCTTCACCAATTTCCAAAAAAAAAACCCAAAATTTGTTTGATTTGGCGATATTTATTGAAAAAGGAGGGATCTTTGAAGATGTTTCTGCAGAAATCGAAGAAGCCCTCTCAGAATTCGGCCTGTAAGCGACTCCTGATCAATGTGACTGTTCTGGGCAGTGCAGGGCCGCTCCGGTTCTTTGTGATGGAAGAGGAGCTCGTGGCGGCGGTCATCGACACCGCGCTGAGGTTCTACGCCCGCGAGGGGAGAGTGCCGGTTCTAGGTTCTGATTTCAACAATTTCCTCCTGTACTGCGCCAATGCAGGGTCTGAAGGTGAGAAAAATGAGTGATTTTTGTTGAATATTAGGGTTTTTGTTGTGGCATTGTGTTTGTGTTGTTGTTTCCTTAGTGGGTTTTGTCGGATTTGATTCATTTTGCAGCTTTGAATCCTTGGGAGGCTATTGGGTCTTTGAGGGGGAGGAACTTTGTGCTGTGCAAGAAGCAAAGGGAGGCGGAAGAGATTGCGGGCGAGGCGACGGAAGCCATAATAAATCGAAAGGGGAGTGGGAGCTGGAAGGCTTGGTTCAACAAGTCTCTTAATTTCAAGATCTCATCTCATTGAATTCTATATTATGTGGCCTCTTTGTGTGTTAAGGAGGTCAGTCTTTGCATTGCATTGTCTTTTAGTTTGTCTAATTAATCTATGTGTGTGATGTTGAATCGTCATCACTATTTATGTTGAAGCACAAGTGTGGCTGTGCTTTTAAATTTATTTGGTCTTTGCTTTGTGGTTCTGAAATTGCATTCTTGGTGATAGAATGCTATTGAAAAAAATAATCATATAAGTGTTTATCTGAAAAGCTCTTTGGAGGTCGAATAAAAGTAAACATTTTAATTTGGTGGATTTGAGCTTATGGTGCAAGTTTTGTTTGTTAGATTGAATGGTGGATCAATGTAGGTGTGGATTAGCGATTTTATTTTAGTTAATTTTTGGATTCGAGTGCATGCTTAATCGATTAAAGTAGGAGCTATTGATGGTTGAGCTACACGCCATTACCAATGGATTACTCATTGGGCTAATGCCCATAATGAGACTTTGCAAGTTGCTAAAGTTTTGTTTGACAATCAGAGTTGATACACTTTCTTCCTTTGCTTTTGCTTTTCGTATATTAGACCTTCTTTTGTCTTTATTTTAACTGATAACTATATCAAAGTCATCGTTATAACTTATGTGCTACGGCTCTTGCGGGCTGGATATGTATTAATGATTATCCTTGCCTTTCTATTTTCCAAGGATCCACCACATTGAATCCTTTTAGGAGTTATTTGCTCGAAGAAAGAGTTTTGTTTTCATTGTTGTTTTGTTAATCTCCTTTTCTTCTGTCTAGTGAAACCAAGGCATATTATATGTTTGCATTTTTTATTATTCTGTTAAATGTATACAATCTCTCTTAATCAGCCGTTGCTTGCATTGAAATTTAACTTGATGAAACTATTCCTGAATTTTTTTTCATATCAGTGGAATTATTGTTAATTGAGACAGAGAAATGGACTAATTCTAGAGAAGATACTCCTATTTGGGCAAAAGGAACACCTTAAGGTAGGTTTTCTTTCTAGTGATAATGAAAGATATGGTTGTAGATAAAAAGGAATAAGACAAAGGAGGGTGTGGCAAGGGGAAGGCGTTTGGATGTCCTAGTTCCGAGGATACTTGGGACAAGTTTGTTCTTATTTTTGTGTGCTCTACTTATTGTTATCAAAGCTGTAAAAACTTTTCTCCCAAAAGCAAGTGGCCCCAAGATAATGTAATACCTTCACTAACCACCACTTGGGTCAGTGATTTGGTATCCGGGGCGTAACAAAATTGATACGGATTCAAGTCACACGAGTTCCATGTGAGTGTTGTGACTTGTGGGTTGAAGGGTATTGTGTAGGTTTGTGCGGCAAAAAAAAAAAAAAAAATTTTAAAAAAAAAGATTCTGCAAATACCTTCCTTTGAAAATGAAAATGAAAATTTCCTCAAAAATAAAAATTGAAAATAAAAGTTACCAACTTGAGCTGTTCTTGGTTTTCTGATGAATGGATTGCTGGAGAAATGATACTTAGGTTCCTGAATATCTTTGATCGAAAGATGATATCTTCCTCTGAAAGTCGAAACAAATCATAGCTAAGAGTGCAATTTATTGTTTAATTCTGATTGTGATAATATAAAAGAAATAATTTGATTTAGTCTATTGAAATTCTTCAAGAATTCCTGTTTTCTGATGTGTTCTATTGTGGCATTATTCAATGTTTCATTTTAACCTTTCCTTGGAATTCTTTGCTTGTGGCAAGAAGTTAGTTGGCAATGCACATGTTGAATCTTTAGAAAATAGTTTAACTGTTGAAGTGAAGGTGGGGGGTATCTCATTATCAGAGTTTTGTAGCTCAAAACATGTTTTATCCCTAGTTTTGGTTGGCTAGGTTTGACTCACGTTCTTGTTAATTGTTCTTACATTATGATTCCTGGCAGATCTAAATGCCAGACTTCGGTATTATTTTTTTAAAGGCCCCCATCATATGCTCTTATGCGTATGTTTGTCGAATCATTTTTTGTTTTTATTTTGTTCTCTCCTCCAATCCTCCAACACTAAGGTGTTGTCTTGAGATGTTATTAACTTTTTCTTATATGCTTGAATTACCTTCAACAATGTGGTTGGTTAATATTAAGTTGTAGGTATCTTCGAGACTACTACAAACGTAATAGTTTAATTTAACGAATTATTCCATTTCGACGATGTCCTTTACTTCTAAATCATTGGATAGATTACCTCCACCAAAATGCAAAAAATGGATGCAAGAATATGACAGTTTCGAGTCCATGCTGCAGGTATCGCTTCCTACCTTCGCAGATCGATTATATCTATTCTTTTCCTTGTGTTATTTTCATCAGAAGCATCTTCTTTTCTCATCATTCTTTTGTAATTCTTCTTATTCAGAACATTTGTGATTGTTGCAGAAATCTCTTATCATTGTATAGATGACACTGACCACTCATTGTGTGCTTGCTTAACCTTTTTGGAAGGTATTGATTCTTTGTAGAAACACAAAATGGTATGGACCATCAATTATGCAACCATTGGCTCCATCACTAGTTGCTCTCTTTGCATCAATAGAAGGCATCATCAAAGATTGTTTTCAGACCAAAAATCTGATTCTTTTATCAAATCTCCACCACAGGATTGAACCAATATCTTCCATAATATGTGCATTAATTAGCTTATTTCTTTTTTTTTATAAGAAAAAAATTGCATCTTGCCCACTAGGAGGCTCTAACTTCCAACCTCTTACCTAAGTAATTTCATACCAAACTAGTAAGCCGTCCATCCACTTGGTTGGTACATTAATTCTATTCTTGTTTTCCATCCCATGACATAACGTTCATCCAATTCCTTCTACACTAGAAAGTAAATTCTATTAAGTACTTGTCATTCACTTGAAAACCAAGTATGCGATCCAACACTGTTTGTTTTTAGGAAATGAAGGTTAGTGTTGATGGAATGTGAACTTGTGGTTATGTTCCCTTTTTTGGTACATGTGATGATGTTTCTTTTCTTATCTCATTGTTTACTTAAGAATCAAAAACATGGTTTCTATTTTCTAGGTACCATAATTCATACACATTTGGATAGTTTTTCTCTTATAACATACATTTTAGATCTAGTTTGATTACACATTAACAATGAGACTTGACTCGATAACCACATGTCACAACTTGACCTATAGGAGCAACTTTAAGTTTTTACTTTGCCACGTCGGAACTGAACTTCAATGTTGCTGAGCAGTACTAAAACTACAAGTGAGGGTTGGACCTTGAAATAGTAGAAGTGAATAGCGAGAACATGGGTAGTGGTGATGAGGGGTTGACATAGGCATGTGCGTGTGGCCGGAGATCAGATGATGTGATGTGTCGTTGTGATGTGCTGGCATCAATCCCGGTACACTCCACGTACAGAATCTTCAGTCCTGCCAAGGCAAGAAGGCACAGTAGCTGATACAACATTTGCAGCTACACACGTGATTCTAATTTTTAAACCAACAATAAAAGATACTGCTCGCTCTCAGTTAATCAGATCTTTGGAGCACCCATTCTCGTTAAGTTGGATATTGAGATTTTGGATCATCAAATGAATACGGCCCTAAAACAATTCAAGGAGCACTGACCAATGCTGACCAATGCCAAGATTTATGTTAACATTGAATAAAATTATGCGGGATGAACGAGACATCACTTCCAAAAAGTAAAGTTTTAGAAGCGTAAGATAGTGCACGAGGATTTATGACAGTTTGTGCAACGCCGCCAGGGGCAGTGGTTGAGTGGCCCGGCTCGATCTTTCTTCGGCTGATCAAGGAGTTCAAGTCTCACTTACTCTTTTCTTGGGAATTGTCCTTTCGTTTTCCTGTTAGGGGACTAAGGACCTTGAAGGAACTAACCGGGTTCATTACTAGTCGGTGTTCTGTGTCGGGTACCCTTGCTATCAAAAAACAGTAATAGTAATTGTTGTGGTGAACACTATAATAGTATATGTATGAATGTAAATTTGTGTAGGATCAATTGACCAAAAACAATGAATAAATTTAATAGAAGGCTTGGATTTCATAGGCCCTGCCACTCACTCCAAAACAAGCTTTCTCATTTTCAGCGCTCAAATCTTAACAAGATTGGAAGAAAGTTGCCACCACTAGCCATGCTGATTGTTGAGCTTGACTTGGCATCCTATAAGAGCACTAACAGTAATGTGAGTTACAGTTGCCTGGTGGGATCTCCAATTTCTTGTAAAGGAGCAATGGCAATCCAATCAAAATCAAAGTTGACAGACTCACTATATATGTTACACTTTTCCTTCCAAGCCCAAGAACTTAAAAGGGCATTTGGAGAGGTATCACAATATTATATTGATTGATTTAATAAAGGGGTCCTTCTTTCCTTCATGAATTATTAATACTCAATGGCTTTGATGTATAGTTCTGACCGTATGAACACTGTATAGGTAGGGAAAGAGAAACCGTGAGTACGTGTATGAAACCAATGTATAGATAGGGAAAGTAAAATTAATGAGACACTATATATGGCATGTTCAATGAGGTTGACATACAGTTAAACACAACATTGATGAAATCTAACACATATTTGAACGTTGAATGTTTTTTTTTTTTTTTTTTTATTTATATAAAATAGAAATTTCATTAATCATGATAGCTTAATACATTCGGTAGAATAGAACGAGACATATAATCTATTACCTTAATAAAAACATATTGATTCGCTAATCCTAATTGTTCATTATAACATTCAACTACCATAGAGTTGATTTTGAGAAATTGCTTCTGTAACAATAAACAGTTTGACAATCAGTGACTGTTCTCGTGACAAACGTCTGAAACACAACAGTACACAAACACACTAAGACCAAAATGAAAAATAAAACTTCCAACAAGGAAGACAAGCATAAACTTCAAACATTGGAAGACAAATACTTATTGAAAAGGATAACTAAATAAAACTATAAAACCAGCAACTATAAGTGCAGATCCATGCACGAGCAATAGAAGCAGAGATGAACTTGAATGATGATAGATGTGTACATGGAGGGAGCAAGTGGTAGCGCCAATGATGAATCTGACAATTGTTGCAGGATTGAAACTCTCATATTTAAATAAATCTGTTTTTATTGAAAAAAATACATGTAATAAACACTTTTATTGAAACCATTGCCGATCAAATAGAAGATCGACGGTGGTTCACGAAGAAATCATAAAGGAAATTAAAAGAGAAAAAAAAAATTTATGGTTTGGAGGCGAAGAGTGTAGAGTTATTTATTTGAATGTCGAATGTTTAAGTGTTCATTTAAGTTACATTCTTTTTTTGAAAAAATAAAGAAATTTCATTAATCATTAATGGCTCGGTACAAGATTAGATATATAATCAACTACCCCAATAAAAGAAGATTGATTCTTTAATCATATTTGTTCAAAAGATCTATCATTGATTTGTCGTGAAATTGAATATACACATATAAATGCATTCACATGAAGAAAAATTAATACTATGCTGCCATTAATTGGTACACTACTTAACAAGCACAAGCCCCTTCTGTGTTGTCGGATTTGCCTTGAATTACATAAAATATGAGATTTAAAGTGTATAATGTTGATATTAAAGTGGTACAAATCACACATTGTAACAAGTCTAAGTTAACAAAAATAATAGAGGCCAATTATTATTTGAAAGAATATAGTATCTACATGAATAGGGTGATTCTACTTAGTGTAGGAAACATATTTAAGAAACCATAGAACCTAAAAGCTTTCCTACAAATCAGTGTCATTTAAAGGAGAAAACTAGCTCTGCATTGAAAGTCAAGAGAAGCTAATTACTGTATAAAACTTTAGATGAACCTTTTTAAGAGTGCAAGTGGCCAATCCCTTAATACTTCTTTCATTACTTTAATTATGAAAGGCCGAGTACTCTAAAAAGAAGCAGCAAAGAGTACAATACAAGCACTTAGAGTTCACGTCTTTTTCTTTTTTTTTTTTTTTTTTTTTTGAAAAGAAATCAAAATTTCATTAATCATTCATGGCTCAATACAGAATCAGACATAAAATTAAGTATATTGATTCGCTAACCTTATTTGTGCAAACAAACTACCATTAATTTGACTTTTTTTTCGAAATTGAAACGGTTTGAAAATCAGAGACTATTTTCTACAACGTTGAAACTCATGACCACAAAACGAATAACAAAACTTTCCAACAAGGATAATATCTAAAACTTCCCAACAAGGAGAAAACAAATCAAAGACTTTCAACTAGGGAAGAAAGCTAACTATAAAATAAAAATTAAAGATAAATAAGTTCAGCGAACAGCACAAATCCACACAACACCGTTGATGAATATGCATGTGACGGCCCCAATTTCCCCATGCAATTGGGTACGCCCGGCCTAGACCCGTTCAAGCCCCGAGTTATCACTCGGCAACCTGACGAGCCTAGTCAGCCTCATATTTACTCAATTTAGCAGTTTATGAAAGAGTTATTGTAATATTACACAGCGGAAGACTAAACAATAAATAAAAAGGGGAAATAACTCAATCAAAGGGAAATTAGGAATTCTATAATTGTGGAAAACCCTGGTATTCATGTACAATTCGATAAATCAACATACATGATACTAATTTCAATAAAAATGCCATGTTCTATAAACCAAAAACATACATATATAAAGCGATATACAAATGAGCAAAAACATATAACCTACTCTAGGGTTCCTCAAGTCCAAACTCGCTAATCCTCACAAAAAGTCTCCTAAGCAAGGCTCTTTACCTCTATCGCACTCCGCTATATCTCGCACCCACCGTCACAAACTAGACGGTGAGCAACCGAGAGAAATCGAAAGTAATGCCGAAGAATATAACAAGAATTCATGAATTATCAAACAAGGCGATCTAAATATCATGCAGAATTGAAAGACATGAAATTATATAAACAAGGTGCATGATAGCAGATGGAAACAATAACAATCGAAACATGCGTGTTCTACGAGTCAAGAGAGGCCATAAGTGGTCTAAAATCCACAACAATACCACAACAATATCCACAACAATCCAAGACATGGTATCACACAATCACTAGGGGTGGTCAAACACTCGTGCGCACGAGTGCCGCGTTTTATCCCTTCTAAGGTGCCGCATGTACCTTCGAGACACACACTTATGCCAAGAACACACATACAAGGAATATGGAATGGAATGCCAACAAATAGGTAATAGCAAACACAATGGAATGAAGATGAATCACATGATATTTCCTTAACTGGCTTACTAACGTACACAAGTTTTTTAAGACAAGTGTACTTACCTGAACTATCGCAACCCGTAGACAACACACTCGCGTTCCTAGTACGTATCCCCGAGTTTCCGCTACCCGACAAGGTTGGAAACTCTAATTAATGGGTTGAGTCATTAACTAACCCTACGTTAGCTTCTTAGTACTTCCCGTGTTTTGTAATGACTTGACAACTTAATAACCAATCGATACAACGACCATAAACCCATTGAAACACAACGCGTTTGGATTTTGAATTCACAACACATATATAAGCCTAATCACACATCTTAGGCTCGGCTATTTGTCGTAAATAGGTCACGCTATAGTCTCGAGGACCGGCGGCGTGACCACGACGTCATAACCATTCATCGACACGAAAACACAACTTCGATGTCGCCCAACAATTACGATTCAATACGAAACTTAACATGACCATACACCGGCGAGTAGGGAACTCAGGGTGTGGTCCGACATTCGTAGAGTGTCAACACAGCATGGAAAGGCCATGTGCACGCCTCTACGTCACGTTGACAACTACTCAACGCAATATAAACAACTCATGCGTATCTCCACCATTACGACTCATCATCATTGATATGGACGCTCCGGGGCTATGAGACTCCATGGCGGGCATGGTAAGGTCTCCGGCAGTTCCCCATGTCATCGCGTCGATGATAGTACCGCCACAACGAGTGGTTTTCGGCGAGAATGTTACAACGCGCATAACATTACATAATGACATAGAATATCAATAATGCCGCTGTTTTAGGCCACTCCGAGAGTTGTGAGACACAAGCATAGACTTAGCTTGGTACTCGACCTCTCCGATCATGGTGGCACACGGTGGCGTCGCCCACGACAACGGATTTTCGACGATGACTCAAAACAGTCCACACAACATGACAACAACATCACCTAGGTTCAAGACACTAAAACAGTTCCAACATGACCAAATCGACCACAACAAAAACAGCGAGGCATCATCGAGGTCATGGAGAGGTCCCCGACAACCCCCACACGCGGTGGTTTGGCCAGCAGGGCCGCCCACACATGCATATTCCGGCGAGAAGTACAAAACAGCGAGCATTTGAAAATTTGATAAAACAAAGTGAACATACACCCTATGTGACGCAAACGTGGGTGCTCCGGGGATGTGGGGATTTTGGGGCACCACTAGGGACCATCCCCGACCACCTCGACCGGCGTCACCGCCTCGGCGGCAAAGACCAAAAACATGACGAAGTGAAGAAGTCACAAAAACAGCTTTCATAACAACAAAGAAAAACAAGTGAGAAAAGAGAGAAAGAGTGGGAGAGAGAGAGAGGAAGATCTCCGGCGAGAGAGGTGGATCTCCACCCTCTCGGACCTCCGACAACCCATGGTGTGCTCGGCCAAGACAGGGAAGGATGGACCGAGAGAGTGGGAGAGAGTGAGACCGTGAGTGCCAAAGAAAGTGAGAGAGAACAAAACCAAGAGAAAACTACAAACCGAGAGAGAGTGACGGATCTCCGGTGGGCTCTTCCACCGCTTTGGGGTCCCGGGGACCAGTCTTGGTTCGTCGACGTCGAGGAGAGGTGGAGGGTGGCGGTGAGATGAGGAAGGTGTAGTGAGGCCGCGAGTGAGAAAGGAGAGAGAGAGAAATGCGTGAGCAGAGACCGAGGGAGAGGTGGCGAGCCTCCGACGTCGCTCCGGTGAGGTCCCGGCGAGAGGTGTGGCCGGCCCGACGAGAGAGAGGGCGGTGGTGGTTGGAGAGAACATGAGGTGCGGTGTGTGTGGAGGGGATGAATGAATAGTGGATTAGGTTTTTGTTTGTATATATATATAAGACAAGTGTGAAATGTCTCTTTTGCCCTCCAACTTACTTCTAACCCACCTCAAAACAGCTTGCCCTGTGGGTCTTTTGTCCCTTTATCACATCTCAACACACCCACACATCTCAATGCAAATCTCAAGGTTCTCCTCACTCACTTGTGTCACTTTAACAATCCTAACTATATTAACCTATTAAATTAACCCCATTAATTTTATTAAATTACCAATAAAGTTACACAAATTCTCGCCTACTCGGTGCACCGTGTCCCGCGTTCGACACGCTTCTCGAGGCGGTCCCACTTCCAATAAATTTCTTCGTGTCTAAGTTATACTTTATTAATAAAATTGTAGCTTCCTCAACTTAGGTCATATATTTCTCCGTAAATTGTCTCGTTGCGCCCGTTTTCTCGCCACATCTCAATACTAATTAATTACATTTATTAGATAATTCATTTATTTGTATGTTTTACTCCCCCGTTTACATAGGCGTAGCCTCACTCAATTTAAAATCGCCAGAACGGCGCGAGACTCATAAAATACTAAAATACTAATACACACAATCAAAGAATCATAAAATCACTTCGGTGTCGACTCCCGAAGTTCGAAATACCGTCCAGTATTCACGTAGACGGGTCACAATTTTGACAAGTGCGACACAAGTCAGTTAAAATTTTGGGGTTGTTACAATGCACCGCAACAAGGATAAACCAATCTCTACAAATCTGATTAGATCTGTTGTTTATTGAATGAACAAATAGCAAAAGGGATTTAATTGGAAACACCGCCAATCGTTGAGAGGATTGACAACGATCACAAAAATCACAAAAGAATTTTAGGATTTGGAGAGGCGACTCTGATCTTGTATTTTAGGGTTTTATAGAGAAAGAGAGGCGGCTCTGATCTTGTATTTATATAAGTTTCTTGATTATTAAATAAAGAATTAGTCTGGCATATGGTTATGAATTGAAAGTAGATAAATAATTAGCCAATAATCAGTTAGTCTGAGTGGTAGATGACTTGATTCTTTTTAAGCAAAGTCTTGAATTTGAATCTTATGAATGAAGAAAATTGGGCTTGGAGGACTGCCCTCCATATGAGGCACGACCAAGCTTGAAAACGTATTAGAAATTCAAAATAAAATAATAATAATAATAATAATAATAATAATAATAATAATAATAATAATAATAATAATAATAATAATAATAAATTCATATGACCATTTGGGCCTCCCTACTAAATAATCAGGCCCAATAAGAACAACCCACTTATTTAATTATCTACAAAAATATCACAGAGATTTTTTTTTTTACATAAAAAATTTCACAGAGGTTATAATGTTATCATCAACGTTCATGGCATTGAACAACTTTAGTTAACAACACTATTATTCGTAACAACAACACAATTCCAACTTGCCTTCTTAAATTTGATTTCGACCGTAACCACAACTCTGCATATTTTGATTATCGAAATTCAAACTTCGATTACTCCAGGGGTTTGAGAAACTAAAGAATAAATTGATTTTGATAGATTTTCATAGCTGCCATGCAGTCAACACATGAGATGACCGATATGTTCGAGTAAGCAAGAAAAAAGAATTGAAGAGTTGGACAGACTGTTACTCAAAAGAAACACTTCTCTTTCTCACTCTTTGAGTTTGACTTGGCTTTCCTACATGTGAGGAACATACTATAACTACAAGCAATTAAAACTGATTAAAAAAAAATGCTCACTCAACGTCTCGTAAGAGTAAAACAAAACAAACAAGTGCTTTTTTTTTTTTTTTTTTTTTACCATCAATTAAAATCACTGACATTGAATCTCTAGTTTTGTCCAATATAATGCAAATTTAAGTTGACAATTATATAATATAAAGTTGTATCTGGTTGTCTAGGTTAAAAAAACATATGAAGAAGTACAAAATTTTACCTTGTAAGGCTTACCAGGGAAATTAAAGAGAAATGCAAAGAAACTGAATGGTTTTTGACCTGCGCAGCAGAGTTAATTTTAAAAGTTGGTATGAAGAGAGTACAAGATATTACCTTGTAAAACATAAGATCAGAAATAAAAGTAACAAAAGTTGTCAGCACTGCAATGATATTGTTAAGTCATGATAAGATACACATCACATGTATATCAAGTTTTACAAATGTTTGTTATATATTTGGTTAATTCAACTTGTATGATTCTTTCCTTATGTGGAGAGACCCTTTGTACTTGTACGCTACTTTGCAAAACAATACTTTCCAAAACATTGTTATAAAAGCTTAAATCACAAAATAATATGTATTTATTGTTTATACAAGGCATTGCTCTGCTTCAACTTGCTCTGCTTGTTGATTATGATTTTTTCCTAGTCCTAGTCTAAGAAATATCATTTTTTTAATGGTGTGAAATACTTAATATCCAGATTAACCAACCACTCCAAACCAGTTAGCCTATAAAAATTTTGGCCCCTAAGTATTTTTTTTTTTAAATGAGTATTAAATATTTTCCTTCAATGGTGGTTTTTTTTTTTTATAATAAATCCTTCAATGTTTATAAACCTATGAAAACACCTAAAAAATTAGTTACACTTAAAAAAACACACAATTTTCCATAAAAAAAAATAAAAAATCCCTTTTCATTATATCAAATATAGGGGTGCACACGGATTGGATCCAATTCAATTAGGGTCAATCCGCAATCCAATCCAATAATTGTGGATTGAAAAATTACAATCCAATAAGGTCCAAATAATTCATCAATCCAATCCAATCCGATTTATAAAATGCAGATCGGACTGGATCAAGTTTCACGGATTGGCATTTTTATATCCAAAGATTTATGAAATTAAACTTAATCAAATGAAGCACACAAATCATACATTTCATGAATGATAAATTAACAAATACATCCCGCAAAATCTATAACATATTTTTCAAAAACTTGTCATCATAATAAGCTTCAAAATGCAAGTCTTACTTGAATAAACATGAAAATTAAGTGCATGTTGCAAACATAAAACCCACAAAAAAAAGTTCGAAACATAACAAAAGAGTTGAGACAAGCATAGTCTTTGAATTCTTATGAAAACCTAAACACAACATACAAGTGAAGTGATAAAAAAATAGGAAACAAAAACTTTCTTCCATTGCTAATCTCTATTTTCTTCAAGCCTCTTCTCATATCTTAGTTATTAGTAAGAGTTACGAAAGACTGAATTGACTAAACTAAAAAAAAAAAAAAACAATGGATAGTGAATAGATCATCTTCCACAAATCAACACTAATTTGAAAAATTGAATCGAAAAAAAAAATGCAACAACGAACAGTAGGTTCAATGGACTAAAAATGATTTTAAAATGAAAAAAACAGCTTAGGAAGTTAGGAGTACCAGCTTGTGCTAACGATCTTGTTATTTAGTTATAAGCATTTATCGGTTATTACAGCCTCTATTTCGTAACAAATCGCTATGCTGTCACATAATTTTGACATAAGGCAGATCTAAAGCAAGAAACTCATCAAGAGCTCATAAGAAATCACCATACTGTCTCCCAGCTCTCATTGAGTTATTTGCATCCTTTTCAATGTTCCAAGTAGCTTAACAGTAACAAAGAAACCAGAGGGATATTTGTCATCTAGAACTTATGTAGATCACCATATACATTCCATCTAAGATAGAAATATTTTATTTGGTTTACTAGTCATTAAGAGATACATAAAGCTTGTTGAAACTTCTAATACATTGGCATACAAGTATAGCTAAATTCGAAAAATTGAATCGGAAATAAAAAAGAAAAAACCCT
Source organism: Stephania japonica (assembly GCA_039657345.1). Taxonomy (NCBI): domain Eukaryota; kingdom Viridiplantae; phylum Streptophyta; class Magnoliopsida; order Ranunculales; family Menispermaceae; genus Stephania; species Stephania japonica. The sequence continues at coordinate 45,822,978 of CM077565.1, read as the reverse complement.
TACTTTTTGATGCAATTGCACGTCGGAGGTCAGAGGCTCGAAGTCGATCGTCGGAGCCCTAGAAATAGGGGAGAGTTGCATATGAGAGGGGGTGGGAGTGTAGTGCAAACGAGAGGCGTGGGGGAAGGGAGAGCACAGATAGAGGGGAAAGGAGAGCACGAACAGAGGGGGAGAGGTGCGGATAGAGGGTCACGAAGCCGAGACAAAGAGGGGAAAGAGATGCGAGGTGCGAACAGAGACAAAGGGGAGGGGAGGAGAAGTGCGGACTGCGGACAGAGACGTGAACGAGAGACAGAAGGGAGAGGGAGAGGCGAATTGCAAACTGATCGAGGAGGGAGAGGCGAGGAGCAGCTTGATCGAAGAAGGAGAGGCGATGAGCAGCGATCGGGGAGGGAGAGGCGAAGTGCAGACTAATCGGGGAGGGAGAGGCGAGGAGCAGCCTGATCGAAGGAGGAGTAGCGAGGAGGGAAAGGCGAGGCGAGACGAGGAACAACGAGGCAAGGTGCAGACGAGAGGGGAGGGTGTCAAGATTTTTTGTTTTAGATAGTGAGTTAGAGTTTTTCATATGTGCTTATATAAACGAACTGAATTGAACTGGATCCGCAATTTTTCATTGAAGAATCTGTAATCTAATCCAGTCCAGCTAGATTAATGATTTTTCAATTCAATCCATTTCAAGGAATCAAAAAATTGATTCAATTAGTAATAATTGATTCAAGTTGAACCGAATTCACAAAACATTTCAATCCGTGTGCACCCCTAATCAAACACACACTAAATATTTATCAAAAAAAACACCTTTAGAAAATCAACCTATTTGTACCCAAAAAAGAATAAATAAATAAAAACAAAAATAAAAGATAACTCCACACTTATTTCAAAAAAATTTATAAAAATAAAATACACATTGACATTGAAGAGTACCAAACCCCAAAAGGTAAAAGATCAAATTAGCAACAAAAAAAAAAAGAAGTAAAAGTGGGAGAAACATTTTTGAAGTGGTGGTGGGTCGGGCCCACCCGATCCATCCAATCAATCTTAGCACCCAAAATCCACATGGCTGAGAGTTCAACTGAGTCGACTCATTTCCATCACCATCACCCCGAGTCGGTCACTGATTCGGTCCCTGGCCGCCACGCGGACGTGGCAATGAGAGGACGCGTGTGCCACCCAAGCATCAAACACCCTATATTCTCCTCCACCCTATACCCATCCACCCCACCAAAAAGGGACAAGAGCATACTGGCTTGCTTAAAAGCGTTGGACCCAATATGAACCGGTCTGAACCCGGCCGATTCCATCCTGACTCGCCACTGACTCAGCGTCTCATGCCTCTCAACCCTATCCACCCCCTCACAAGCCACCACGTTGCAGATCTGACGGCCCAGATAGGCCTCCGACATCACCAAATCCTGACCGCTCATCCCCACCGACCCCTCCAACGAGTCGAACAGGGTGGAGTAGTAATGCAAGGACTCGTTGAAGCGCTCCACGAAAGCCGGGCCGTTGTGGGTCGCTTCCTGCTCCACCACGGTGACTATATGCGGCCTCATCGCAGTAACCGACCCCAACACCTTCTCCAAGGCGCCGGGTCGACTCAGCAACCTATGCAACTCAAAAACCGAGTTCACCGCGACGGATTCATCAGGTCTGATGTCCAAAATCGACGGCTCAAGATCCGCCAAGCTGTTGGCCACGAACCCTCGAAACTCGAACTTGACGTGAATGGTGTCCGCCAGCTGAGCCAACTTGAGGCCCACCTGCTGCAAGGCGTCGGAGTTGTCCGGCTGAGGCGGGCCGATTCCAGTGAGTCGGAAGGCGGGCGGACCGCCCGGTCGAAGCGCCAGCGCCTGCATCAGAGCCGGCCATTGCATCCCCTGCTTTAAACTGAAATCAATGACATGAACCAAAGATTTCCCCTCAAAAGCCTCCAGAATAGCTTGGTTTGCAGTGAAGTGTGCGAACTTGAGATACGGGCACGTCTCGTAGAAGTGCATCTCGAGGAGATCGGAAAATGAGGACTCGAAGGAATGCTCCAACGGCGGGCACAGCCCGTAGATTCGACGCGCTAGAGCCTCCGCGAAGTAGGTTGCCACTTTCCTCATCGCGCCGGGTTGGGACACCGCGAGGACCCCAATTTGCTTCACCAGCGCCTCGGCGAGCCTCATGTTGTTCGCCTGGACCGCCTCGGCGCACGCCATCAGCGTGTGCACCAGGCGGATCCCGTTCTCTTGCGAATCCACTATCAGCGGTTTTGCTTGCTCAATTTGAAGAGGACTGGGACTGGGACTGGGACTCGGATTCGGATTAGGACTGGGACTAATCATCTCGTTAATGAGTACGGACGATGATGAGGAGGTGGAGGTGGAGGTGGAGGTGGAGGTGGATGGTTTGAGTCTTTTGTTGCCGTGGGTGGCGGTGGCGGTGGTGCCGGAGCAGATGGCGCCGCCGGGGATGGCGGTGAGATCGTTCTGGTAGTGGTGATTGTAGGAAATGAAGTCGACGTCGACGTCGACGTCGTCATTGAAGAGGGGATCGAAGGAGGAGGAGGAGGAGGGGAATTGGGGGAGTTGGAAGTTTGGGGCTTCGGAGAGCATTGATTGGAGCCAGGAGGCGAGGTCGGAGGGGTTGTAGTGGGCGGTCTCGGAGGAGAGGTGGGTGACGAAGTCGAAGTCGTCTTCTTGGCCGACCATCATCTCCAGCTGCTCCAGCCTCTGGGCCACGTCGGCCATGTCGGAGTTCCTCACCTGGTATCCCAACACCGCCAGTTGCTCGTCGACGGGGTCCATCGACATCTGGCCACCGCCGCCAGTACTATTACTTGCAGTGGTGGTGCTGGTAGTAGTAGTAGTAGTAGTAGTAGTAGTGCTGGTGGTGGTGTCTTGATATTCTCTCTTCATTGTCACTGATGTTTTGGAGATCTCGATTGATTATTATTTGTGTTGGAGAAGGTGTTGATAGGTGAGGGAGAGTGAGAATCTGATGAACATCTCTCGTGCCCTCTCAATTTGCTAGTATTTGGTAGTGGTGCCCATCGAGCTCGTGAGGGCTCGGAGTCCAAAGAGTGAAAGAGTTGGATGGATGGATTAGTAGTTGAGGAAAATGGCACATGATAATGATTAAGGGGTTTTCCCGGCAACAGGAGGATAAAAGAGCCGTGGACTCACCGCAACATCCGCTTATATATTCCTCACTTGTTTCTTTTTTTTAGTTGCCGCCTTCCACAATTAATTATTTGCAATTCCTCCCGTCTATATAGCGTGCACTAATCCGGACTATAGTCCAAATATTCTATTGTTTAAACAACAACAAAAAAAAAAAATAGTAATAATAATAATAATAATAGCCTCAATTCCACTGTTACAAAGGTCAAACTCTTTCATCAATTTAATAATAAATAATCTTTCTTTTTTAACTATGATTTAACTTTTTTATGTAATTTGAATTCTTAAAAAATTATATTTAAAAAAATTATAACCCTTACTTTTAAAAAATAATTTTAACCCTGATTTGTTTTCGTTTAATCCACTGATTCATGTTTAGACAATGTACACAAAAGATAACCCTCGTGACCTTACTCACTTACCAAAATTTGCTTAACAAGAATAAGTGATATTCTTTTCTCTTGGTGTTGATTGTGAGCAGTACCTTTTTATGGATGTTGGGGAAGGTAAAAGGAAGTGGATGAGCCGACGCTATGAGCATGAGGTGTACAGTACAAAACGAGCTCCCACCCTCAGAGCCGAACACGTGTAAGTCAAAAAAGTAAACTCCCCTCACTGCGACTTTTTACTTTGCTGCGCTGTTAAAAAACTCTGAACGGACCCCTGGTTCCCTTCATAACTTATTACTTTTTACCCATCCCTCTCTTTGTGAGGATGGTGCACTAAAACAAAACGTTAAAGGAGGTGTTAAGTAACGGCGTTATTAATGCGTCCCCATCTGGACGTGACGTCCTCACGACACCCCCACTTCCCTACGTACGAGAGAGCGAGCCACAAAACTGACACTTCAGTGACACCTCCCACCGATCGGACCCACCACCACATGTGATTCTGACACGTGTCTTTATTCACCTCCTCGTGCGGTCCCCCATCTCCCTTTCTCTCTCTCACTCTCACACACTCACATTATCAATCATACATCATAGGCACCGGACATAGTCTAATTTTTATATGTGACATTGGGAATATGTAACGTTTTCTCCTTTTTTTTTTTTGGTGAGATGTTGTGCTTATCTATGTGACACTGTGGAGGCCCTGGAGGGGATTTTTGGGTAGGGGAAATGAAGAATTTTTTTTTTAATGGTGGGATTTATTTTTGGGGGAGTTTTGGAGGATGAGAGAGTGGACCCACAAAAGACTGAAATGTGATCAGGGCCGTGCAGTTTGGTGGACCACAAGTGATTAGTGATGGAATTTGTGGGCCCAACGCCCACAGTGAGGCAGATGTACGCAAAGGACACTTTTGGCCAACTCCTCCTACATCTGTACCTGCGTTTCAAGTGTGGTGTGCATCCCTCTAATGCTCTCTCTCTCTTAGTACCTCCTCTCTCTTGATCTTATCTTTTTTCGAACAGCAAATTCTCGTCCATTTGAAACCCTAATCCAAATCATGTAATGAAATACTATACTTCGATTTCAAATTAATTAAAAAATATTAAATTTTAAAATTTAAAATTTTCAATTTTTGATTACAGAATCCTCTAAAACACACAACAATTTATAAAAAAAATTAAAAAAAAATCTTTATAATTTTAGATAAAAAACAATTGGATGATATATATTTTTAACGTCTTTTGATATTTACGACGTTTGTGCCCAAACAAAATGATGTATATCGAGTATAAATTAAGGATGAAAACTACTAAAATGACTCAATTTAAGACACCAAAAATAAACATCCAATTATTTGTACCATTTATTTTTTGCATAGACGTTTGTGCATATTCAAATTGATGTGTATTAAATGGATATCAACAACTGGATATGTCTATTATAGATGTCTCAAACAGATCACCCTAACATCTTTCAAAAATGACATCATCAAATATTTGCCAGGCATACATATCAAAAAGTGTGTTATCAAAGCATTTATCTGATCTATAAATATAAGAAAATGATAATCTAACATACTGTAGGCACACATTGTCTTTTAACCTATTTATAATTTTTTCTATCTCCCTAAACATAGGCTCTACAACTAACAAAAACATTATAAATAGGTTAAAAAATAAAGTGTACACTCAAAGTGTATTAGATTATCATTTTCCATAAATACGTACCCATATGAGCTTAATGAAAGATATGAAATGTTTAAACTTCATTAATTAATTATATGTTTTTTTAAAATATAATTAATAATAATATATTGAAACAATAAAGAATAGCCTAATGGACATGCTTCATGAGATGTCATCACAACGTTGCATACCTGCTTATAATTCAAGAAAGTATAAATAAACAAAAAGCTTAGACGGAGACCCTTATATTATATTATACGTACCATTATTGTTGTTACGCTATACATGTTAGATCCCATAATTTTTGATTTAGTGAATAATTTGAATCCCTAAAAATGCCCAAATTGGACGAGTATGTTCATTAGGAATCTTCTCATTTTTTTATAACACATAACAATCTTTAAATAATCACACGAATCTATCACCAATCTCGATCAATATTCATATAAATACACACACATAAACACGCGTTAATCTGAGTTTTTTATTTTTTTGATGAATAATCTGAGTTTTTAATTGATGATTAGCAGTTCAAAAACTCAAATGGAGACCTAATTTACCACTAAAGCCGGCAACAAACGATATAAACCAAGTACGTACTACAAAAGAATGAAATTAAACAAATTACTTATTTAATAATGATGTCGATTTCAGCCTTGCTTTGAAATAATCACTTGATTACTTAAATCTAGTTAGTTTTTCAAAACATAAACAAACAGATAAAACAGGGTTAGCCTTTCCCCACAAGAGAGCGACGTGTATTAATAATTATTGTGCGTATCAAACTAGTACTGATAATGTTGACGAGGATGAATCTACAATATTGAGGTTTTGAATTCAATCCTTCTCTCTAGTAGTAATTGGAAAGATTGCATCTGCTCAATTTATTCAGGTATGGGTTTGTGATGTCCACTTAGCAAGGTCCGTGGAGTGATGATCTTATCATATTATTTATTAAAAATGTTAGAATAATAATGAGTAAGTTACACTTTAACATATATTAACCCACAAGAATCTCTCCATATGGCTTGATCTGCGTATTATAAATTGAGATCTGTGTACGTTCGCATCTTAAGGTGAAAATTAATAAGCTCTCCTAGGCTAATGTAATGTTACTGTAGCACTACTCTCTCTTTTTTTTTTTTTTTTTTTTTTTTTTTTTTTTTTGATGATGCACTTCCCTTATTTATTATCCCATGAGATATTTAGGCAATATTAAATTGGTCGGAGTTGCTACATCCGAGTGCGATGGATTGACGCCACGTGGAGAGGTACCTGGGGATGAATAGTTGACTCTGCAGAGAGTGCCACGTGGAGGGTAACCAGGGAAGGAGCAGATTGAGCCGTCCCTGATTTTAGGGGCTCAGATTCATCAGCGATGAGCCCCGTGATCATCTTCTTGGGAAACCTCGCCACACTGCACTTCACACTACTACTACAAACGCTGTACAGTGTCTAGAGAGAAAAAGTAAGTCTGTAGAGAGAGAAAGTGCATGTTAGAGAGACTAGAGAGATTCTCTAATAGATGTAGCTAGCTTTTTTTACTTCACTTCTCCAACAATCAAGCTGTCTCTGCTAGCTGCTGTAAAAAAAAAATAAAAATAAATAAATAAATAAATAATAGTGGGTGATTGCCATGCGTGTGAAAGGTCGTTATTGATTTATTTTTATTTTTATTTTTTTGTAATTTTAATCATACAGAAATACATATGAATCTCTATCAAATAAAAAGAGTTCCACTAAGTGCACCCCATCATTTACTGAGTGCATCTTATTTTTCAATTTTAAATTTAAATTTATAAGTGAACCACACATTTTTATCAAAATATCCTTTCATCCGAATTGAATCACCCAACTCTAAAACTTTAGTCGAGACATTTATTTTAGGTTCAATGACATGTAGTCGAGACTTATCTACTAGGCTCGGAGTTATCCAACCAAACCTCTTTGGTGAGATTTAGTTAACAACTGCCGACCTAAAAGTTCGGTGAGTTCCGATCGACTCTCCAATTAAAGGTTCAGCAAGCTGTGACCGACTTTCTAACTAGAGGTTCGATGGGTTTCGACCGGATTCTCCAACAGAAGATTCAGAACTTCGAGGCTAAATCACTCGATGATACCTACAAATCACAAATAAGAGAATATGTGGGGTGACTTAGAAATTATAGTGGGTGCACCAATCACAGTGAGAGTATAAGAGTCATTTTGATAGTAGGATTGACTTTTTTTAAGTTTGATTTTTCTGGGGTGCACTCACTAAACGATGGGATGCATTTTGCCGAACTCAATAAAAAGGATATTTCATGTTAAATTCCAATCAACTAATTAAGGTGACTAATTCAACTATTTGGGTGACCTAATAGTAAGGTATGGTTGTAACAACCCTAAAATCTAACTCGTACCACGTGTCAATTTAGGTTGTGTGTGAGCCTAATTGTCGTGACACAGTCGTTCAATTCTTGGACGTTGATGCCGAAGTATGTTATTTTTGTTCGGTGTTTTGTATTATATTTTATTACTCAAATGCTAATTTCAATGTCTCAAACGTGCGAGGATATTTGAGTGAGTGCGTTGGTACGTAGAACTTGGTTCGCCTCTGTAACGGCCCAAATAATATTTGCCGTTAATTATGATGTCATGGCAGATGTGGACGCCAATGAGGACGGTATTTGGGGTCCCACAATGAGATCGGAACGCACTCGAACTAGGTATACAAACCGCTTTGTATATGTTGTTGTGGTAAATTGTGATGAAAATGTATAAATTAGTTAATTTCATTACAATATGTATGTTAAGGTAGTTTGTTGACGAGTGAGGAATTTTCTGGGGGTGCGTGCGACACGGACACGAGGCACGGGGTGCCGGTAGTGGGGGAACTAATGTGAGCTTATTTGCAAATTATGGGAATTTATCGAATAGAGTAGATAATTAATACTAGCTAAATCAAATTGGTAATCAAAGTGCTATAGTTAGTGAATAAAACAACATCATTGGATGATTCTCGAGATGCACAATGGAGAGATTTGAGGTGGGAAATGTCATGATAAGGTGTGTGTGAGTTGGAGTGACACAGTGGTGGTCAAGTGGCCCTTGGATCGTTCTCGAGATTTGTACACACACTTGATCAAATGATCAAGTATATATATACATGTTGACTGATCAAACAAAGGAGAGGAGATTGTGGTTTTGAGAGATTGAAAGAGAGGAAGAGAGAAATCGGTGGGGAAGAAGAGGAGGAAGAACAACAACATTTAAGTTGTGAAGTGAGTGATTTTGGGCGCCCTACCACAAGAATCAAAGGTATGGACACATTAAACTTGGATTTTTAGGAGATTTTTGATGTGGGTTTGAATTTGTAAATTCGAATTTCTTGGAGGGACTCAACATTGTATTTATGAAAATTTAGTGTTTATGAGAATGATATGATATGGGTTATATGTTTTGATCAAATTTGGGAGAAGTTGGAGGATTTTCCAAAATGGGTTTTGAAATGTGATTTCCATGATTTGTGGATTTTGGGGTTTGATTATGGTAATTAGTGTTTAAATGGTGTAATTAAGGTCATTGATGTTTTATGGAAACATGGAAATTGAATTTATGGGTTTGGAGTTCAACTTTGTAATTTGGAAATTTTCTGGACAGCGAGCAATTAGCGCGCTAATGGGAGAAATTAGCGCGCTAATCACGCTGAGTAATGAAGATGATGAACAGTGATTGAGATTAATTAGCGCGCTAATTTATCTCATTAGCGCGCTAATTGTTCTCTCGACCCCAAAAATTGGAAAATGACAAAATGAGTCAAACCAACATTATGAACCCATTAATTGATCATTAATACTCATAAATGAATTCCAGGAGTCTCGAAATAGTAATTTGAGTCTGGGGTTAGTCGTAAATCGATCGGGAGTGATACCCGGGATTTGGAGGTATTGGACCTGGGGTTGATTTGTGGAGCGAGGAGTGCGGTTTGAGGTGTGTAGTATCCCAATTGAACTTCACTTTAAGTATTTACAGCTTGATTTATTTGAATTCGCTCCGATTATTCATTATTCCATTCCATTATCGCTTTACGGTGGTTGAGTCCTCTCACTTGGTGTTTTTACTGTAGTGGAGTTTACTCCTACTGGGAGCCTTTACGGTGTTGAGATCACTCCCCACCTGGTGTTTATTCGTTACGCCATAGAGTCCACTAAGTCATAGCACTTGTCTATGCATATACCGGTGAATAGGCTACCCGGTTATGGTAGGCTCGTGGGTGCGTCGTGGGTCTACGCCGCCACCTGTAGGGTCCAGGGACAACCCGTTGGTGTGTTTGAGGGTTGTGCCCAAGGAGAGGCTCGAAGTATGACTTAGTCCGATTTTTACCGTGCACGTACTTTGCTTCGTTACTATATTTATACATGCGATGATCCTTTCACAGCTTGTCTCGTATTTCTTTTGTTCCGCATGTTTATTTATGGTATTTAAATTCCAAGATTTTTACTTCCGTAATTACTTAGTGAATTTCCTTGGGATTACTCACTGGACTTGTCATCTGTCTTTTTATGATGGCTCGAGTGCAGATCCGGCACGAGTCGAGGGAAGGCAAGCTTCGAGGACTACATTGATTGATAGCTCTAGCCCTACTCGTACGTATGTTTATATTTACTTGTTTTATGTCGGGTTTTGGGATTGGAGAGATAGGTTGTATACTTTTGATATTTTGTGGATCTCAAAGGACATGTATATGATGTATATTTGGTATGGTTTCCACTTAGGCATTTTGATCATGGAATTCAGGATAAATCTTTTTGTTGTTCATTTAATTTTCCGTCGCGTAATTTATGGTTGAATGATAATGAGGAAATAAAAGTTAACTCATAACATCAAGGTTAACTGATAATTAATTGATAATGGATAATTGGGCGTGGAACACATTGGCGGTGACGTGGTCGGGCCATGGGTCCGCGTGGCCTCCCGTGGCGGACCAATGTGGAAATTGGGGCCGCCACAGCCTCGATAGGAATGCGAATAGTGAATTTCGAGTGAACAATTGTCAAGTAATTAGCTTTTCGAGGAAATTAATGAATTAAAAACACTGATTAAGTTAAGAGATTGTGTCGCTTATTGAAGTCACAAACCGCGTTTGACACGTTGGTACGTCTGGGACAACGCGCGAGCGAGGCGTGGTTCGAAACGGAATCGAAAACGTGAGTATTATGTGAGAAATGACTGAGTTAAGAGATTGTGTCGCTTATTGAAGTCATAAATGTGTGTCATGGTTGGTGGAAAGGTTAAGTGAGAGTCATAGGATGGGTATTAGGATTCGTGCGTGTTTATTGATGGCAAGGGGTATAAATACCAATCCATCATATTTTCTCTCTCTTACCTCATTTCTCTCATCTCTCTCAACGAAATCTACATCGTAAGAATGAAGTGGTGTCCGGGAGGATTCGTTGCAATTCGATGCTGAAGGAGCGCTCAATATTGAATTTCAAGGTGAAATTTCAATTCTCCACGAACATATCTACGTTTTTGTGGTATTTTTGTGGGTTTTCATCGTGATGAATTCTGACAATGAATTAGGGAAATCGATGTTTATGGCTTCAATTGATGAATTTAGATTGATATAGATGTTCAAATGATGTTTTGGTGAAGCGGTTTTATGTTTGAAGGTTTACTGAATTTTTTGGGATTTTAAGTGGATTTTTGGGTGATTTCTGCAAATCGATGGTTTGGTTGGGTTTTGACGTGAGCCGAGGATGGTTCGGTTTGGTATTGGGTGTTTAGTCGAAGTTGAAATAGGCTCGAAGTACGACGACACAAACCGGGGTGTTAAAAACTCCCGACACAGGGGCGTTATGGGTAGGAAGTCGTGAGCTGGGTGTGGGGCGTCGTGAGCTGGATATGGCGGCCCCAAAATCCGGGGTCGCCCTGTGTAACAGGTATCTGTGACGGCCCCAAATTCCCAATGCATTTGGGTACGCCCGGCCTAGACCCGTGCAGGCCTCGAGTCAGTTCTCAACGAACCTGACGAGCCTAGTCAGCCTCAAAACATCAAAATTTCACATTTTATGAAAGAGTTATTGCAATTATAACACAGCGGAAGCGAATTACCTACTGCTCAAGAATTGGGAAATAACTCAATCAAAGGAAATTAGGAATCTATATAAATGTGGAAAACTCAATATGTTCAATTCTAAGTCAACAAAATGGATTGATGGAATCCACTTCAAAACATATTCCCCAGTTCCAAAACAATCATATATATAAACGTCATACAAAAAGAAATAAACATGAGCCTACATCTCGGCATTACCTCAAGTCCATTTGCTCAGCCACAAAATCTCCTAGGCAAGGTCCCTTGCCCCTATCGCTCTTTGTCCTATCTCGCACCCACCGTCACAAACTAGACGGTGAGCAAGCTGGAGAAAAATGAATGTAATGCCGAGAAGAAGATAACAATAATTCATGATAATACAAGTAAAGCGCCTAAATATCATGCGGTAATAAAAAGACAGAATTTAAATAAATAAGGTGCATGATAAACAGTAAGACTAATACATGTCAATCGAAAGTCAAGTGTGTTCCAAGGAATCAAAAGAGGCTCATAAGTGGTCTAAATCATAGCATAACGGCGAAGACCTCGCGAGGTCTTCCGGCATCGACACAAGCGAAGGCACAATATGATCGGAAAGGACTCGAACCCATCCACCCAAGACTCGGTGTGTCACACGGTCACTAAGGGTGGTCACACACTCGTGGCCACGAGTGCCCATGTTTTATCCCTCTAGTGCAGGTCCTAGTACTTTTGAGACGAAACACTTACGCCGGGAAACACACAACAAGAAATGGAATGGAATACCAATAAAAGAGCATAACAAGATTGAATAAATGATAATGAATCACATGACATTTTCTTACCGGCGTACAAACGTACAAATGCTTGTGGTAAATGTACTTACCTGAACTATCGTGACCCGCGAAACAAAACTCTCGTTCCTAATGCGTATTCCCAAGTTTCCCGCTACCTGACAAGGTCGAAAACTCTAATTAATAATTCGAGTGATCGACTAACCCTAGGTTAATTCCCTAATGTTTTTCCAACGTTTTAAGAAATCAAACATTTTAACAAATCGATAAAATAATGAATACTCTTTCTCAGTTTGAAAAACTACAACAATAACTACGACTATGATAATACAACATCGATAACCATGACACATGTAAGCCTACTCATAAATTATAGGCTCGGTTCGGTCGTATGTGGATCACGCCATAGTTTCGAGGACCGGTGGCGTGATCATGACGTCATAACCGTTTGAATATACCTTAAACAACCAATAGTTCACCCATGCTATGTCTCGCAATGGATCTGGAATCACCATAACGTGGACATGCCGTGACATCTTCAAACTAAAACCATATTCACCTATAATACCATAACCGAAACTCGAAACCATTCCACATAAATAAGAATCTACAACGAGTCTGGTTATTTAATCAAAATCAAGTCAATCGACTCGATAATGGGATCACATGAAATGACAACACTAATGAAGAACCTCGATTAAATATTACAACACTTCTCTATGTCGTAAAAGCCAAGTTGGAAGGACTCAAATTTTGAACCACAAGTATGAGATCTCATTTTCATGGATTATATACATATATATATATATATATATATATTTTTCATAAACTTTTCTTTCTTTTCTCTTTCTTTCTTTCTTTTTTTTTTTTTTTTTCTTATATGGTACACCCCGGTCGTGGGGTGTATCGCCTTTTATGCACCCCAAAGAAAGTGGGGTGCACACGCCCATCACACAACCCACCACTCACACACCCACGGCCACACACACAACGATCACCTATGCACACAAAACCGTCATATACACTTACACAAAAACAGTCCATATACACAATGATGCACACACCCCTGTCTACCCACACCCCATCACGGTCCTCACCATCATCATACCACCTTCGACCAGCCGTGATCGAGACAGCACCACCAGCACCAACCGAGAGAGGAAGAGAGAAGCCGTAAGGGTGTGCAAAAACCGAGAGAGAGAGAGATGAGAGATCACGTAACCGAGAAGAAGATGAGAGGCCGAGAGTTCGAGTGAGAGAGGAGAGATCGAAAGAGAACAGCGAGAGTGAGATGGAGAGGCCGAGAGTGAAAGAAATGGGAAGCCGAGATAGAAGAAATGGAGGAGAGAAGAGAGGCGGTGGTGGGGGTGTTGGAGAAGGAGGTGAATAGTGTAGGGTTTTTTTTTTTTTTTTATATATATATAAGGCCAAATGACCTTTTTACCCCCAACTTAATTCCTACACACTTTTAAAACACTACCCTTATGAGTCTTTTGTCCCATAATCACATCTCAACTCACACACACATCTCGAGGCCAATCTCATGGTTGTTCACCATCATCTTGTGTCACTATAACAATACCAATCCCATAGCTCGTATGTTGTGTAATTAACCAACTCCCGCGCTTTAACGACGTTCTTCGGTCCGTTTTTCCTTGTTCCTACTCTCGTAACGCGCGTAGTCTCGCCTTGTCTCGCCAACTAATTAATTAAATTAATTAAAAATTCATTTATTTGTACTTTGTACTTGTTTTTCTCCCCCGTTTAACTAGTCGAAACCTCACTCAATTAAATATTGCCCGACCGGCTTGAAACCCGTAAAATACTAAAATACTAATACATAAAATCAAAGAATCATAAAATCACTTCGGTGTCAACTCCCGAAGTTCGAAATACTATTCAGTATTCACGTAGCCGGGTCACAATTCTGACAAGTGAAACACAAGTCAATTAAAAATTTGGGGTTGTTATAGTATCTCTCCAGCTCATACTCCAGAAGTACCTGCCACGTCATTCATCCGTCCACCACATCTTCCATGTCCTAATTTCATGCCATTTAATTTAGTAATTCAACATTTTACTGTTTTACAGTTTTACAGCGGAAGCCTTAATACCACCAATTTAGCCTGACATACAATTAATTTATTCAACCTATAGTGGAAAACCCGGAAGTACTCAGTATACAGGCGACAATTGCTATCAACACATGTATATATAACAGTATTATAAATGTATGGTCTCAAGTTCCCAATAATAACAATTTAAAACAACTTAATACTAACAAACGTACCAGTAGGTCCTCGACAGTGAACATGTGAGGATGTGTCGTCGTGACCTCTTTGCACCTACTGATACTCAAGGTTTGCACTCAGTTATCACAAGAACTAGATAACAAGTCCAGTAAGTAAAATCCCAAGGAAAACCACCGTGCATTATATTAAAGAATGTAATACCAGCCAATAAATAGTGTTAAATAATCATGCGGAAAGAAGGAAAATGCAGACAATTGCTCAACATGAATCGCATGAATACAAAACACTAAGATAACAAATTGTTGTGACCTAGCCAAGGAAGAAGTGAAACATAGGACCAGTCGCCTGGTCGGAATTACTACCGTCGACCCCACCACTGTATCCTAGGTTACACTCCCCACGCCATCTCCACAATATCTAGATACAAAGACTCAGATATTCAAGAATGAATAGCTCAAATTATATAAACAATAAGTAAATGCAATGGTGGTGTTCAATTGGGTTTTACATACCTCAATTCGCGCTCAAAAGCCCCAAAAATATCCCCGGTCTGATCTGTGATGGCCCCAATTTTTCTGTGCAATTGGGTACGCCCGGCCTAGACCCATACAAGCCTTGAGTCATCACTCGACAACCTGACGAGCCTAGTCAGCCTTCAATTTAATCAAATTAGTAATTTATGAAAGAGTTATTGCATCAGTAAACAGCGGAAGACTAAAATAATTATAATAAAGTGGAAATAACTCAATCAAAGGAAGTAGAGGAATTCTATAAGTGTGGAAAACCCCGGGTATTCATGTACAATTCGAAATGCAAAGGTACATGATACCAATCTCATCAAAATTTGTCGAGTTTAATAATTCCAAAGCATATATATATAAAACGATATACATAAAAGCAAAACATAAAGAAATCTATAAAATAGTCTCCAAATCCAGCCGCTAATCCTCACAATAGATCCCCTAGGCAGGGTCCCTTGCCCTTACTGCTTTCCGCCCTATCTGCACCCACCGTCACAAACTAGACGGTGAGCAATTGAATAAAATCGAATGTAATGCCAGAAGAAGATAACAGTAATTCATGATAATACAAGTAAAACAGTCTAAATATCATGCGGTAATAAAAATGACAGGAATTTAAATAAACAAGATGCATGATAAACAGACTAATAAATATCAATCGAAAGTCAAGTGTGTTCCAAAGAATCAAAAGAGGCTCATAAGTGGTCTAAATTATAGCATAACGGCGAAGACCTCACGAGGTCTTCCTGGGCATCGACACAAGCGAAGGCACAGATATGACTGGAAAGGGACTCGAACCCATCCACCCAAGACTCGGTGTCACACGGCCACTAAGGGTGGTCACACACTCGTGGCCACGAGTGCCCACGTTTTATCCCTTTAGTGCAGGTCCTAGTACTTTTGAGACGAAACACTTACGCCGGGAAACACACAACAAGAAATGGAATGGAATACCAATAATAGAGAATAACAAGACTGAATAAATGATAATGAATCACATGACATTTTCTTACTGGCTTACAAACATACAAATGCTTTTTAAGGCAATTGTACTTACCTGAACTATTCGCAACCCGGTATTCACTCCGAGACTCTAATACGTTCCCCGTGCGTTCTCGACTACCTGATAAAGTTTTGAATCTCGAATATTAGTTTAAGGGTCGCATTTAGTCTTAAGGTGTTTGTTTTACAATCATTTGTTGATTATGACCCAAACCGTTGTGGATTAAACCATCTCTATGGTTGTTCCCTTTTTTTTTTACAAAACATAACTCTTGTTGGGTATATTTATCAAGTTTTATACTCACCTAAGTAAGCCTTTGATGTGAACACTTATTGGGCCTAGATACATAAATTTATTCTTATATTTTACGCCTTCGTCTTGACCTCAAGTTGTATTTATTCTATTGGGCCTTTATTGGGCTTTACATAACCTATAAACACACTATTTGTAACTTGTTATAGACCCATATTATCATGAGTGTATTAGGCCTTAATACAAATCCATATTCATTTAAACAAGTATCCATACTTTTTTTTTACTTTTCTATTTATTTCTCTTTATTACACATTAAAGTGTGTAACCATTCTATTTATTTCTCTTTATTACACATTAAAGTGTGTAACCATTCTATTTATTTTGTATGTTTTACTTGTTTTTCTCCCCCGCTTAACTAGTCGAAACCTCACTCAATTAAATACCGCCCGAACGGCTCGAAACCCGTAAAATACTAAAATACTAATACACACAATCAAAGAATCATAAAATCACTTCGGTGTCGACTCCTGAAGTTTGAAATACTGTCCAGTATTCACGTAGCCGGGTCACAATTTCTGACAAGTGCAACACAAGTCAGTTAAAAATTTGGGGTTGTTACATGATCATCCACTAATTCCCTGACTAGATTTTACTGTCTTGGGATTCCTGGAATTCATTTGTGAGGGTTAATAGTCAATTAGTTTAGTGTTGATATCAGTTAGACTCATTTTCACATTTTCTCATTTTTCAGATTCCAGAGGATCATTAGCGTGCTAATTGAACTTCGTCACTGTTCATCATCATTTTCCAGAGGGTAATTAGCGCGCTAATTCTAACTATTAGCGCGCTAATAGCACTCTGTCCAGCTTTTCCAGATCTAAATTTCTGGATTCCAACCACCATACAAACCCATTTAATCTATTCCAACACCTTCAAAACTCCTCAATAATCTCAAATACACAATTTAAACACAAATTTACCGAGCTTAAACCTCAAATTCAAAGAATCATAAAAATCATGTTTAAAAACCCATTTTCACAAATTCATCCAATCTCTCTCAAACTTGATCAATTACACAATCCATGTCATACCAACCTCATGAACACTAAATCTCAGCAAAATACAGGATTTAAATTTCTCAACAATTCGGATTTTCTTAAATTTCCCACCAACTCCAAAATTTCATAAACAACCCAAGTTTGATGAATCCATACCTTGATCTTGTTGTTGTTGGCCTCAAATCACTTTTCAATCTCCAGCTTTCCTTCTCTTCTCCTTCTTCTCCCACCGATTCTCTCCTCTTCTCAATTTCCACTCTTTCTCCCCCATTTGACCGATCCTCATGTATGTATATATACTTGATTTTCATCAAGTGTGTGCATACATCTCGAGGACAATCCTGTGATCATGGATCACCCTGTGTCACTCCAACTTCTTGACACCTTGTCTTGACACTGGTTGCCTCAAACCAGTCTATTGCGCATCTCGAGAACAATCCAAAGGGTGTTGATTATTCCAGCCACAACTATAAGACTTTACAATTCCAATTGATTTGGCCTATATAAATTGTCAAATCCACTCAATAAATTCTCAAAATTTATAAATAGGGTCATACTAGTCTCCCGACCACTCGGCACTCGGTGCCCCGTGTCCGGCACGCACCCCGAAGCGGTCCCACACTTAGTGTACTTATCGATTTTTAGCCTAATGTATATTTAAATCTCATTTAATTGTATTCCTAAACCTTAATCACATTTTAATTATTGAATTTAAACTCAAACCCCAACGCCCAGCCTACCAACTACCATACGCTTGCATTGGCGTGTCTCACAAACCAAACCCCGGCTCTCAATCTTGCCCGGTCAAAATTTACAAACATACACCTGTGATGATTAATGCAACGATACTAAAATAATATTAATGCATCACAGAACTCATAAAACACCCACACACACAAAACACCTAGATGCGGGTCCTGCCCAGCCTACCCATGGCTTCCACGTGCCGTCCCAGCTGGCGTCCTACTCGAAAAATAATTAAATAACGGTGTTATAAAATAACGGACCATTACACTGGGGTAGACAGGCCCAGTGCCCCATGCCGCGAGGGCGTAGTCTAAACCAATGGGGTCACAACGCCACCACGGCGTCTGGGACAGAGAGTCCCAATGGTCACATCGTGGAGACACTGCCTAAGCCAAGAACACCACGACGTGGCACTGTTCACAGGCAAAATTTCGGGATTTTTTCAAAAAATTTCACGATATCTCAGGTATCCAAATAGGTTCGAATACGACCCAATACCCGGGTAAACGATCCAAATGAGTGAACGAATAAAGTTATAAAAATTGGATAAAATGAGGGTAATTAACGAAAAAACTTCAAATTAAATGAATATCAGGGGTTTTGAACATCAACGGGACACACGGAAGTCTTAGGAGACTTATCGGAGTTCGTTGAGTGCGTTGTAGCTTGGATAGAGGTAAGTAAATCAGTGAGAAAATTTTACAGTTATTTATTGAGTTTTAATTTGTTGTTATTGATTTGTTTATCACATTATTTTATTGGAATCCTTGTTGGTTGAGTGGTTCACTGGCAAGGGAGTTATGTTTATTTTTACCTGCGATAGGATATCTTATTTGGTTGTTGTTGATATCTTCCAATTGAGTGTACGTTAGGGGCTCTTATCTGAGTATGTGGATATCTCATAGTTATTACAAGGGTTAGGGCTAGTAGGTGATGTTCTCGTCTTAAACCCGAGTCTGCTGGGCTTTGCCGCGACTCAAGGACCTTTTGGTCGAGACTCTTTGCTATTTTGTTTTCATATTTCGGACACTCAATATTCGATTGATTTAATTACAGTTTGTATATCACATTATTTTATTGGAATCCTTGTTGGTTGAGTGGTTCACTGGCAAGGGAGTTATGTTTATTTTTACCTGCGATAGGATATCTTATTTGGATGTTGTTGATATCTTCCAATTGAGTGTACGTTAGGGGCTCTTATCTCGAGTATGTGGATATCTCGTAGTTATTACAAGGGTTAGGGCTAGTAGGTCATGTTCTTGTCTTAAACCCTTGAGTCTGCTGGGCTTTGCCGCGACTTAACGACCTTTTGGTCGAGACTCTTTGCTATTTTGTTTTCATATTCCGACACTCAATATTCGATTGATTTAATTACGTTTTGTATATTCATGCGCTCTCTGTTCATTTCTTTTCATTAGCATGAATTAGATTGATTTATCTATTTCGAAATACTGTATTTATATCATGTTTGGTGTTACTTACCTGGGCTCATCATTCTTGTGTTTGATGGAGTGCAAATCCACAAACCAGCAAGGAAAAGGCTCGAGCTTGAAGATTTGTTTTAAGGATACCGGAGCACGCCTTTTCACTTTACTGATTAGGTAACTTTTTTGTATTATTGTATATATATATATATTGTTTTGGAGTATGAGTTTGAGTATGTAAGAGATTCTGGGCGTGTACATCGATATATGTTCTACTCTGACTGATCATTGATGATGATATACATATGCGGGGTTTCCTCACTATAATCTAAGATGTCTTATTTTATTATGGTTGTGATTATTTGATTAGTTTGAGCTTTTGCTTTCGCTATATTGATGATAACTCACTAATCAATGTTCTAAACTTGTAAATGAATGGTAATTGGTAAGGAAAGACTGACTAGCCTTGTGTGATTCGTCGAGACGGGCTCGGAGTTTCACGTAAGTCAAGGTTGGGTGGGGCCTAGTTTAAGGTTTGAAAACTGGGGCCGTCATAATGGTGTTTGAGAGGAAAAAAGTTATGAGTTTAAATCTTGGGAGAAACAAATGTTTATTTCTTATAAAAAAGGTGACTAATTCACTTTTTGATAGGTTGATGTATTTCAGTATCAATAATTTTGGATTAAGTCATAACTCTGGACTCATAGGTGTTACTCACAAATTTTAAAAGCAAAAAATTTGTTTAGACTTTTGAGTTCGGATTCATAGGGGGTTCTTAAATTTTTACAAATATTAAAAGAGTTTTACAAGTTGTTACTTCAAACTCCCTATGAGTTCGAATTCATGTGTCCAAATAGTATTACTCTTGTAAAAGTTGAAAGGATCAACCACTAATTGAAAAAGTTATATATAAAATGATTGTGGTGATTAATATAATGATTTTATGGTTTATCGAGTCTATCTTTTCCGTTAATATTTAATACAAATTTATCATGGATCTTTGTAAGAATAATCTAAATCTACTATAGGTCTTGATTGCTATATATAGATCTTATGACCCCTTGCTATTAATAAACATTACTAACATTAGCTTCCCAACATTAACAAATCTCTTCTCCCGTTTATATATGTTACATGAGCCTATAAGAATCTTGATCAAAGCTATACTGCCCGATAGGTCCATTGAACGGCAATTAATAAATCATATATCAAAACGTGTCGATCGACACTCATACCAAGTGGATGGGTAGCTCATTAATTTGGTATTAAGTTACTTGTGTTAAGGTTGAGAGTTCATTCCTTAATGGAGGCAAGTTGTGGTTTATTCTTATATATAAAAAATATGTCTACAATCATCTAATTGTACAAGTTGTGGTTCATTCGTTAATGGAACACATTCAGTGTTACATTTTTTGTAAATTAACCTGAAGGACTCCTTGTCCGCAAGGTATGTATATATTACAATATATTAATAATAAAGTCCCATTTCCTATAAAAAAAAAAAAAAAAAGATCTCAAAAAGAACTGTGTAGCAAAGGCACATAACAATACTATGTGTTACTACTCTAGCCAAAGTGTGCCCGGTAAGATCTACGAGGAATCATTTGTCAAAAAATAAGTTTTGGGATGTTGATATCTCCCTCGATATCTCTTTACCAACAATTAAAAATATCTCAATATATGGAGAATTTGTAAGTTTTATCTTGCGTTCACGAGAGGGATGTAATAAAATTTGATATACTTAAATGGGAACGAGTTGATAGTGCTTTTTAATCAATCAATTATATTTACATATTTTAGTGAAACCGTTTCTTGTAGAGTTTCTAAGACTAGGGGTGCATACGGATTGGATCCAATTTAATTAGGATTAATCAACAATCCAATTCAATTATTGCGAATTGAAAAATTGCAGTCCACACCGGTCCAAATAATTCATTAATTCAACTCAATTCAATTTGCAAAATGCGAACGAACTGGATCAAGTTTCACGGATTGACATTTTCCTATCCAAAAATTCATGAAATTAAACTTAATTAAATGAATCACAAAAATTATGTATATCATGATTGGCAAATTTACAACGTATATCCCATAAATCTATATATAACATATTTCACACAAATTTGTCATCACAAAAACTTTCAAAATGCAAGTTCTTGCATAAATAAAAATCTCATCCACAAACTCCACCATATACCCAAACAAAAGCACAAAAAGTGCACATTGCAACATACAACCCACAAAAAAATGTTTGAAGTATAATAAAAGAGGTAAGAACAAACAAAGTCTTTAAGATACTATATAGTTTAGAGTTGATACTCTTCGAGATACCATAGTACATATGATGAGATATATATATATATATATGTGTGTGTGTGTGTGTGTTGATGTGAAAAATGGATTGGATCGGATTGGATTGCAGTTTTTAAATGTGGGATCCATAATTCGATCTAGTTAAGCCGGATTAGTGATTTTTCAATCCAATCCAATCTAAAGGATCAAAAAATCGATCCAATTAGTGATAATTGGTTCAAATTGGACCGAATCCGTGGATTAATGCAATCCGTTTGCACCACTACCTAAGACCATAAGTCACATTCATCCAAAATGGTAATCTAATTATAATATAAATGAACAATGAAATGTATGTTGGATATATATACATAAAGATTATGTTCAACGTAGATGCTCAAGTCATTTTCTCAGACTTTTTCGACCTAATAACAAATGAATTGTGCTTACTTGATATACCAAAGTATCTTTCATGAGTTCGATTCGATTCCTACGTAAGTAAAAATATATATATATATGATGAAATATTTTTCAGTTGCTCGATTGTTTCTTTTTCTTCTTGTATTACTCGTCCAGACTCTTTTTCAGCAATGTCTTTGTATGAAATTAATCTCTAATTTTATTATTATTTTTTTTAATGTGGATGCAATTAGTTTTGAAAGAATGTGGATATATCCAATTAGTTGAAGACCTCAAATTACTTTTGTTAGCAAGTAATGGCATATGATTTTGCAAGTAATGGCATATGATTTTAACTGATTCAATTACTTAATGTACTTTTTTTATAACCATGGGTGTCCGAACCTAAGATTGAGACTTTTTTCTATTGAGGCTTCAATTACCCAACTTTATAGATGTAGGAGCAAATCTTTTTCATTGCACCACAAATGTAGCTGGCACTTGGTATTAATTAGGCTTGTAACTACTTCAAAATAAAAAAGTTAGGATTGAAACTTTTATTGTTGTGCATTTAATTAACGTATGTGCATTTATCATTTCTTTTAATGTTGATTTTGAGGTTTTTTTTCTTGAGTTTTTTTTCTTCTTTTTGAGTCGTTTTATTTGTGAATTTGTTTTTGAGTTTAGGGTTTTAGTTTAAAGCGTGAATCGTGCATTTTGGGTACAAAGTTTCAATGGAATCGAAAATATTAAGCAATCTAAGCAAAATCCACTATTTTTCTTGTCAGCAGGTTTCAAACTTATAAGACCGAAACCTCTGAAGAGGTGTCGAACACATAGACTGTAACATCCCTCGATTTTTAACCTGACTTGTGTGACACGTGTCAGGACCGTGACTCGGCCACGCGATACTGGACTGTATTTTGAACCTTGGGTGTCGACACCGAGGTAATTTTATGATTCTTTGATGTGTGTAATAATATTATAGTTTAAATGTGTGTCACGGGCCGTTCAGGCAATTTTCAATGAGAGTGAGGTCCCGCCTAGGTATCCGGGAGAGAAAAATACAGTTAAGAGATAATTAAAATAATTATTTAATAATTATATAGTTCAATTGTGTGAGATAAAAGTAAAAGTGTGCACGTGACGGGAAAATATGGGTCGATGAAGTAAGATGGGTCAAGGAACCCTTGGGTTAAATTTTGAGACATGTGGGTTGGTAAAAATGGGTGGACACAACTAGGACACACACCACTATTCCTACCATACCTATTCAAATTTTAAACACTCACCCAACCCCATCACTCACATCTCACACCCCACCCACTCCCATCACTCACCACACCCATCTCGCCACTCACATCACTCTCTTACACCCCCACTCATCTCACGTCACTCACCTCACCCTCTCCCATCTCATTTAAACCATCCCTCACCTCACCCTCTCCCATCTCATTTCCCACTCTCTCATTTCACTCATCTTCCTCTCTCACGGCTCATCCCTCTGTTCACTCTTCACGACCTCCCTCACTCTCCCTTTTCTCACCAGCCTCCCCTCCTTGCTAGTGACCGGATCTAAGACGCCGGAGATACACCGTCGACCATAGGTGAGCTTTCTTTCCTCTCTCTCTCTCTCCCTTTTGGTTGTTCTTCCTCTCGGCCTCCCTCCCTCGTCGACTCACTCGTCTCTCGGCCTGGCCAAATCCTTGTCGGTCTTCGGAGATCCAGTGGTGGCTGGGAAACTCGTCGGAGGTGGGTTTATTTCTCTCTCTCTCTCTCGTACACTCTCGTGCTCACTCTCTCCGTCTCCCTTCTCTCGGTTTTCTTTCTCTCACCTCGGGTTCTCTCTTCCTCTCGCTCTCTCATGCCACCTCCTCTCTCACCAGAGATGGTGGTGGCTGGGGTTCACTCCCTCGTCGGAGCTCTCTCTCTCTCTCATTCCCTCTCTCTCATTCCCTCTCTCTCTTTTTCTTAATTTTTCACGGTTTTGTTATGTTTTGTGTGCATGTGGTCTGCTGGGGTGGATGTCGTGACGAGGACCGGTTGTGGGCGACCTCTGGTGACTCACCGGAGCCCAAACCGTCCTGGAGCAACCCCCCTCATGGCCCATGCAAAGTCCCTACTAGTGTACACACATTAAGTTGGTTTTATAGGGTTTTTGCCCTCTCGCCGGAAAACGCCCTCATCGGCGACGCCACCACCGGACCACGATGATGGGGTCGTTGTTGGGGACCCCACCAAACTCATACATGGGTCCCACAGCCCTGAGAGTGGTCGAAAACAGTTTCATTTCGAGTTAAAGTGTTGTTATTTCATGTGTTTGGTGTGGTGGAACCTCGCTGGAAACCGCTGCTGCCGGCGGTGCTACCGGCTGGACCACTACCCGTGAAGGTTGTCGGGATCGCACCTAACCTTTGTTGAGGTCTTGCAACTTTTAGTTGTGTTCGAAATTTTGATGTATTGGGGAAATGGTTATGTTTTAATGGAAATATTAAGTTTGAATTCTTGTTTAGTTAATGTGTTTAAGTTCTGACTAATTAAGGTGTTCCCGGCCATTTTATGCCAAGGAAACCCTCTTCCAACGTCGGACAATACCAGCATGAAGTCATAGCGGTGTCTTTATCGATTGGTGTTTAGTTATTGAGGTTTTGTTGAGTCTTGTTGATAAACTATTCTAAGTTTGTTTTATGTGGTCTTAATGATTTGATTTGGTTATTAGTGATGACGTCTGGGTCGCGCCGACGGTCCTTGAGACTATAACGTGACCCGCACAAACCGAGCCGAGCTTACAAATTTACGAGTAAGCTTACATGTGTTATAGTGTTTCCAAAACCCAAGAGAGAGTATTTATTTTTCGATTTTCATCGCGTTATTCGAGTCATCGAAACACTGGGAGAACACTTGGGATACAACGTAGATTTAGTTAATGACTTGACCTATTAATACGAGTTTCCGACCTTGTCAGGTAGCGAAAAACTCGGGGATACGCGTTAGGAGTCGCGGGAGCGTTGTACGTGGGTTACGATAGTTCAGGTAAGTACACTTGCCTTAAAAAACATTTGTACATTAGTAAGCCAGTTAAGAAAATACCATGTGATTCATTTTCATTCCGTTGTGTTTGTTATTATCTGCTTATTGGCTTTCCATTTCATATTCCTTGTATGTGTGTTCTTGGCATAAGTGTGTGTCTCGAAGGTACATGCGGCCTGCACTAGAAGGGATAAAACGCGAGCACTCGAGCGCACGAGTGTTTGACCACCCCTAGTGATTGTGTGATACCATGTACTGGATTGTTGTGGAATATAGACCACTTGTGGCCTCTTTTGACTTGTAGGGCACACATGTTTCGATTGCGTTTGTTTTCCAATCTGTCTATCATGCAACTTGTTTATTTAAATTCATGTCTTTCCATTCCCGCATGATATTTAGACTGCCTTGTTTGTTATTTCATGAATTACTGTTATATTCTTCTGGCTTTACTTTCGATTTTTCTCAGTTGCTCACCTTCTAGTTTGTGACGGTGGGTGCAGATAGGACGGAGAGCGGTAGAGGCAAGGGACCTTGCCTAGGAGACTTTTTGTGAGCAGCTGGACTTGAGGTACCGAGATGTAGGCTCATGTTTATTTCTTCTTATATGACGTTTATATATATGATTGTTTTAGAACTGGGGAATATGTTTTGAGGTGGACTCCATCAATCCATTTTGTTGACTTAGAATCGAATTTATTGGGGTTGTCCACATTTATATAGATTCGTAATTTCCCTTTGATTGAGTTGTTTCCCAATTCTTGAGTAGTATGTAATTTGTTTTCGCTGTGTTATAATCGTAATAACTCTTTTATAAATCTTGAAATTTTGATGATTTGAGACTGACTAGGCTCGTCAGGTTCGCTGAGAACTGACTTGGGACCTGCACGAGTCTAGGTCGGGCGTACCCAAATGCATTGGGAATTTGGGGCCGTCACATAGACCCGATACCTCTAAAGAGGTTTCGGACACACAGGGCCGACATCTCTAAAAAATGTTTCGATTGGATCCCTCCGTCATCCATTGAGATCAAGTTATCTTCACATTATTGATTGGAGTCGACTGAGACCTTTAAAGAAGTATAGGCCTTGTGTGTTCAAAACCTCTTTAAAGGTGTTGGCCTTTTGTGTCCGGCCTCTTCAGAGGTGTCAGCTCAGTTCATGCGAAACCCCGGATGACACTTCTTTAAAAGTGGGTATGGGTAATGGGGTGAACAAGTGTAACAACCCAAAAATTTATATTATTTTCTGTGTGATAACGTGTATTATCGATGTATACTCTTGTCTATATAACAAGACGGTGTTGAGTTGTGAGTGGAGTTCGCCGTGAAGAACGTTACGAACGGGCATCGACGAAGAATTACGGGTATACGGTCGAGGAAATGAACTTAGTGGACTACCGAAAAATAAAATATAATAATAAATTAATTCAAGTAATTTTATGGGTCATTAGTAACTTCGTTCATGCTCGATGGTGCGAGTCGTGGTGCATGCTAGGCGCAGGAACGCCCAAGGAAATTTAATTACGAGTTAAAAAAAGGATAAGGACAAATGAGGAGTCACACAAGTGAGTGCCCAATAGTGGTTGGCTGGTGTGTTTAAGGGCCACAAGATGTGCCTCGGGATAAGAGTGTGAGCCAAGATAAGACCCGCACTATAAAAAGTGGAGTCAACTCCTTTTCTCCATCATCTCTCTCTCTCTCTCCTCTCTCTTCTTTCTTTCTTTTGCTCTCTCTCTCTCCTAACGTGAAACCCGACAAGGCAGAAAGGGTTTAAGTGATTTCGAGTATAGATCGACGACGAGATGACCAACTACGCGATTTAAGATGAGATCTCGACTCCCTACACGTTTATTTACGATTCGACACCAATTTCGTGGGTTTTCATCACGATGTTTTCGTGTCCCGAGTTAGGATTTTGTTTTTTATAGAGTTTTCAATGTGATTTTGTCGGGCTTGTGATACCCGGGAAGGTTTTTATGACGTGGAGACGATGATTTGGAGGTGTTTGAATTTTTGGTGATTTTAGTGATTTTTCGATCGATTAAGGAAATGGAGCATTTTCGGGCAATTTGGTATGACTCGGTGGTGTTTTTGGATAAAAATTATGGTCCCAACAAGGTTGGCACATGTTCAAATCAAGGCGGCGCGAGTCGGGGATGGGATATGTAATGACCCTAAATTTTAACTTGTGCCACGTGTCAATTTAGGTCATACGTGAGACCCATTTGCCGTGATACAATCATCCAATTCTCGATCGTCGACATCGAGGTATGTTATTTGTGTTCGATGTTTTGTATTATATGTATTACCCGAATGTTTAATTTCAATATCTCAAACATACGGGGAACGGTTCAGCTCAAGGGTTTTGTAAAATAACGAATTTTTGGGCGAACACTAGTCGGGTAACTAGTAGTCCGGGGACTAAATGAATTAAAAACACTAAGAAAATATAAAATAAATAATAATTAAGAGATGAAAGTCGTTTGATATGTTGGTACGTCCGGGCGACTTGACAAGCGTATTGGGATTCAAAACGGATTCGGGAACGCGAGTATTGTGCGAGAAATGGCTAAGTATAAGAGTGAGAGTCAGTATTGGAGTCACATAGTGGACATAGAGTGGTTGGATGGATCAAGTGATTGTCAAGAGATTAGCCTCGGGATCAGTGTGTGAGTTGAGATGAAGGGGTTTATAAATCCCATTTCCACCAACTTTTTTCTCTCATCTCATCTTTCTCATCGATCCATCAACGCGAGAACGAAGTGGATTCCATGGGTTTTTGTCGCGATTTGACGCCGAAGGAGCGAGCAAACACGAAATCTAAGGTGAGATCTTGGTTCTCCACGTGTATATCTATGTTTTGGCAGTATTTTTGTGTGTTTTCGTCGCGATGAATTTAGGCAACAAATTGCGCATTTTAGTTTTTAAGGTTGGTTTTGATGGATTAGGAGTGATATGGATAATCAAATGATGTTTTGGTAAGTTGGTTTTATGTTTGAAGATTTGCTGAATTTTTGGGAATTTTGTTGATTTTTGGTTGGATTTTCAAAATTCAATGATTTGGCGAGGTTTTGGCACGAACCGAAGGTGGCTTGGTGTTGTATCGAAGGTTTAATCAAAGTTGGGATAAGCTCAAAACACGACGACGCGAGCTGGGGTGTCAAAAACCCTGACGATTCACAGGCGTTCTAGACTGGATGCCACGAGCGACTAAACAACTAACGACGTCTTGGGTAGGGGCCTCAGGGCTCACGCCGCAAGGACGCCGCCAAGACCAATAGGGTCACGACGTCACCCATGGTGTGTTTGGTAGTGAGCCTCATTCTCACGCCGTGGAGACATCGCCCAAACTAATGAACACCATGGCGTCTCAGCGGTGTGACACTGTTCACAGAGGCAAATTTTTATAAGATTTTTGGAAACTTTGGGGAGATCTCGAGTATCCAAATGGGTCTAAATATGACCTAATACTCGAGTAATTCGATTCAAATGGATGAACGAATAAAATTATGAAAAATTGGAAAGAATGAGGGTAATTAATGAGAATTTCAAATTAAATGGTTTACAAGGGTTTTAGTTGGTTACTGGTTATCCAGGGTTTTGTAGGAGATGAGTCAGGGTTTGATTGAGTGCGTAACAGTTGGACACAGGTAAGTAAATAAGTGAGGAAATTTTATAGTTATTTCTTGAGGTTTAATTTGTTTTATTGTTATGTTTATCACTTTATTTTATTGGAAATCATTGTTGTTTGAGTGGTCCATTGACAAGGGAGTTATGGTTATTTTTACCTACGATGTGAGCTCTTATCTGGACGTTGTTGATATCTCCCAATTGAGTGTAGGTTGGGGGCTCTTATTCGGGTATGTGGATATCTCATAGTCGCAAGTGTTAGGGTTAGTAAGCCATGTTCTCGTCCTGAACCCGAGTTTGTTATCTTTGCCGCGACTTAATGACCTTTTGATCGGGACTCCATACTATTCGGTTTTCATACTTTGGACACTTCATTTTCGATTGATTTAATTATAGTCTTGTGAATTCATGCGTTCCCTGTTCTTTTCTTTCTATTTGCATGAATCGATTATTTATTTTTTCGAAATACTGTATTTATATCCTGTTTGGCTTTACTTACCCGGCTCATTATTCTTGTGTTTGACGGAGTGCAGATCCACAGACCAGCAAGGAAAGGCTCCAGAGCTTGAGATTTGCTTTGAGGATACAAGAGCATGCCTTTCCACTTGACTGATTAGGTGATTTTTGTATTATTATTATATATGTAGTTTTTAAACATGGGACTTGGGGTTTTGTGAGAGATCTTAGACATGTATATCTATATGTTATTCTTCTTTACTTGATTGATTATTTATAATGATATACATATGCGAGGTTTCCACACTTTAAGATGTCTTATTTCAAATGGTTGTGATTCTTTAATTAGTTTGAGCTTTTGCTTCCGCTATATTGATGATAATTCACTAATCAATATTCTAAACTTGTAAACGAATGGTAATTGGTAAGGAAAGACTAACTAGTCTTGCGCGATTCGTCGAGATGGACTCGAAGTTTCATGTCTAGGCGGGGCAGGGTCCCAGTTTAAGGTTTGAAAACTGGGGTCGTTGCAGGAAAGACCCTCGACAAGGGGCTCTAGGCGCGATGTTGCACTTGGCGTCATAGGGCTTTAGCCCCACGCCGCGGAGGCGCGACTAAGGGGAAACCCCACGACGCCCCCACGACGTTTGGAATAGTACCCACTGGGAAATTTTTGAAAATTTCAGATAAATTTGGGGAATCTCTCGAGTATCTTAACGAGCCCAAATACGACCCAATGCCCGGGAAATCAACCCAAAAACATAACGAATAAATTATGAAAAATAAATGGGGAATTTCAATTAAATGCGGAAAAAATGCTAACACTACCAAATTAGAACGAAAATGTTCACCGGTGCTTAGTGGATCGGTGACGGGCATGCGAGGATGCTTTGGTAGCAAGTGAGAGCCGCGAGCGCAGAGTTACACGCAGTATTTGTGAGTAAAACCAACCAGAGTAATTACATTATTTTATTTGTACATTTAACTGAGCTATTATGTTTGTTGAACAATACTTGTTGGTGGATTATGCATTTTGAATTCCCTTTATGATATCTATCCTTGGTGGTTTACTGGCTTTGTTTTGTTTGGATTCCTTAATGAGTAGTCTTTTGGTCTAAGTGGACAATATGGTTGTGATGGCCCCGGTTTTCAAACCTTAAACTGGGCCCCGCTCGACTTAGTCTTATGTAAAACTCCGAGCTCATCTCGATGAATCATGCAAAGCTATGACTAGCTAGTCAACCTTTCGTACCTATTAAAATTCCTTTACCAGTTTATAACATTGATTAGTGAGTTATCATCAATATAGCATAAGCAAAAACTCAAACTAATCAAATAATCACTACCATATTAAAATAAAACATCCTAAAGTGTGGAAACCCCGTATATGTATATCATCATAAATGATCAGCCAGAGAACAACATATTGATATACATGCCCAAAATCTCTCACATATCTCCAAACCCATATTTCAAAACATCATATATATATATATATATATGTATATATATACAATAATACAAAAAGTCATCTAATTAGCAAAG
Organism: Stephania japonica; assembly: GCA_039657345.1. NCBI lineage: Eukaryota > Viridiplantae > Streptophyta > Magnoliopsida > Ranunculales > Menispermaceae > Stephania > Stephania japonica. The sequence continues at coordinate 45,792,274 of CM077565.1, read as the reverse complement.
TAGAAAGACGTGCTCAGAAATCCTCAAAGCAAATCTTCAAGCTTTGAAGCCTTTCACTTACTGGTCTGTGGTCTGCACTACATCACACAAAAATGACGAGCCCAAGTAAGTAACACCAAGCAGAACAATAATACAACATTTTGAATAAATAACCATCAGTCCACATTCATACTGATAGAAAGAAAGGAATTAGAAACGCATGAACGCATGAACGTATAAGACTGTAAATAGATCGATCGATAAGTGAGTGTCCGAATTATAAAATCGAATAGAAAGGAGTCCTGACAACAATCATTGAGTCGAGGTAAAACCTATAAGACTCGAGTTCAGGACGAAATCATAGCCTACCTGCCCTAACCCTTGCGATTATGAGATATATATAGACCCGGAGAAGGGCCCTTAGCATACACTCAATTGGGAGATATCAACAATATCTAGATAAGAGCTCATATCGCAGGTAAAAGTAACCATAACTCTCTTGCCAGTGGACCACTCAACCAATAGAGATTCCAAAAGATATAATGATAAACGTAGCGATAACAACAAATTAAAGCTCAAGAAATAACTGTAAAAGTTTTCACTGGTTTACTTACCTGTAATCCAACTAATACACACTCAACGGACCCTCGACACATCTCCTAAGACCTCCCATGTGTCCCGTCGATGTTCAAAATCCCTAATATACATTTAGTTTGAAATTCTCGTTAATTACCCTAATTCTATCCAATTTTCATAATTTATTCATTCACATAATTGGGGTCGATTACTTGAGTATTAAGTTGTATTCGAACCCATTGGGATATCCGAGAGATCCTCGAAAGTTTTCAAAAATTTTATAAAAATTTGCCCCTGTGAACAGTGTCACGTCGCTGGGTCGTCGTGGCATCCATTGACTTGGGCGACGTCTCCACGATGTTAAAACTGAGGCTGCCCAGCACGCCGTGGGAGACGCGGTGACCTTATTGGTCATGGCGGTGTCCTCGCGGCGTGGGCCCAAAGGTCCCTGCCCAAGACGCCGCGTGGGGGCCTGTGAGCTGGAATGCTCATGGCATCGCTCGTGACGGTGTCACTCGCGGAGCATCCCATCCTAAACGTTTCTATAATAGGGTTTTTGACACCCCGGCTTGTGTCACCGTGCTTCGAGCCTATTGCAACTTTGACTAAACATCCAATACAACGCCAAGCCACCATCGGCCCGCGTAAAAACCCGACCAAACTATCAATTATCCGAAATCAGACAAAATTTCCCAAAAATTATGAAAATTTAGGATAATTCATAAATCACACAACACCCCAAAATCACTTCACAAATCACTTAGTGACATTTTCATTCATTCCAAATTCATCAAAATAATACTTAAAAACTGCATTCCCTAATTAGTTGTCCGAATTTATTGTGACAAAAACCAACGAAAATACCATCAAAACATAAATATTCACTTGGAGAATTGATTCTCACCTTAGAAATCGAGTTTGATCGTTCCTTCGGCATCGAATCGCGTCGAAACCTTCCCCCAACCCCTCGTTCTTCTCACGTTGAATCGTTGGAGAGAGATGAGAAAAATGAGAAATGATGTGAGGAGAGAGAAAAGTTGGTGAGGTGGGCATATATATCCCCCTCTCATCCCCTTGCACACATGAATCCCGAGGATCATCTCTTAGCCTCAATACATTTCAGCCACCAACCATGACACGCATGTGTGACTCCAATAGGTGACTTACTGCAACACTTAACCATTTTTTCCCACAATACTCGCGTTTCGAATCTTTTTGAATCCTAATTCGTTCGTCACGTTTCCCCTGACGTACCAACGTATTAAACACACTTTACACCTTTTAATTATTATTTATTTTGTATTTTGTCAGTGTTTTTAATGTATTTAAGTCCTCCGGACTACTAATTACCCGATCGGTGTTCGCCCGAAACCCCGTTATTTCACGTAATACTTGAGTTGAACCATTCCCCGTACCAATGCTCACACTCAAACGTTCTCGCACGTTTGAGACATTAGAATTAAACATTTGGTTAATACAATATAATACAAAATATCAAACACAAATAACATACCTCAGCGTCGCCGACCGAGAATTAAACGACTGTATCACGACAAATGAGCCCACGTACGACCTAAATTGACACGTGACACAAGTTAGAATTTATGGTCGTTACAATGGTGGTCATGGTCTATATCGTGAGTACACAAATTCTTGACGTGGTTAAACCTGTAGTTTGGGATTGCGATGACCGTATGTTGAACTATGTGTGACGTTGCGATGCCCGTATGCGTACTAAGTGTGACCTTGGGCTATGTGCCTTATTCTAAACTGCCTTGAGTTTGTGTAGGTCTAGAATCTGTCTTGAAAGTTAGGTTGTAAACTAGGTGTGGCAACCTGGTGGACTTGGGGACACTTATATGCCTTTCTTTTGCTTTGTGCTCTCGACACTCATTTATCGTTGTTATCTGAGTGATTCACTTATCATGCTATATTTTATAATCTTTGTGATATCCATGCATGATACTAGTTTAGCCATTTATGTGACATTTGAAATGATGTTAAGACTCTATTGGACTATCACCTTTGTACTCACCATGTAGACGATTGAATTCGAGGACCACATGACTAGCGCTAGACTCGAGGACACGAGACGATCTCGTATTGAGTAGGTTCTTGTATTATATAGTTATTTCATTTTGAAACATGAGTTATGAGATTTTTGAGAGATTTGGGCATGTATGATATTATTGATACTCTTGATTCATATGGTGGATATAATTTACGGGGTTTTCACACCCTAGGATTTATCTTAACTTGTGTGTCTTGAACTTTATTGATTAGTTTGGAGTTAAATTGCTTCCACTGTATTTGATAATAACTTACTAATTTATTAACTTCACATATAAATACGTAATAAATGGTAAAAGGTAAAGAAGGCTGACTAGGCCTGCGTCATTCAGCGGGATTGACTCGGGGATGCACATATGTTTAGGCTAGGTTGTGTCTAATTCTAGAATTGTGAAATTTGAGGCAGTCATAACAAGGGTATTTTTAAAATTTTAAAAATAAAAGTGAAGTAAACTAAGTAAAAAGTAGGGTATATGAAGTAAAAATTTAAAATTGAGATCGGTTTAGTTGCCTTTTCAAAATAATGACACGTGCGTTTCTAGTCACCCCAAGATTAGGCGCATAGCTTGTGTTTGGAGAGTAACGAAGTGCACTTAATCTATTTAGGGAACTTCTTTTTCTTATTTTATTATTATTAGGCTTCACATACTATAAAAAGAAAATCAAACTTTTCATATTCTTTGACCAAAAAAAAGGTTTCAATCACTTTTTTTTTCTTTTACACGTGTGATATATATATGCATTAATTTTTTTTTATGTTTTCGTATATGCATTAATTTTTTTTTATGTTTTCGTATATGCATTAATTTTTTTTTATGTTTTCGTATATGCATTAATTTTTTTTTATGTTTTCGTATATGCATTAATTTTTTTTTTATGTTTTCGTAAGTAGTTGGATTTGCAATTGAGGGGGTTACTCATTTGTATTGACATATTAAACTTTTTAAATTTCGAGGTGATGTAAATTGTTTTTCTTTCTTCTATAAATGTTTTGAAAAATAGGTTGCGTGAACCAAAAAAAAAAAAAATTGGTTGGTTGGTCTAAGTGGTTTGACATTTAGGTTCCTTAAATTGTGTTCGAGTTCGAGCCCTATGGCCAAATGGTCTTAGCCAAAAGAAAAAAGAACTTTCATGTGAATAAACGAAGCACAATAAGTGCCTAAAAACGAAGAAGTTACTCTACGGCCTTGCTTGGTTCTTTTTTGCCAATGAAAAGTATTAGTTTGGACGTTATCTCCTTAGAGTTATCATTTTCATGTTTAGTTCAACTTTAAACTTGCACATAAGTTGCAGATTTTTAAACAATAAAGTATATGAATTGGCATAAATAACCTTTAAATAAGAGAGTTATAGGTAATAGAAAGGTCATTAATTGATGGAGGGTATCCGCAACTCTTAGAAGATAACAAGTTCCTTTAGAGGGGCGAGGGGGTATTTTTCGCCATAGAGTGTAAGTTTGAAGATAACTTGTAGGCAAGTTGGGCAACTAAACAAGATTATAGTTTCCAACTCCCTGTAAGTTATCTTTGGGAGATAACTCCACCCTTAACCAAACATGGCCTAAACACATACAAAAGAGTGACCCGGGTAAAAAAAAAAAAAAAAATATTGTCAGTTTTTTAATAATTATACAAGTTTAGACTTGTAATTAATTTGAAGATGCCTTTTGTTTAAAAGAAATTGAAATTTTATTAATCATTCATGGCTTAATACATGACCAGACATATAATCAAGCACATTGATTTGTTAAGATTTTGGTAGAGAGTAATGACAATAGTAAAACAAGAAAAAAGAGAAAGAGAACAAATCACCAAGAATTTTATGTGTGGGAAACCCTATAAGGGAAGAAAACCCACAGCCTCCAACACAATCTTATTCACGATTCTCACTCCTCACACTTTTTACATCAGAAAGAGATATATATATATACTTATAGAGAAAGAAAATCCCTATTAGAATACAATAGTAAACTAATCAGACCCATATACTTAACATATCTCCCACTTGGGGCTGATTCTAAAAATTATTTTCTCGTATAGTAGTATCTCCTTCTCATGTAGTGTCTTCAGGCGACGACTGCCTTGTCGTCTTCAAGTAGCAAGGCCAAGAGAAACTATGCACAACTTCAGCTTCTCTTTAGGGACTGACTTGGTGAGCATATCTGTAGGATTTTTATTGGTGTGTACTTTCTCCAATTTAAAAGGTCATTCTTCAAGCATAGCTCGTATGAATACCTTACATCGATATGCTTTGTCCTTAAGTGAAATGCAGAATTCTTTGCCAGATGAATTACGCTCTGACTGTCGCTTAATAGTAGACAATCCCCTTGCTTATGATCCAATTCACTCAACAAGCACTGTAACCAAGTCATCTCCTTACACGCTTCAACGGCTGCAACATATTCAGCTTCAGTAGTAGATAATGCAACAATCTTTTGTAACCTTGATACCCAGGAGATTGCTGCACTTCCAAGAATAAACACATAACCTGTAGTACTCTTCCTACCATCAATGTCACTAGCCATGTCTGAATTAACAAAGCCATATAGCTGTATTTTTGCACTTGTATAGCACAGTACCACATCTTTTGTTCCTGCAAGGTACATTAAAATCCATTGTACTGCATTCCAATGATATGAACCAGGATTAGACATGTACCTACTCATAATTCCCACTGCACGAGAAATGTCGGGTCTTATACAAACCATGGCATAAATAAGGCTACCCACTGCCGATGCATACGGGATGTTCTTCATATTCTTTTGTTCTTCTTCTATTTTGGGACTATGTTGTTTCGAAAGGTTTTTGAAATGCCCAGCTAAAGGTGTGCTCACCGGTTTTTCACAATACATGTTGAACCTCTTGAGCACCTTCGATATGTACTCCTTTTGGCAAAGTTTTAGTAACTTATTCTTTCTATCTCTTTCGATCTTCAGCCCCAAAATTTGTTTCGCAGCACCTAAGTCTTTCATTGAAAATTCTTTCGCCATTTGCTCTTTCAAATTTTCAATCTTTTCAATGTTGGAACCTGCAATCATCATATCATCGACATATATGAGCAAAATAACATACGAATTGTCAAATTTCTTGAAATAACAGCAGTGATCTGCAATAGCGCATGTACCCTATTGTTATCATGAACTTGTCAAACTTCAAATACCATTGTCTGGGTGCTTGTTTCAAACCATAAAGGCTTTTGTGCAACTTACACACTAGATGCTCCTTACCAGCCTCGACATATCCCTGTGGTTGCTGCATGTATATATTTTCCTCCAAGTCACCATGAAGAAAGAAAGTATTTACATCCAACTGTTCTAAATGTAGATCCTCTGCAGTAAAGCAACAATGCTTAGAGCAGTTCTAATTGTAGTCATCTTGACCACGGGAGAAAAAATCAAGTAAAAATCAATACCGCCTTTTGTTGGAAACCTTTCACTACCAATTTGGCCTTGTACCTCTGGGAACCATCTTGCTCCTGTTTCAGTCTGTACACCCATTTGTTCTGAATCGCCTTCTTTCCAGTTGGAAGCTTGACCAAAACCCAAGTTTGATTTGTGTAGAGAGACTTCATTTCGTCATCCATGGCTTTCTTCCATTCTTCCTTATTCTCGACTTGCATTGCTTCCTCATAGTAATTGAGTTCACCACCATCTGTGAGCAACAGATAGTGTATGGATGGAAAGTAACGGTCTGGAGCATTGATGGTTCATCTTTTACGTCAAAGTGCAATAGGTGGTGTCACTGGCTCCTCCCGAACTTCATGTTCATCAGTATGTTCAGTAACACTCTGATCAGGTTCATAGGGAGGGATATCATCAAGTTCAAGATACTTTGATCTTTTTGGTTCCTCTTTTTTCTTGATCCTATCCTTATACAACACATCCTCATTGAATATGACATCTTTACTTCTGATCACCTTTTTACTCTCAGGATCCCATAGCCTATAACCAAAACTATCAACTCCATATCCCAGCAAGATGCACATTTTGGACTTTGCATCCAACTTTGACCTATTTTCAGCATTGATATGGACATAGGAAACACAACCAAAGGTTCTTAAGTGTGAAAGTTTTACTTCCTTTTTTGTTCATTCCTCCTCAGACAGTCTGCAATCAATTGCGGCAGATGGTCCTCTGTTGATCAGATAAGCAGCAGTATTCACAGCTTCAACCCAAAACTGCTTAGGTAGCCCAGCACTCAACAACATTCTCCTAGCACGTTCTATAATGGTTCGGTTCATACGCTCAGCTATACCATTCTGTTGTGGTGTCCTTGGTACTATCTTTTCTTTTTTGATGCTATACATAGCACATTACTCATCAAATTCCTTGTTACAGTACTCTCCACCATTATCTGATCTCAAGCATTTCAGCTTTAGACCTGTCTGGTTCTCCACTAGACATTTCCACTTTTTGAAAATTTTAAACACTTGAAACTTATTTTTCATAAAGTAAATCCAGAGCTTTCTAGTCGAATCATAAATGAAAGTAATGTAATAACAAGAGCCATTAAGGGAGGATACCTGTGAAGGACCCTAAACGTTTGTGTGCACAAGTTCTAGCTTTTCAGTATTGGGAGTTCTGCCATTTTTAGAAAAACTGACAACTTTTTATTTTCCAACCACACAACCTTCACATAGAGACAGATCAACACATAATAGTCCATCTAACTTCCCTTTTGACACCATTACCTTCATTCCCTTCTCAATCATATGCCTAAGGCGTTGATGCCACACCTTTGCACTGACCTCAGAGGAGCCATATTCATGGAGTTTTTATTGAGAACTCTGAAGAGAGTACCATATCTCTGACCATGTGATACTACCATGACACCTTTTATGAGCTTCCAAGATGTTTTAATGAACTTCATCTCAAGACTTGCATCATCAGTAAGTTGGCTTACTGAAATTAGATTTCTAGCAAGTTTCGGTACATGTCTAACTCGTTGCAACCTCAACTGCGTCCCATTTTCCATTCCTATCAGCACGTCTCTTTTACCGATTATGTCACAGGGTTCATCATCACCAAGGTACACCTTGCCAAAATTGCCCTTCTCATAATTAATGAAATATTCTCTGTTGGAAGTAGCATGAAACGATGCACCAGAATCTAGTATCTAGCAGGATTCATCTTTACTATCACAACACATGATCAGTGCTTTATCTGAACTTGATTCGTTTGAGACATTCACCGAGTTGTTGTCTTTGTCGTTCTTATCTACCCTTTTCTTTGGTGCTTTACAGTCGCGCTTGAGATGACATTTCTTCTTGCAATTCCAGCAAGTCATCTAAGGGCCCCTTGACTGACCTCTTCTAGATTGTGAGCGTTCATTTCCTTGGCCATTTGGCCTCTTTGAGGATCTGCCCCGTTCCTCAGTATTCAGGGCACTATTAGAAACATCATCAGAAGAGTTGTTTCTCCTTCGTGTATCTTCATCAAGAAGAACTCCCACTACATCCTCAAATTTCAGAATACTGGACCCCGATGAGTTGCTTACAGCCATAACCAGAACATCCCAACTATCAAGTAAACCCGACAAAATAACAAGAGCCAATACTTCATTATCAAAGATAATACCCACAGATTCTAACTGACTAGTGATGGTATTGAAATCACTCAGATGCTCTTGTATAGGTCTACTTTCATGTTTCTTCATATTAAACAACCGTTTCATTAAGAATACCTTGTTTGACGCCGATGGTTTCTCATACATTCGTATTAGGGCTTTCATCACATCTTATGTGGTCTTCTCTTTGGAGATGTTGAAGGCTACTGATGGTGACAGTGAAAGGCGAATCGCACCCAAAGCCTTTCGATCCAAGATTTCCCAAGCCTTGTCGTCCATATCTATAGGTTTGTTGTTCTTACCACCAAGCGATAAGTAGAGATCCTTCTGATATAAGTAGTCTTCGATCTGCATCTTCCAAAATTCGAAGTTCGAACCGTCGAACTTCTCAACCCGTAACTTCCTTTCTTCTGTCATTACTCCCACTTAAGAATAGCCTTGCTCTGATACCAGTTGTTAAGATTTTGAAAGAGAGCAATGACAATAGTAAAACAAGAAAAAAGAAAAAGAGAACAAATCACCAAGAATTTTATATGTGGGAAACCCTCTAAGGGAAGAAAACCCACAGCCGCTAACACAATCTTATTCACGATTCTCACACCTCACACTTTTTACATCAGAAAGAGATATATATATACTTATAGAGAAAGTAAATCCCTATTAAAATACAATAGTAAACTAATCAGGCCTACATACTTAACATGATTCGTTAATCATATTGAAATGAACTGCCATTAATTTGATTGTGAATGCAATTGTGAAATTGAAACAGTTTGGCAATCATTGATTGCACTATATAACGTTGAAATTTATTACAAAATACAAATACCACTAGAACCACATAATAAATAACAAAACTTTCTAACTAGGAGAAGAAAACCTACAACTTTTCAATGAGGAGAAGACAAATCAAAGACTTCAAATTACTAGGGAAGAAAAATTAATTAGAAAATAAAAAACTAAAGACAAGACCACCTAGCGCGCCGCACAAATTCACACAACACTATTGTTGAAGATGCACTACAACGAGGATAGACAAATCTCCACAAATCTGACTAGATCTGCAATTTATTGTATGAATAGATTGCAAAGGGATTTGATTGGAACCACCGCCGATCAAAGAGGAGAAAATTAATTTTAAAGTTTAGGAGAAAAAGGGGACGAAAGGTTGTGTTGGTCGTTGCAAAAATTGAAGATGCCTCTTAAGAAGGTAAAAGTTATTTTTAGTAAGCTTGTAATAAAAAAAAATCTATGAAAGATTTCAAACCATCCAAATTAACATAATGTGTTATAGAAAATATCTAAGCATGTGAATTTAACATAATCGAGAAAAAAATGTATACATAGTACTATAAAATCTACCTTTTTTTTTTTTGGTAGGAAAAAAAATATACCTTTCTTTTTTTTTTGGTAGGAAAAAAAATCTACCTTTTAGTTTTTCTTAAAGCACTATTTATGACATTAAAAAGTGATCACGCCCTCATTTAAAATCAGACCATACCTCTGATATAAACTTTAATTTAGTTGGTACTTTTTTTTAAAAAGCAATTTAGTTGGTACTTAAGTGGATAATAAACAAAATTAACATGAAGGACATACTTACGGCATCTCCAACTAGCGCCATTTTGGCGCTGGTTGGGATGCCATGTAGGATAAAATGGCGCTGGGTTAACCCAGCGCCATTTTGTTGTGCGCCATCCCACGTGGATGGCGCACAGCTACAGTTTCGCACCAATTTGATGCGACACTGTTCACAGCGCTATTTTTTTTAATTGGTAAAGGCACATATTAATTTATTGTTTAATTATTTATTAGATAAGTAATTGATTAATCTTAATAAATTAATCTTATTAATATGTAGAGCAATATATTTAAAATATATAAAAGATTTAATTTTAAGAAAAGAATAAAATAATAAATAAAATAATAATAAAGTAAGATAGTGTAAAAGATAGTGTTGTGGGTTGGAGATGGTTTTAAAATTTAGTGTAAAAGTAACACTAAAATGGTGCAAAAGTTGCACCATTTTAGTGTTGTGATTGGAGATGGCCTAAAGAATTAAACACACCACAAAAATGAGGTATCTGTTGTAAATTGAAATGAAACTTGCTAGAATTAGAAAAGAAAAATAGAAGAACTACTAACTTCTACTACTACAAAGAACTACAAAGAACTACAACTACAAAGTAGAAGAGGAGAAATGAGAGAGTTGAAATGAGAAGTTGTATACAACTTGGTGTGTTTTTACAATGAGGTTGGCATCCTTTATATAGGCCCTTTGGTGATGATGATAAATGTACTTAGACAATGTTTACAAGTAACACATACATCACATGTCATACAACTCTTCACAAGCAACATTGACAATACATGAAATAATGAGTACATTTGATATGAATACAAGTAAGGGCCATGCTTGATACTACCACTTAATGTAAGAGTCATGCTTGACAATGATTAGTCATACAAAGTCTTGATCAATTGTTCATCCATATCATAACACTCCCCCTTGAATGACAATTGTTGAGAGAATGTGCCTCGTTAAAACTTTTACTAGAAAAAACCCTGTGGGAAAAAATCTAGCAAAAGAAAAAGAGTACACGTTTCTTATTAATCTTAAGATGAGTATAATATTGTTAGGATTGCCTCATTAAAAAAAAAACCTTGCTAGGAAAACCCAATTGGATAAAACCATAGCTAAGGGAAAAAGAGTGCAATACACTAATCAATAACTCCCCCTCATGTGAACATGGGTAAAACTTGTTCAGTTTCTTTACTTGCAATGTCTTTAAGTTTACGCAAGCCAATACCATATCTAAGCCTTTTAAATGTCGTAGTTGGTAAGGCTTTTGTGAATAAATCAGCAAGATTATCGCTCGATCGGATTTGCTTGACATCAATTTCACCATTCTTCTGAAGCTCATGTGCATAAAAGAATTTTGGTGAAATATATTTTGTTCTGTCCCCTTTTATGAATCCTTTACTTAATTGTGTAATACATGCTGCATTATCTTGATATAATATGCTTGGAGAATCTCTTATTGAAGACAATCCACATGATTCTTGAATATGTTTAATCAAGTTTCTCAACCAAACACATTCACGACTTGCTTCATGAATTGCAAGTACTTCAGAATGATTGGAAGAAGTGTCAACCATAGTTTGTTTTACTGACTTCTATGATACAGCAGTATTACCACAGGTGAATACATATCCCGTTTGAGAACGGGCCTTCTGGGGATCTGATAAAAATCCAGCATCAGCATAACCTTGGAGATTCAATTTTACCCCTCTCGAGTAAAATAAACCCATGTCACTTGTTCCTCGAAGATATCGAAAATGTGTTTAACACCATTCCAATGTCTTCGAGTTGGTGAAGAGCTATATCTTGCAAGTAGGTTGACAACAAAAGCAATATTGGGTCTTGTACAATTTGCAAGATACATAAGTGCACCAATTGCACTTAAATATGGTACCTCCGGACCAATTAGCTCTTCATCACTTTCTTCAGGTCGAAATGGATCCTTATCCACTTTAAGTGATCTGACAACCATTGGAGAACTCAATGGATGTGCCTTGTCCATATAAAATCTTTTTAATAATTTTTCAATATAATTTGATTGATGGAAAAGTACTCCACTTGAAAAATGTTCAATTTGCAAACCAAGAGAAAGTCTTGTTTTTACAAGTTCTTTCATCTCAAATTCCTTTTTTAAGTATTCGGATGTTCTAACGATGTCGTCGTGGTTTCCCACTATATTTAAATCATCAACATATACAGCAATAATCACAAATCCTGTTGATGATCTTTTAATGAAGACACATGGGAAAAACGGATTATTTATATATCCTTTTTTCAGTAAATAATCATTAAGACGTTTGTACCACATTCGTCCGGATTGTTTCAACCCGTATAAAGACCTTTGTAATTTTATAGAATGCATGTTATGAGGTTTTGATTTTATTTCATCAGATATTACAAATCCATCGGGATTTTCATATATATCTCCTTTGTCTAGAGATCCGTACTGGATATCTTTGTAACGACATCCATTAAATGCATATCAAGCCCTTCAGAGACTGCAAGGCTTATCAAGAACCGAAATGTGATTGCATCTATAACAGGAGAATATGTTTCCTCATAATCGATGCCTGGTCTTTGTGAGAAAACTTGAGCTACAAGTCTTGCTTTGTACATTGTAACTTCATTTTTTTCGTTTCTCTTTCCTACAAATACCCATTTATATCCAACAGGCTTTACGCCATCTGACGTTTGGACAATTGGTCCAAAAACCTCTCGTTTCCTTAACGAGTTTAGCTCTGCTTGGATAGCATCTTGCCATTTTTGCCAATCAGGTCTTTATTGACATTCGTCCACTGATCGTGGTTCTGGATCATCATCATTTTCACATATTTCAAATGACACATTGAAAGCAAATATATCATCAGGAACAATTTTATTTCGATCCCAAATCTTACCAGAGTTTAAGTAATTTATTGAGATCTCATTACTTTCATCTTTTTCATCTTTTTCTAGAGGAAGTTGTTCCACATTAGAATCAACTTGTTCTGACAAACCCTTATCAAAGGATTCTTGTGCTTTCTCAGGAGTATTTTGATTTGTATTTATTTTTACTCCCGTTTTCCTTTTTCGAGGAATCGTATCCTTTGAACCAACCGGTTTTCCACGCTTTAAGCGTTTCGTTGGTTCTTGTGCATTTTGTTGCACAGAGACATCAATTCTTGCAGGAGCATTTACAGCTGGAATATGTGATTTTGTCACTTGTTTTGCATCATTAAATGCATCTGGTAATTGATTTGCAATTTGTTGCAAATGAATGATCTTTCGAACTTCAAGTTCACACTGATTTGTTCGTGGATCATAATGTGATAAAGTTGATGCATTCCAAGCAATTTCGCGCCATTCCTTTTGAATTGACTTCTTATCTCCCCCTAATGGTAGAAAAATTGCTTCATCAAAGTGACAATCAGCAAAACGTGCAGTAAATAAATCCCTGTTAAGGGCTCAAGGTATCTTATAATGGACGATGAGTTAAATCCAACATAAATCCTAAGTTTTCGTTGTGAACCCATCTTAGTTCTATTGGGAGGTGGTATAGGAACATACACAGCACAACCAAAAATTCTTAAGTGTGAAATATTTGGTTGTTGACATAAAATGAGTTGCATGGGGAATGTTCATGGTATGCAAGTAGGCCTATAACGAATGATAGATCTTTGCATGAAGGGCTGCATGTCCCCAAACTGAAGTTGATAACTTAGTTCTCATGATTAAAGGTCTGGCAATTAATTGAATGCGTTTGATTAGAGATTCTGCAAAACCATTTTGGGTATGCACATGTGGAACAGAATGTTCAATGGTAATTCCTATAGACATGCAATAATTTTTAAATGCTTGAGATTGAAATTCCTCGGCATTATCAAGATGGATGGTCTTGATTGGGTTGTCAGAGAATTGTGCTCTTAACTTAATGATTTGCGCTAAAAGTCTAGCAAATGCAACATTGCGGGTCGAAAGCAAACAAACACGTGACTACCTAGTTGATGCATCTATCAAAACCATGAAATATCTAAATGGTCCACAGTGAGGATGAATAGGTCCACATATGTCTCCCTGAATGCGTTCTAAGAAAACTGGGGATTCCACAACAATTTTACTTGGGGATGATTTAACTATCAATTTACCTTGAGAACAACTAGCACAATTATAATCACCAGCTGAAAATATTTTGTGACTCCTTAAAGGATGTCCATACGAATTATTAATTATTCTTCGCATCATTGATGATCCTGGATGACCAAGCTGGTCATGCCATAAAATTAATGTCTTTGGATCATTAATTTTCTTATTTAAGACGATATTCGTTTCGACATGCCTTATATGAGTAAAATATAATCCAGAGGATAAAGCTGGTAATTTTTCTAACACTTCTTTTTTCCCATTTGAAACCAATGTGACATAGAGAAATTCTCTATTATTTTCGTTCATGGTTTCAATGTGATATCCATTTTGTCGAATATCTTTAAAGCTGAGCAAATTTCTTCTGGATTTTTAAGAGTATAAGGCATTGTCAACATGAATTATTGTTCCCCTAGGCAACATAATATTTGCTCTTCCAGAGCCATTAATCAAATTGGAGATGCCAGATATTGTTTGAATATTAGCCTCAACTAAGTTCAAATTGGAGAAATATTCTCTTCTTTTGAGGATAGTGTGCGTTGTAGCACAATCAACAAGACATATATCGCCATAATCTGAACAAATAACTTGATGATCCATTTCTACATTGAAAAACAATATGGTATTAAAGAAATACCCTTTTCGTAATAAAATACGAATATCTCAAACTTTTTGGATAATTAGTCAACAAAAGCATGGTAAAATATCACAAAAATATTTGGGTATTGTATATATGACAATATTTAGGCAGCATAGCCTTTCATACGTGACAAAAAAAATGTCACAATTATGAGCGCTCTTTGTCAATACTAATTTACCCTTTCTAGTGGTGCACCACTTTTTATTTTGACTATCAATGGAATTGTCAATATGACTTTTACTATATCTTTTCACCTTTTCCACGTCTATAAATTTGTAATTACGACCATGGTCATTATATGCAACATATGCTTCTTAATTTGAAGCTAAACCAATTGGACATGAGTGATATTATATTTATAATATCTTATTATTTTTCTCAGCTACCACGAGACAAGGATTCAATCCGTAATTAATATTTAATGGATTGACGTGCGCGCTCGATAATTTGTTGCAGTAATACATCGAGGCGAGCCACGTGGCTTTTATTTGTCTCATCAGTCATATTCCTGCATAGCCTCAATATAGAGGTAATTGAAATTGCAGAATAATAAATGATATTTGACTGATATAAATTTTGTAGCGTAAGACCCAGCCGCTCATTTTGAGTCTTTTGGAGCATCACCGATTTTGGCCTTGATATAGATAGCTCCATGAGGTGAAATGATAATATAAAGTGAAATATTCATTTTTCAAATCTCTAAAGAGTATAAAGAGATATTTGACAAATAAATATTTATACGCATAGCCTTGCATAGATACTTTATATATAATTTGAGCATCCTGTTGCCTTGACAAGTAATTAGTATTATCAATATTGTTAAGGTAATTAATTCAATTATAATTAAATAAAATCTTTATGAAAATAGGGATAAACTAAATAGTTTTCTTTTTATACAAAATAGATAATATACCATTAAATATATGTTCACAACTTGATTATAAATACGCAAAATATAATACTTGTATGAGTTGGTGGGACAACCTCTAGGTTGGGTGGCGAGACGAAGTCTACTTAAAACCATGCCTCCTCGAACGGGATAACCCGTCTCCCTTTCAATGTTTAGCTTTACCGGGGACAAGGCTTACCCACTATCAACCCAAACTCATAACACTATTTGCAACATAAAAAATCAAGAATAGAGCATAATTAATCGTTTGTAGTATAGCGAGAAAACTAGTTATGTCACATATTGACTTTTGATTTCTGATGTAGAAGATCGTACAAGACGCAACTACAAAGCATACTTTCGCAATCGGTGACATTATAATGCATAATATATGAATAAATCATGCATATAAAAGTGAAGCAACCAAGATAATATAGAAATAAACCGAACTCATAAAAGTTATACCTTCCTACCTTTGTTTTCTTAACAAGCCTTCTTGAAGTTCAAGATCTCCTTAATGCTAGAGCAAGCTCGTGCTGATAACGTGTTGTAAATTGAAATGAAACTTGCTAGAATTAGAGAAGGAAAGTAGAAGAACTACTAACTTTTTTTACTACAAAGAATTACAACTACAAAGTAGAAGAGGAGAAATGAGAGAGTTGAAATGAGAAGTATACAACTTGGTGTGTTTTTACAATGAGGTTGGCACCCTTTATATAGGCCCTTTGGTAATAATGATAAATCTACTTAGACAATGTTTACAAGTAACATATACATCACATGTCATACAACTCTTCACAAGCAACATTGACAATACATGGAATAATGAGTACATTTGATATGGATACAAGTAATGGTCATGCTTGATACTACCACTCAATGTAAGAGCAATGCTTGACAATAATTAGTCATACAAAATCTTGATCAATTGTTCATCCATATCATAACAGTATCCAATATCACACGTAGTGTATGTATGTGTGGATGGTGTGCGGAGTGAGACGTACACATAAAGAGATGGCAATGGGGTCAAATCAAATGTCAAATACAATATAAAGTAGTAAATGATTGTCATGATGACGAAGATGAGAGAGTAGAAATGTGGAATGTTATAGGTCCATGTTTACTATGCCACTCATCATCCCTTCCATTGACATACATGCATGTACATCACATCCATTCTTGATCATGACGACGATGATTCACTACTATATACCACCACTCATCCGTACCACCGTACACACTAATTCTTCTATCTCCGTTACATGATGTATGGGCCCACCATGCATATTCATCATCTCATCATCTGCTATGCCTATGCGCCACATCATACTATGAGTGGATCCCATGCATGGCCCCATCTAGCTTGATAATGACATTACAATAATTAATGATAATCGTAAGTAGATTAGAATCTTCTCTCTTTTAATGCCTCGGAAGATAATTAAGTTTTCAAATCCCACTCAAAACTTTGGGTTCACGAATCGATCCAACTTATCGTTATTGTTTATTTATTAAGTAGTGCTATCTAGACTCATGAGTTCAGATTTTTAGAGGGTTTTTAAAATTTTTTTATTTAGTTATGAAAATAAATCACAACTTATCTCTGTGAGACTTAAATTTTTAACCTCTTATTTAAGTAACTTCATATCAAACTGGTAAATCATCCACTCAATTAGTTACTATGATCATTCATAAAGGTGGGAGAAGAATATAATAATTAATTAATTTTGAAAGCTTATTATACACATTGATTATATCGGTGAAAAAGGATGTAATTTTTTTTAAAAAAATTGTAAATGAATCGTGATGCGTCAATTGACCGCACTTCGATCTGGAGCAAGAACTGCATAAATCCTGAGGTGAACGTCCAAAACCTCCATAACAACAAATTGCAAAATAGACTCGGAGTGGGGAGCTCCTGGGAGAGCACTCCAATGCAAAAGTCAGAGCAAGAATAGAAAAGTTAGAGGAGTTAAGGTTAAAACTCAGAGCATACCTATTCCACCGATTGCTAGCTTTTATTTAGTCTTATAGTTTATTCCTTATTGGTTTCCAATCGGAACTTGCTAAATCCAAACATCTTAATTTAGTAAGATTTAACAAATCCTGATTTTTCATTTTTTAGTGGAATTTGACTTCGATTCGGCTTTATCCCCGATACTTTACTTTCGGGAATTTAGATAATTACTTCCACTAATCCATGTTTCTCAATCACTGTTATCTAATCACAATTTTCTATCAATTTGATGAAAATCTCAACTGGGCTTCTCTCTAGTTTGATCAATCTCCAATTAATTTTCCTATATTGTTAGGATTTACATAGATTGAAAACATTGTGGGTGACCCCAATTGTGAGTTTTATGTGGATTTTGATGGTTGGAAACGGAATGAGGATGTTGTGTAGGATAGAGTATGCTATTTGTGCTTTGATATTTGTTTATACACTCAGTTTTTGGATTCTTGAAAGAAATGAATTTCATTACATATAGAAATGGGTCCGAACAAAAAAGGGGTTTCGAATATTTTATAAAAATACGAATCCGGATCCAAAATTATGTCTGTTTTTAAAATGGGGCACGTGTATAGACGCTATTTTTAGTCGTTATTAAGAGAGAATGTCTGCACCTGTACCTGTCCGTACCCACTCTTTTGCCACCCCAAAAATTTAAATGTAAGACATTACTCTATATACTAGGGTAAAATAATCAAGCTATGACCAATTCTAATTATATGCCCAACATTAATTCCCTTCAAACTATTGTTTTTTTTTTTTCTTGATAAGAAAGAAATTAACCAACTTACTTTGGTTCTTAACGTACGAAACTCGAACCCCACCTTCTTATACAATTAACTTAGTACCAAACCAATAAACGACTACCCAATATTTGGTTCAAACTGAATTTATTAGTAATTTGCAAGTCGTTATATATAGTTGCGAGTCGTAGTCATCGTCGAAATGTATTGAGTTCACATGGAGTGTCTCACGAAGAACAGACAATGCACCTTTGTGTAAGGATTAATATTAGTGCTTGCTTTCACTTGCTTTCGCTGGTAAAGTTTAGACAATTAACATTTTAAAAAAAAAGAAGGTCAATTACTATAATTATCAAGATATATGGAAGTACTTCAGCTACATGGTCCATATAAGTGATAATTTGTTTAAATAAGTGCATGAGACCAAATTCAAATAAGTGCATGTCGAAATAATTTGTGTTGAACTATATGTGAGTTTGTATTGTACCCAATATTAGTCCCACATGGGAAAGAAATATTTTTGTTTCTTTCCTTATAAGATATTTTTCACTTACAAGTCTTAGTTAAGTGAATATGGGTTGGAGGCAAAAACCATGGGTATTCCCCATTGATTAATGTATATTAAATACTTGGTATTTAATATGTCTTTGTTTAGGCCGAGGGCTAATGTTAAAATAACTTAGCTAATTCACAACATAAATTTTTTGTTTTAAATTAAGTAATTTCGTAATTACTTATTATGTGAACAGTTGTAACGGTTGTGAACAGTTGTAACGGTCGTATGTGAACAGTTGTAACGTTTGTGAACAGTTGTAACGGTTGTATGTGAACAGTTATGTTTTGTGAACAGACACATTATTTGTCTATATATAGTTTGTACGAAATGAAAAAAAAAAGAAGAAGAAAAAAAAAATTTAGTTGAGAGAAGGTTTACTGTTGCATAAGAAAGGTTCTTTGATTGGTGTGTAATCAAAGATCAATCCAGTTGTATCCTGGAGACGAACCTCTTGAAGCATTCATACTCCGAATTTGAGGAAAATTCGTCTTAGGACATTGCTATTGAGTGCAAGCCTCTAGTATGATTTAATTTAGTTCTTTGTAATTGAATTCACATATGATATATATTATAGTTCAGTGATATGCATATAGTATAATTGTTGTAACAATTTGTTCAAGTGATGCGATCTCTTAAAAAAAGTATTTTAATTCACTACAAGAAAGAATTACTGATTTTTGCAATCAAAATTCGATAATGTTGCATGTTAAAAAATAAGTACATTGTTTAGCCTTATAATTAAGTACATAATAGTTAACACCTAAAAAACTTGTTTTGTTATGTTAAATATTAATTACAACACTATCAATTTTATTTTTTTTAATCTGTATGATATATGGACATATACTAGACCTTTTTAGAGCACTCAGAATGGACATCAACAATCGGGTGTCCATTCAATACATACCAATTTATATGCACGCAAACATTGATGCGAAAAATCAATGGACACCGACAACTAAATGTTCATTTCAAATGTTTCAAAACAAGTCACCAAATCATTTTTCGTATGGTATAATCAATCTGGTCATTTTTATAAGTCCTTTTCCCTCATACAAAACTATAAGCCAGATTTTGAAATTTAAGAATATATATATATATATATATTACCAATTACTAACCCTTATGCAAACCAAATAAGTATTTATTATAATTAAAATTCTTCAATTCTTCAACTTTTTTTTTACATCAACTCTTCAACTTATTTGATGTCAAATATATAAATTACATTTATAATTAAGTTTCCTTAATTACTTAAGAGCCGAGCTATGTGCACCACGGTATCCTCTTGGGGCACCCCAACTTTTTTTGAGTTGCGCTATGTGCACCCCGATATCCTCTCAGGGAACCTCAACAATTTATTAGGGCACCCCGAGACTTTTACTAAAATGTTTATAGTTTGTGAAGCAGCATACCCCACTACTCAAGACACATGTTAAAGTGGTCTCGGTCATATCTTGCCAAGACTCGTATTACAATGTCAATTTATACCAACTAACACCTAAATAAAGTAGTCAAACACCTAACTTGATGGGTGACCACTGAGACTATACAAGTGGTCTTAGTAGCTGTATGCCAAGACATGTGTGTATGTCTTAGTCAACACCAACTGACACGACAACCTATGTCTCGGTCCTATGTGTCCGAGACCATATATTCAGTAATTTCCCACCGATACCGAAACATAATATCGATTAATGTAGTGTCACGCTATGGGCACTCCATCGATTACTCAGGGCACCCCGGTAGGCAACCCCACCAATTACTTGAGCACCCTGGGGCGAATGTGTCATTTTTTTAGAACTAACATAAATAAAAAAGTCGGAGGTGCTCTGAGAGGATACGTGGGTGCACATAGTGCGACTCGTTTTTTATTATGTTAGTTCTAAAAAAATAACACATTCGCCACAGGGTGCCCAGAGTAATCGATAGGATGCCTACCTGGGGTACCCTGAGTAATCGATAGGGTGTCCATAGTGCAACACTAGATTAGCCGACATTATGTTTCACGTCTAGATGGAAAATTACCGAACCTATGGTCTCGGACACACATGACCAAAACATAGGTTGTTGTGTTAATTAGTGTCGACTGAGATATAAACACGTCTCGACACAAGGCCACCGATACCAGTTGTATAGTTTCGGTGGTCACCCATCGAGTTAGGTATTTGACTACCTTATTTGGGTGTTGGTTAGTATAGACCGACATTGTAATAAGGGTCTCGGCAAGACATGACCTAGACCACTTTAACATGTGTCTGGAGTAGTGGGGTTTATTGTTTCACAAACTATGAACATTTTGGTATAAATTGTTGGGGTACCCTATTCAATGTAGTGCCCAGAAAGGATATCAGGGTGCACATAACGCGACTTTTACTTAATTAGTGTGCTTTTGTCCAAATTTTTATAATTTTGACAGAGGAATTATTAAGTTTTAATTATGAGATAATGTCACTACAAGGATCATGGTCTTTAACTGCGAAATGATTCGTAGCCAAAAACTATTTGCTGTGAAAATTTTTTGTAGCACACGCATAGCCTTAGCCTCGACACAAAATATATAATGTAATGATTTTGGTTGTTCGTAGCTAACTTTTAGCTATGAATTATTTTTCGTAGTTGAAATGGTAATTACCTACAATTTATTTTCGTTGCTAATTCTTACATTTGGCTGCAAAGTTTATTTTCTTGGCTAAATTTTGAAATTAGCGACAAATTTCTCGTAGCAGAATGAGATAAAGCGTAATGAGATAAAATTTTCAGAAATCAAGAAAACAACAACTACAAAATAATGAATTATAGTACAAATCAATCCTCCTTCGCATTTTTTTGTGAATTCTTCTATACATTATTCAACAGCAATATTAATTTGATTTAGAAGTACGAAACTCTTAAAAGGGAAGTAACATTCTTTTTTATTTAAAAGTACCATAAGTTCCTACCAAAAAAAAAGTACCATAAGTTTATTGACAAATATGTAGAACTAGAATATGCATTACCTTTACAAATTAATTAATTAGGTGAAATGTTAAAGTCATCACTTGCCAAAAAAGCAAGGCCTCAAGAGATCATGGTTCTATTCCTATTGAAGACAAAAATAAAAATTAATACAATTTTTTTATTTTTTATTTTTTGATAAGAAAGAAACATTTGCTTCCCCAAGGTTCGAATTCATGACCTTTTACTCCAAAACACCATATCTTACCATTGGGCCACTCAATTAGTAGGTATACTATTTTTTTTGGATGAAAGGAGGCATGTGAAAACCCCAGTTCTACAACCTAAAACTAGACCCTGCCCAGCCTAGACTTACGTGGATCCCCGAGCCAATCTCGTTGAGTCGATGCAAACCTAGTCAGTATTCCTTACCATTTACCATTAATTAAACAAATTTTATTAATTAAAAAAAATTTAGTTGAGTATAGCGGAAACATTAAAATCTCAAAGTAATATAAACAACTCTAAGACACTAGTCATAATAACCTAGAGTGTGGAAACCCCGCATATGTATACCAACATTAATATACATCAAATCAAAGGAGAGTACATCATTGTATATGTGATGGCTCCAGTTTCCCATAAAAGTGGGTCTTGCCGGCCTAGACCTACGTGGACCCTTGAGTCCATACTCGCGAAGTCAACGCAAGCCTAGTCGGCCTCCATTTATTACATCCTTAATATTTTAATCATTTCAAGTTGAGTAATTAGATCATGTAAGTCCCGAGTATTAAATGCAGTGAAAATAACTTAAACATTTATAATATCTTCAACAATATAAGTCAAGAACAATCTAAAGTGTGGAAACCCTGAAATAACTGGATAAACATACATATCTGGTGACCTATAATATATAAAATGATAGTACATGATATCCTAAGTCACTCGATCTCAAATGTTCCCAGTGTTATCAAAAAGAGTAATATACAGTAATCACAAGCAAAAGGTAGAACAACAGTGATACAAGGAAAGAAATCGCTCTGAGAGTCCTTAAAGGAAGACATCAATCAATGGTCCATTTCTCTTGCTTGTCTCTGCTTGATCTGCACCTGTGACGGCCCCAATTCTACAACCCTAAATTGGGCCCCACCTAACTTAGACTTACGTGGCCCCCAAACCAACCTCGCGAAGTCAACACAAGCTTATTCAGTCTTCCTTATCATTTACCATTTATTAAGTAATTTAAAGTTGAGTAATTCATATTAACGAGTTATCGGGTCATAACAGAAGCATTAAAAATCTCAAACTAATAGCAATAACCCTAAGACAATAGTCAGGACAACCTATAGTATGAAAACCCCGCATATGTATACCAACATCAGGTAAATCCAGTCAAAGGAGAGTAACATCATAATATACATGTCCTAAGATCTCACAAACCTATATCCTAATGTGTTAAAAAAATAATATACATATAATATAACGACCTACCCAATAAGCGATAGAAAATCACCTAGCTGTCCTCAACATCTATTGCTTATCACTGGTATTTTATCCCTGTCAATCCTGCAGTATGACGAAGCTACACCCACCATCATAAAAAGGACGGTGAGTACAAAATATAACAGTAATAACCAAATGGAGTCTCAATATAATTTCAAATGTCAAATAAACGGCTAAACTAGTATCATGCATGAATATCACAAAGATAATACGATACAACATGATGATAAATCACTGAGATATCAACGATAAATGAGTATCGTGAACACAAAGCAAAAAGACATCTAAATGTTTCAAGTCCATTAGGTTGCCACACAAAGTTTATAACCTCACTTCCCAAACACGACCTAAACTGTGACACCCCAAATACTTCACATCTCAAAAACCCTCCTAACCAAAATTAACAATTAAATACTAGATAAGAAACAAAAAAAATATCGCTGGCACCATGATTGATAATGACCCACAACATTTAAACTTCGTTTTAAGGAAAGGAATAGAAAGTTCTTCCATTCTTATCATATAATCATGATTGACAATGACCTTTTAAATAACCTTTATACTTATCCACTCATTATGATTGATAACGACATTTAACTAATTTATTATTATTTTATTCTATCATTATGACCGAAAGCGACCTTAAGATTATTTTAATCATTCTCGACACTATAAGTAGGAGGATTAGTTCAACATTGGCACATCATTACAATTTTTGCTTTTTGTTATTAAGTAGAGAAGAAACACTGCAGAGTTTTGTTTAGCTATCAGATAAGGTGATTTTCTTATTACATGATGTTAATTCTTTATATATCTTGACACTAACACATTTATTACCATACTATTGTCCTAATTATCCACATGTGAGACTTAGACCGACGGGCTACCATTGTCCAACGGTGTGGTTAGTGTGGTCCACAAAATTTGTTCATATGTCGACGGACACTATAAATTATATTAATGACCATGGTATAGTTGTGGCCTTAAGGCAAAATTTACGAGGTCCACCGGCGTGGTTACTAACCTATATTATTTGCAGTTGGTGGTATATTTTGCTATTATTTTGCTATATATTTTGCATTAAAAGGGTGTAATTAGTAAATTACTGGGTGGCTGACTCATTAAATTTAATATTTTCAGGTGTTACTCCAGTCAGAGAGGAAATATGAATCCAGAGCAGGTAAGAAGATAATCATGTTAAATAAATAATGTATAGTGGTTAATGTAAAATACCAATAATGGTATGGGGAGCATGTTGACGCGCATCGAACGAGTCAATAAAATATATATACCTAAACTAACTATTTTGTAGATAGTGGTAAATGGTCGATCCCACAAAGATTGATGGTATTTCTAAGGTAAGAAAAATACAAACAAAAGGAAATTAGGATTTTTGAGAATGTGTAAATATTTTGAAAATAAGGAAATCTAATGAAAGATGTGAACTAGTCTCGCCATACAACTTGGGATGAATTTATTAATTTTTGGTTTTAAAAGATATGAACTAGTCTATGATTTAGTGCCCTATGGATGACGCACTCGGGTCCTTGCACTTCTTGATGTCAGTAGCCAAGGTACGACTGTTGACTACTTCCCTAACTAAACACGCAACCTGATCGCTAGTGCTCCAGATTTAACGCATTGGGCACATTACTTCGATTCGTGAAGGAACTACACCTAAAAAACCGGATCGCTAGTGCTCCCGATTTAGCTAGATCCCTAAGGTACTTGACCGAATGGTCAATTGTCACAAATATAAGTCTATCGCATAAGGACGAACGTTTCGACTTTAATGACAGAGGATAATCAATCTAATATGCATGCACAGGCCTTTACACACAATTAAATCTAACCCTAATATTATAAACAATACCAAAGGAAATAAATCATAGAAAAGAATCAATAATAATAAAGATAAATAAATCTCATAATAGAATTCCAAGTCGTAGGCTTGACCGATCCACCTTCAACTTAGAGGAAGGAGATTAACTAGATATAATCAAACCAAAAACCTAGTTCTAATGCAAAACGGAAGTAAAACATTAGTTCTTATCGAATTAGACTCTATTGGTATTTATAGGAATTCCCTAAAGTGGGTTGAAAACTTAAAATTCCCGAAAAGTAGGAAAAATCCCAAAATTTCGAGTCTTCAGGTATCAACGCTTTGGAGGTGCCATGAGAATTTGTGAAGCACGATGTCTTCATGGTGTCTTTTTTTAGTTCTCTGGTTAACTTGTATGTGAGTCACGCCGTGAGAATTTGTTCATCACGGTGTCCTCACGGCGTCCTTTTCTACTCTTTCTATCCTCACGGCGTCCTTTTCTACTCTTTCTTGCAATGCAATTTTGGACCACTTAGAGGCTGGATTTGAAGTGGCTGATGAAAATGTTCAACTTGGAGTCTACATTCCAACAAAGGAAACGACAAGTCATTTGGATTTGAGATGACAAAGTTATGGCCTTTATACTGAAGAGGGGTCATTAAGGAATCTCATGATGCTAGTGAACGATGAGAATGTTCGTCTCAAAGTCTTCTTTCCAACAAGACTAACGGTGAGTCGTTCTGACTTCGAATGTGAAAATTATGCCCTTTGAACAGAACATCTATCAATTAAGCTCAACACACGCCTTCGGTCCCAAAAATGCCCAACTCATATAAAATCCATGAAACACATAAAACAAGCATTTTCCACTATAAAACAAGATAAATATAGTCCATTAACTCCTAATATCCTATACTAAATCATGCATAAATGAACACTCACACATGTGCGTGTTATGTAAAACTAATAACAATGCAAACTCATTATAAAAAATAAATAAATGAGTTTTTATGATGTATTTCCCAATATTCAATTATACTCGATAATGGCCCTGTGGGCAGTCTATCCTAGTCTTGTGAGTATTTTTGAGATCGGGGTGTGATAGAAACAAACCATTTCAAACAGCATAGGTGTAACGGCCTAATTCTAATATGTCGTTATGTGCGAGGTTATTTGCAGACATGGACGCCAGCAGGGACGGACGCAAGGTCCCACGGTGAGGATTCGAAGCATATGGATTAGGTATAAAGTCTATCTTGTGTGCTTTTTGATATGTAATTGCGATGTTTATATCTAATTTAGTTATTTTGCATCGCAATATGCTTGTTTATATTGTTTATTGATGTGCGAATTGATGTGACGGGTGTTCGCTACGACTAGTGCATAGAAGTGAATCTTGGGCGACGAATCATTACTACACTAAGCCAGGGGTACACTCAATAATTCATAATAAATGATATGGGAGTGTTCGGGATCGTTAGTTTGCGAAAACGGGACAGCGAATTGTTCGGAGCCGGGTATTAGAATGTCGAAGATTGGGTTGTAGCTATGCAATGAGGTTAAGGGACTAAACAAAGAGTCAAGCTTTTTGGCCTTATTTGAAGAACTTTTGACTCAATCATAGCCAACAAACAAGGCCTTGAGATATTGTGGCGGCCCCAATTTCGGGGTCACCCGTGCAACAGATACCTCTCCAGCTCATACACTAGAAGTAACTACCACGTCATTTCTATATCCCGTTATCTAATAATCTTGAAATAATTAATATTTATCCATAAGTAACAGCGGAAGTCTTGTGATTACCAAAAATGTGTTATATTAATTTAGCTTGTTCAACCTATCGTGGAAAACCCGGTGTACATGCATATAGGCGATCAACTATACAGTAATATATACAAGTACAATAGTGATTTTGGTCTCCTATCCCAAAAATAACACAAAATATCAAAAGAATAATTAATAGCAACACGTACTAGCAGGCCTCGGCGTGGGCAAGTCAGATATAATCGCCAAGAATCTTCTTACCCCTGCTGGTACTAGGATCTGCACTCAGTTATCACAAAAACCAGATAACGAGTCCAGTAAGGAAAATCCCAAGGAAACCACCATGCATCATAATTTAGAAATGTAAACAAAATCCAATAATAGTGTTAAGTAAACATGCAAGAATAAAGAATAATGCAGACAACTGCTCAAGGCTCATTCGCATGAATATAAACACCAAGAATACACAAATGGGCATGAACCAGCTAAATAAGAGGTGTACTTAGGACCAAAAGCCCGGTTGTGACCAAACCCATTAACCCCACAACTCTGTCCTAACCCACAACCAACAAGCGACCACACAACCCCCGAATACATAGACGAATAATAAACCCGTCCCAGTAAGATTAACTCATGGATTTGTCAAGAATATAAAGCTCAATTGAATACAATAAATGAATGCAATAATAGTGTTCAATTGGGTTTTACGCACCTCAATCCGTACTCACAAACCCCGAATTTACCGGTTCGATCCTCGACTAGTCCCCGACTCCAACTACTGTCTGGGACTCCTGAGACCAAATTCGAAGTTTATTGGTCAATTAATTGAGTTTATAATGATTATGTTCAATTTCACACTAAATTCTATTCCAAATGATCATTAGCGCACTAATGAGATCAATTAACGTGTTAATTGATCTTAATCACTGTTCATCATCATTTTCAAAGGGTAATTAGCGCGTTAATGCTACCCATTAGCACGCTAATAGCGTTCTATCAACTTTTCAGATCTAAATTTTTGGATTCCAAACACCACATAAACCCATTTACTCAATTCTCACACTTTCGTAACGCATCAATGATATCAAAAACATCACTAAACATGACATTATCAATATCAAACTATAAAATCAAAGGATCATAAAAAATCACCTTCAAAATCCATTTTATCAAAATCATCCAATTTTCTCTCAAATTGATCAAATCCACAAACCCATGTAATTCTAAGCAAATAAGCATGAAATCTCAACAAAAATCAAGTGTTTAATTCCCCAAAAATTCGTTTGAACCTCAATTATCCAACAAAACTAAAATTTCATAAAAACCAAGTTTTGATGAATCAATACCTTTGATCTTGTGGTTAAATGCCTTGATTCACTACCTCTATTACTACTCCAGCTAATGATCTCTTCCTCTTCTTCTCACGGATTTCTCTTAACCCTCCTCTTCCTTTGTTGTTTGATCGATCAAGCTCATATATATATACATGGTTTTTCATCAAATGTGTGCATAAATCTCGAGAACAATCCTGTGGTCACAGATCACCCTGTGCCACTCCAACTTCTTGACACTTTATCATGACAATGATTGCCTCAAACCTCTCTATTGTGCATCTCGAGAATAATCCTAAAGATATTGAATTATTCAGCTACAACTATAGGATTTGTAATTTTATCCTTTGATTCAACTTGTATAAATTTACCAAGCCTTCAAATAAATTTCATAAATTGTAACTAAGGTCACACTAGTTTTCCAACCACTCGACACCCCGTGCTCCGTATCCGACACACTCCCGAGGCGGTCCCACACCTAGTGTACCAAATAATTATATAACTTAACCTAAAGTTATATTTAAATTTTATTTTACTTAATTCCTCAATTTGATTCATGTTATATTGTTTCAATCCAAATCAAACCCCCAACACCCGCCTCACAACTACCGAACTCCGCGATTAGCCTGTCTCACGACACGAAACCCCGGCTCTCAACTTGCCCGAAAAATAATGTAAACATGCACCTATGAAGAATTTTACACAAATGATATAAAAATACATCATAGAATTTTTCAACCATCAACAAATAGTCAGTTACCTAAGTCAATCCTAGGTCTAGCCTCTACACGGACGTCCACGTGTCATCGTTCCAGCTGGCGTCCTAATCTGAATAATTAAAAAACGGCATTAATAAATAACGGGCCGTTAAAGATATGGATGGGAGTCTAGAAGAAAATCTCAAATATATATATATGGGATTTCCTTTATTTTCACTAACTTTTCTCTCTTTTTATTGTGTTCATCCAAAAATTGTGAAAGTGATGTGGGTTTATGGAACTTTGAATGATCATTTGGGAGCTCAAGAGTGAAAGGAAATCAATTACAAAGTGAGATCTTCAAACCCCATCTTCTTCTCTGCGTTCGGGTATTTTTCGAGTGTTTTTACGAAGATTTTGGTCGAGTGTTTGAGCACACCAATCACGACAAGGTGTTGCTATAGTTTTGTTGTTGGATTGGAGGGTGTAAATGTGGATTTAGTGTTGGTGTTGTTGTGTTGATTTACAAGTGAATTGTCGAATTTTTGGCCAAAAAATGCGGGATTTCGTCTCGGACATGTGTTGTCGAGAGGTTACGGTTTCATGGGCTTTGTGGGGTGTTTATTAAGATTTTTGGAGAGAGCACGGATCGCGACGACGAGCTGGGGGGTTCAGAAATTTGGGAAAACCCTCTCTTCTGAAGACGTCGTTAGGCGCGTCGTAGGATTCAGAAGCCACGATGCCACTCGCGACGTCTTGGGCAGAGGCGCAATGTGAGGAAGACATTTTTGAAGACATCGTGAGGATATAGCATGACAACGTGTTCACAGCGCCCAAGACGCCGTAAGAGTTGAATATGGCAGCGTCCATGGTAGTGTCTTGGACAGTTTTGGGACTAAACATTTAATAAAAATTTACCAAATTGGGTGTAATCTAGGGGTTTATATGGACTATTTGAAGGGTTTAAACGATAGTTTTATCGATGATTTAGGGTTTTGAATCAAATAATTGAGGTTAATGATATTTGGAATTTATCGGACTTTTGTGGATTTAGGTAGTACGATTGGTGATTTGACTGGTATCGGGGCATTGTGTTGGGCTAGGAACAATGTTTGGAGTGCGGTTTGAGGTGTGTAGTATCCCAATTGAACTTCACTTTAGTATTTACTGTTTGATTTATTTGAATTATGTCATTTTCTTCGCAAATCTTAATTCCTTATTGTTTTATGATGGTTGAGTTTACTCCCATCTGGTGCATTCTTTATGGTGATTGAGCGTACCATCACTGGTGTCTTTATGGTAAAGGTTGTATTATTTCCTACTTGGTGTCTTTACGGTGATGCGATTACTCCCCATCTGGTGATTATTCACACTAGGCATAGGGTCCACTGAACCATAGCATATGTCTATGCATGCGCCTGTGAATTTGTGCTACCTGGGTATGGTAGGCATGTGTGGGTACACTGAGGATCTACGCCGGTTACCTATAGGGTTTAGGGTCAACTCGTTAGATGGTTTTTAATCACGGGTCGTGCATGGCGGATAGCCCGAAGTATGGTTCGGTCTGATTTCGAGTGTTTATGTACTTTGTTTTTTTACTATTGATATGCATGCGATGATCTTTCGCAGTCGTCTGTATTTTTTTGTTCTGCATGTTTATTTATAGTAATTTGGATTTCTGCATTTTATTTATGTAATTACTTAGTGAATATCCTTGGGACTACTCACTTTGGACTCGCCATCTGGCTTCCTCTGATGGTTTGAGTGCATATCCAGGTACGAGCAGGGGAAAAGGAAAGCTCGAGGAATATCTGTGACTGACTAATTGAGGACTACCCCACTCGTACGTGGCATGTTTACATATATATATGTCTTATTTTTGTTTGGGATAGGTTGTGAGACCTACTTTACCCTGTATATGAGCCATGTTTACATTGTGACACTTGAGGTAATCTTGACTTTTATATATGATATAGTCACATTTTGGTTTGGTTTCCACATTAGGATTTTGTATTGAATATTGGCTTTCACTGTACATTTTGATGTTCAATACTTTCACTGTATGATTTGAGGTAAAGTGCGGTTGAGTTAGCGTAGAACACAATTAGCAATCACGTGGCTAGTTGTGGGTCTACGTGGCCTCCCATGTTACAGTCCAATGTGGATTTGGGTCGTTACATTTTGGTATCAGAGCCTAGGTTGATTTGAAAACTAGGTCATAATTTGAGGAATGAATATGTTTTGAATTGAGGACAAACTTGATTGTTAAACTTTAGATGTGGAAACCAAGAGATTGACCAAAGCCTTAGTTGGGAAGTGATGTGAAGTGGGTGAAGTTAGGAAGTTATATATTTGTTATATTTTGAATTGTATAACATTATATATAGTATATATATCTTGAGTCTGATCCAATGCACATTGGTTGTGCAGATTGATATGGACGGATAGACTCCCAATACTACTCCACCGATGACTCAGTAGGAGGTCGGTGATACCAGTGAGCCAATTGTGGAGGTTATGTCATTACAAACACTGGCTCAAAGGGTCACTGAGCATCACATACTGCACTAGGTACAGATGGAGGAGATTCTTGAGTACATTTAGAGTATTAGATTACCTGCAGCGGCACCTATGACTACTAAATTGGCTGCTCCCAGCATACAAGCAGCCATAGCGTCAGTTGTACCTACACAGGCTAGGTCAAAGACATTAGTGGAGAGAGTTGAGCTTGTAATTGCATCCAGTAGAGACTACCTCTATGACACCGGCTACGACAGAGCAGCCAATAGTATCTTCGTCCGCCAGGAGCAGGATGTCAGAGGTGGCGATGATTGTGAAGGATTTCATGTGGTTTAACTCGACATTATTTAAGGGAGGCAGTGAACCTGAGGTTGTCGGGCGATGGTTGTTGACGCACCGGCGATTACATGTATCGTTGGAGGTGCCAGAGGTTGATCAGGCACGCATTTCGAGATTTTGTCAGAGGGGACAAGCAGCAGTTTGGTGGACCACATATATAGATACATATCCCAAGCCGTCGACCTGGGCTGAGTTTAAACAGCAATTTTTAGATGAGTACAAACCTATTAAGGTCCAGCTGAGGCTCGAGAAGTAGTTCCTGTCGCTGAGGTAGGGTCGAATGACCGTGTTGGCCTACTGGGAAAGGTTCAGGTATTTGATGCAATATGTCATGGATGTGGGTAACACAGAGAGACTCCAGATCTATTACTTTATTCGAAGGTTAGATGAGAGGATCGGCGGAGTCATAGTAGCGAGTAGAGCTAATACGTTACAAGCGGTATACGCTAGAGCCTTATCACAAGAGACATATTTGAGGCTGCGTAGTGAGTTGGCTGAGAGTACTGGACAGGGTTCTCGGTCTAACCAGAGACCTAAAAAATAGAGAGACGAGTCTGACATGCAAAGACAGGATCAACAGAGTAGACGCAAAGACTGGCAATATGATCAGAATCGTAGGGACAGACGCCCTGAGCAGTAGAGATATGAGGACAAATAGGTGGTACACACTGCAGCACCGATGATAGTTGATCAGTCGAGACAGAGGACTAGGGATAATGAAGGTCATGCCAGAGGGCAAATGAGACAGGGCCAGAGCTATGAGAGGGCTAAAGTGCAAGTAGTGACTCAAACAGGATGGCAGGAGAGACGGTGATGTTTTAGTTGCCAACAGGTCGGGCATATACAAACTAATTGCCCGATGGCACCACCACCACCACCACAAAGTGAGCCTGTCAGAGAGAGGGCACATGCTGCTGCAACAGGACGAGTGGACAAACAAACCGAGAAGGATGACCCGCCATTTCATTGAGGGTATGCTATTTATTTGTGGAGTTCCTATGCATACTTTTTTGATTCCGACAGTACATTGTCTTTTATTGTGGGACGTATGGTAGGACAATTAGTACATGTAGAGACTTTAGATCCACATCTTGTCCTCGGTACTGCTGCAGGGGATAAAATTTACCCTAACCGGATATGTCGAGATTCCATAGTTGAGTTAGATGGGCACCAGCCACGCCGACCTACGAGTCTTGGAGTACCTAGAGTTTGATGCTCTGTTGGGTATGGATTGATTGTCGTTGAATAGGGCATACATGGATTGTTGCAGTAAGACAGTGATTTTTCATATTGAGGGTATTCCAATGTTTGTTTTTATTGGTACTAGATCAGAGTTACCAATTACTAGGGTAGACTAGCTACGACTTATGAGATGGAGACGTTTATGGAAACTGTAGAGCTAGAGTTGAGACTAGTTTTAAGAGTTGAGGATGTGCTAATAGTTTGTGAGTTTCCGATGTTTTCCCCGATGATTTGCCAAGTTTACAACCTCCTAGGGCAGTTGAGTTTATTATTGCGTTAGATCAAGGGACTCAGTCGATAAACAGTTGTCCGTATAGGATGTCAGTTGTTGAGCATGAGGAGTTGAGATCCCAGTCGGAGGGGTTGTTACAGAAGGGTTTCATCCACCCTAATATGTCTCCTTGGGGTGCACCAATCTTTTTTGTCGGGAAGAAGGACGGGTCTATGAGGATGTGTGTGGACTATAGGAAGTTGAATCAGGTGACGATACGGAATCATTACCCACATCCTAGGATTGATGATCTATTTGACCAATTGACTAGAGCCAAGTTTTTTTCAAAGATTGATCTACGATCTGGTTATCATTAGTTGAAGATCCGAGAGAGTGATGTTGAGAAGACGGCTTTTAGCACGCACTATAGATTGTTTGAGTTCACAATCATGCCATTTGGGGTGAATAATGCGCCGAACATCTTTATGGATTTGATGCAAGAGTATTGAGGCCATTCTTGGATCGATATGTGATTATTTTTATTGATGATATTTTAATTTACAGTAAGACTAGTGTGGAACACGAAAGACACCTCAGAGATATATTGATGACACTGAGGGAGTATAAGTTGTACGCCAAGTTTAGTAAGTGTGATTTTTGGCAAGTGAGGTGAAGTTTCTAAGACATGTCATTAGTAATTAGGGGATATATGTTGATGGTGACAAGATTCGACGATCATTGATTGGAGGACACCTGAGTCTGGAAGGATATTACCGGCGGTTTGTACAGGATTTTTCTTCGATTGTCGCGCCGATGACTAGATTGACCAAGTAAGATGTTTGATTTGAGTGGTAGAGGAGTGTGAGGCAGCTTTCCTAGAGTTAAAGAGGAAGTTGACTTCAACGCCTGTATTAGCATTACCTGAGGCAGGGAGAGGCTTCTTTGTGTACACTGATGCTTTTAGTACTGGTTTGGGAGCTATTTTGATATAGGACGGACATCTAGTTGCATATTTATCGAGGCTTTTGAGACCCCACGAAGGGAACTACCCAGTACATGACTTGGAGCTTGCGATAGTTATATATTTTTTTTTTCATAAATTGCGGCAGTTATATTTGCATTAAAGGCTTGGAGACACTACTTGTATGGAGAAGCGGTTCGTATTGTTCACATATCACCGAGTTTGAGATATTTGTTCACACAGAGGGACCTAAACATGCGACAAAGGCGTTGGCTCGAGTTACTGAAGGACTAAGACTTCGCGATTGAGTACCATCCTGGGAAAGTGAATGTTGTTGTTGATAAGTTGAGCCGGGGTGGTGTTGAGAGTCAAACTATGCAGAGGCCTATGACACATGAGTATGGATTGCTGGAAGCTTCGATGGTGTTGTGCTTGTCCGATGCTTTGGTTGATATTCATATTTGTTGTCAGATGCGTGTTCTCACTGTGTCGATCGAGAGGGCCACTGAGTGGCAAAGGGTTGACGGACATTTTGCTCGCTTCAATCGTCTAGCTCAGGATTGAGTTGCACATATTGGTCTGGTGGATCAGACGGGTGCTTAAGACACAGGGGTAGATTGAATACCGATGTGCGGGAACAACGCAATAGTATTCTTGAGGACGCGCATTTCGTGGTATGTATACAGTACATCCTAGCAGGATTAAGATGTATCATGATTTACTTCATTTGTTTTGGTGGCTTGGTATGAAGGCTGACGTGCCATATTTATCAACAAGTCAAAGTCGAGCAGAGGAGACCGGCTGGATTGTTACAGGCGATGCCCATTCCTGAGTGGAAGTGGGAGCATATCACGATGGATTTTGTGAGTGGCTTGCCGCAGACTGCGAGGCAACATGATTGTGTGGGTCGTGATCGACAGGTTGAACAAGTTTGCACATTTCATTCCTATCGCTATTGAGGTATTCATTCTCCAATTAAGTGTCATTTTTGAGAAAAAGATCATCAGACTGCACGAAGTGCCAATATCCATTGTATCTTATAGGGATCCCAAATTGACATCGAAGCTCTAAGAGAGCATGCAGGAGCAGTTTGGTACGAGACTCCAGTTTAGTACGGCTTATCATCCTCAGACAAACGATCAGTTAGAGAGGTTGATTCATTCAAATTTTGGAGGATATGCTCAGAGCGTGCATTTTACAGTTTGGAGTTCTTAGGAGGAGTATCTGTCGTTGTGTGAGTTTCCTTACAACAATAGTTATCAAGCGAGCATTGGGATACCACCATTTGAGGCTTTGTATGGTAGACCACGTACGTCACCAGCTAGTTGGGCAGCAGACTTGAGGATGTGGCAGCTATTGGGCCTGAGGTTATTGTTGATCATACAAAGAAGATTCGGCAGATCAGGCAGAGGTTACAAGCAACTTAGGACAGGCAGAAGAAGTATGCTGACAGATATCTTGAAGGTCTGAGCTACTCAATTAATGATATGGTGTATCTGAAAGCTTCGCCCTGGAAAGGTCATCAGAGATTTTGGATTAAGGGGAAACTAGCAACGAGGTATATAGGACCGTTCAGGGTCATGACACGTGTTGGCATCGTAGCGTACAGATTAGAGTTACCAGCAGAGTTAGTGAAGGTTCATCCGGTGTTTCATATATCTATGTTGCGACTAGCTAGATCAGGACCGTGACCAATGGTGGATATAAGGCAGATTGAGGTTTGTCCTGATGTTTCCTATGAGGAGCAGGCAGTAGAGATTATGGATCGCCAGATACAAATTCGGCGTAACAGGGAGATCCCAAAGGTATTAGTACGATGGCAGCATCATGGGACTGAGGGACTCACCTGGGAGCTCGAACGATGATGCGACTGAGATATCCGCATTTATTTGCCAGTAAGTATAGTTATGACTTAAATTTCGGGACGAAATTTTAATTAGTTGGGAAGAACTGTAACGAACTAATTCTAATATGTCGTTATATGTGACGTCATTTGCAGACGTGGACGTCAGCAGGGACAGACGCGGGTCCCACGATGAGGATTTAGAGCGTACAGATTAGGTATACAGTTCGTCTTGTATGCTTTTTGATGTGTAATTGTGATGCTTATGTCCAATTTAGTTATTTTGCATCGCAATATGCTTGTTTATATTGTTTATTGACGTACGAGTTAATGTTACGGGTGTTCTCTACGATTAGCGTGTAGAAGCGAATACCGAGCGACAAATCATTAGTACACTAGGCCTGGGGTCTAAACACATTAAATAAATGATAAAATACACTCAATAACTCATAATAAATGATATGAGAGTGTTCGAGATTTTTAGTTTGTGAAAACGGGACAGCGAATTGTTCGAAGCCGGTATTAGAATGCCGAAGA
Organism: Stephania japonica; assembly: GCA_039657345.1. NCBI lineage: Eukaryota > Viridiplantae > Streptophyta > Magnoliopsida > Ranunculales > Menispermaceae > Stephania > Stephania japonica. The sequence goes on along the minus strand of CM077565.1, from coordinate 45,755,834 downwards.
TTGGGTTGTAGCTATGCAATGGGGTAAAGGGACTAAACAAAGAGTCAAGCTTTTTGGCCTTATTTGAAGAACTTTTAACTTAATCATAGCAAACAAACAAGGCTTTGAGATACGGATGGGTCTAAATGAAAATCTTAAATATATATGGGATTCTCTTTATTTTCACAAACTTTTCTCTCTTAATGTGTTAATCCAAAAATTGTGAGAGTGATAGTGGGTTTGTGGAGCTTGGAATGATCATTTAAGAGCTCAAGAGTGTAAGGAAATCAATTACAAGGTGAGATCTTTGATCCCCATCTTCTTCTCTATGTTTTGGGGTATTTTTTGGGTGTTTTGACGAAGATTTTAGCGAGGGTTTGAGCACACCTGTCACGACAAGGTGTTGCTATGGTTTTGTTGTTGGATTGGAGGGTGTAAATGTGGATTTAGTATTGGTGTTGTTGTTGTGTTGATTTTCAAGCGAATTGTCGAATTTTTTTTTGAAAAACACTAGATTTGGTCTCGAAAGTGTGTTGTCGAAAGGTTTCGATTTCATGGCCTTAGAGGGGTGTTTAATGAGTTGTTGGAGAGAGCACAAATCGTAGCGATGAGCTGGGAAGGTTCAAAAATTTAGGAAAACCCTCTCTGTCGAAGACGCCGTCAGGCACGCCGTGGGATTCAAAAGCCATGGCGCCACCCGCGCGTCTTGGGCAGAGGCGTAATGTGAGGGAGACGTTTTGAAGATGTCATGAGGAGATAGCGTGACGGCGTGTTCACAGTGCCCAAGACACCGTGAGAGTTGAATGTGGCAGCGTCCACGGCGCGTCTTGGACAGTTTTGGGACTAAAAATTTAATAAAAATTTACCAAATTGGGTGTAATCTAGGGGTTTATATGGACTATTTGAAGGGTTTAAACGATATTTTATCGATGATTTGGGGTTTTAAATCAAATAATTGAGGTTTATGATATTTGAATTTATCGGACTTTTATGGATTTAGGTAGTACGATTGGTGATTTGACTGGCATTAGGGCATTGTGTTGGGCTAGGAACGATGTTTGGAGTGCGGTTTGAGGTGTGTAGTATCCTAATTGAACTTCACTTTAGTATTTACTGTTTGATTTATTTGAATTATGTCATTTTCTTCGCAAATCTTAATTCCTTATTGCTTTACGATGGTTGAGTTTACTCCCATCTGGTGCATTCTTTACGGTGGTTGAGCGTACCATCACCTGGTATCTTTACGATAGAGGTTGTATTATTTCCTACCTGGTGTCTTTACGGTGATGTGATTACTCCCCACCTAGTGATTATTCGTGCTAGGCATAGGGTTCACTAAACCATAGCATATATCTATGCATGCGCCGGTGAATTTGTGCTATTCGGGTATGGTAGGCATGTGTGGGCAAGCCGAGGATCTACGCCGGTTACCTAAACCCGTTAGATGGTTTTTACTCACGGGTCGTGCTTGGCGGATAGCCCGAAGTATGGTTCGATCTGATTTCGAGTGTCTATGTACTTTGTTTATTTACTATTGATATGCATGCGATGATCTTCCATAGTCATCTGTATTCTTTTGTTCCGCATGTTTATTTATAGTATTTTGGATTCCTGCATTTTATTTATGTAATTACTTGGTGAATTTCCTTAGAATTACTCACTTTGGGCTCACCATCTGGCTTCTTGTAATGGTTTGAGTGCAGATCCAGGTACGAGCAGGGGAAAAGGAAAGCTCGAGGAATATCTGTGACTGATTAATTGAGGACTACCACACTCGTACGTGTGCATGTTTATATATATATATATATATATATATATATATATATTGTTTTTGTTTGGGATGTGTTGTGAGACTTACTTTACTTTGTATATGAGCCATATTTACATTGTGACACTTTGAGGTAATCTTGACTTTTGTATATGATATAGTCACATTTTGGTTTGGTTTCCACATTAGTCATGTAATGTGGAAGCTTTTGATAATTATGCCGAAGCCATTTGTAGTTTTTGCGAAAGTTAATTAAAAATAAACCTAAGTGTGGAAAACCAGGAAATGACATCATATATATATATATATATATATATATATGTAAGAAAAACATATAACATATTCAAAATACAAAATAAAAGCAATCTATGTTGCGGTGTTCGATGGTGGCTCGGAAACTATTTGGTTGGCGGATCTGCACCTACCATCATAAAAAGGATGGTGATTCAACCCAAATATACATCCCAAATGTGTAAAAAAAACAAATAAATCATAGCATATACAAACAAAATAGGAAAAGAATGAATCGCGTTACTCCAACTCCATAATCACAAATCACAAGGGACTCTAACCCAAGTGTTATCCGAGACTCTAACCCTGGTGTGTAGACCACCTCAGGGACTCTAACCTTGAATGTCATAAAATGTCAAGTAACATGTGTCGAGCTCCCCAGGGACTCTAACCTCGTGAATTGCGCACACCTCGATCGAGTACGAGTCTTAATTGTAAAAATTACTTTTTATTTTCAAGAAATACCAAGTATGGAATGTCAAGGCATAGGACACCTAACACCTAAACAAACAAAGAATACAAGTTCACATTAATGTTCATATATATTTACTAGCCTAATAACATGCTATTTATCATTTGATTAATCATTTGAACAACAAGGAATAAACATGACACAAGGATAGAATCAATGAATATCAAAAGAAATGGATATCATTATAATAAGACCCAATCAAGTGAGCATAAAATACAACCAAACACATTATATCAGAATACAAGAAAATACAGTGAACAAGACTATGCAAGGACAACATAATATGGAATTAAAATGCAAAGTAAAGTTATCAACGGGTATACTTATAACAAGCAATTCCCTAGCTTATCTGGCCTCTCGATACCCCTACACGCGTACCCAAACTCTCGAAAATTTCCTTTAGTTCATAAATTTTATTTTATATCATTTTAATTGATTTAAAGTCACATTAAGTGGATTTATAATATTAAACCAAAATTTAGAACTTCATTCCAAATTTCTTGTTCTGACACATTTTTTGAGTTATATCGAGGTGTCAAATATCTGAAAAGTCCTAAAAATCAATTTTCTATCTTTTCTTAATTTTTTGTATTTTTCAAAATTTTTTCATAAATTTCTAACTAATTTCTATAATTTTTCTATATATATATAACTGTTATTTTAATGGGATTAGGTCCTTGAACTGGGTCCAACTATGTTCAACCGGTCTGTCCAACCGGGCCGGCTCGACCCAGTCGAGGGACTGCACGTATGCGCACACGTGCGTGCGTCCCTCCCCTCCCGCAACTCTGCTCATCTTCTTAGCTTTTTTTTTTTTTTTTTTTTTTTTTTTTTTTTTTTTCCTATTTTTTTCAAATTATGAAAACACCTCTCATTTTCAAAATTTAAGGTTGTGCCAAGTAATTTTCAATAAAGAATCCAAATATGAACTTAGATTTCAAAAACAAACTCATTTCATAGTTTGAAAATCATAAAAACTAAAATCACAATAAAACCCTATTTTTTGCAAAACTATCAAAAAATTCGGATTTTTATTTGAACACCCAAATTAGGATTTTATAATGCATCAAACACAACCATAGAACACTTTAACATTGCTCATATTTAAAATCCTATCATCTAAGAAGAAAACCCTTGCATTCTCAGCATAAAAAGTTGTAGAAACACACCTAAGGTTTTATGTTGGTGTGTGTGTTTGGTCTCCTAATCTTGATAATGATAAGCCTTCAAATGTCCCCAATTTTCAGTTAACTAAAAACTCATCCATAACTCTTATTTTTGTTTGAGAAAAACATGCAATTTGAAGCAAAATTAAACAAAGGATGGTATATATATTGTGGGTGTCTAATCTAGTGTGCTTTCCCATGATCCTATATTGATCCAATGCCCCAAAATGACTCCTAACTCCACTAACTTTCCATCCATGTGACTCAAATGTGTGACACAACAACATGGGAGTGTGTGCTAGTATGTATCCCGAGGTAAGTCCAAGTGTTGTAGAATTTTAGTTCCAATTATAGGACTTTGATTTTATTCACATTTAATACTACAACCATAGGTTTATAATTAAATTCCTTAATGCATATGAATATTAATATTAAACAAGACTTACCAAAATGCTAACTACCCAAGTTTTCTGGCTCGCACGAAACTCGAGGCATGTCCCTGCTCTCGTCTTGACGCCTACGCTGTACAAACCGACTTAGTAAGTCTACACAATACATAACACTAGGCATACAATTAATACAAAAATACAATATACCTCGGCCACGTGCCTTGGTCAGTATTGTATCACAGTGTGGGTCCCACGTTAACGGGTCGGTGATCCTAACGAGGTTAGAGATTTGGGCCGTGATAACGGCATCACTTAAAGCGTGACCGTTCCAGGGTTCTCTGCCCTTAGTGTCGTGATCTACACCGAGACCAGAATAGTGATTCTGGGGTTTTTTGAAATCTCGACTCGTGTCGCTTCATTCCAAGCCTATCCCAAACTCTTAGGAACTTTGATACAAACCCAAAACCATCGTCAAAACACGTTCAAACTTCGCGGAATCATCGATTCAAAAATTACAACTAAAATTCCCCAAAAATCCACCAAAATATCCCAATACTTTAAACAACCATAGCAACTCCCTCAATTACTAACCTATGATCATCAATTCATCCACAAAACCATCACCAAAGGTCCAAAAAAACTAAAACCCAAATGGGTGTCTGAAAATATCGTGACAAAAACCAACAAAACCGACATCAAAACATAGATTACGTTGTAACGACCCATTTTTCCAACAGACTGCCATGGGGGTCAATGCGGGCCAACAACATGGCCTACCAGCGCCAACTGTGTCCCACATACAATCATATCCACTATTATATCATTATTAACCTCAAGAAACAATAATATACTGTTTAAACTGTTAATTAACTCAAATCATCTGTAAGAAATCATTTTCAACTTCAATAATCATAGTGGAAGACTTAAGTCTTGACAAATTATATTGAAAAACATCAAAACATGTCATTTGATCATATACCTAGTATGAAAATCAATATTTCATCATATATATATCGTGAAATATCTACAAAGAGTCACAAAATATCCATATACAGATATAGGTCCCATAAATATTTCATAGTCCCAAACCCCAAAATGAAAACAAAAAATATGTATATAATACAAATGTACAAGTCCGGCGTATCAATCTCTGATCACAGGTAGTCTACGAACTTTTCCTTGCCACGACTTGTACTCGGATCTGCACTCAAGCAATCACAAAAGACAGATGACGAGTCCAAAGTGAGTATTCCCAAAGAAATTAAATGAGCAATCACAAAAGTAAATACTGGAATTTAAATGAACTATTAAATAAACATGCAAAATTAAAAACAAGCAACTGTACTCATCGCATAAATTAAATAATAGTGAGACTCAGAAAGTGTGCCTAGAGCCTAAGGTCAGACTAGCACCATACTTTCGGATTATTCCACAGAGTACTGTCGGCGAGTAGCACTCAAGCAAGACCAGTATCTGGATCCGCTAGGTGGTCGATGTAGAACCTACGACGCACTTACACGTGCCCCGACACGATCATCGAGTTGACCTATTCACCGAGATCTCTGACGCACGTACTATGGCCAAGTGAACATACACACGAAATGACACGGCGGGAGATCCTCAACGTTTGTCAATTTAAACTCCACAACAGGAAATAAAGTAATGAAACAAAGTACTGAATTCAAATTGCAGAAATAAGTAAATGCTCAAGTAATTTCAATTGGGATACTACACACTTCAAAACGCACTCCTCGTCCGAAAACCAAACCCCGATCCGACTCCGCTAAATCCTCAACAATCAAATTATCGCCCAAAATCACCTATTACCATTTATATTTAATTTTTAGTCAATTGGATGTATTTTTTGTTGATTAGCATAGACATTAGACCAAAAATCCCAAAACAGCCCTATAATACACCCCTGATGAACACTCAACGCACTGGAGGATTAGCTAGCGCGTTGGTGTTCATTCTCATCTCTACTAACTGCCCAGATCGCCTAGCGCGCTGGGTGATTGTTTTCCCGCAGTTCATGTCATTGATGAACTGTGAAATCTAAACACAAGGCCTCCACTAAAGCCGTCGACCCCATCCTCACCTCGTGGGGGATTCACAACACTTCAAAAAGGTCAAAGGCAACAATTCATACACTATATATATATATATATATCAAATTCAAAGAATTGAACAAAAGTTTAAAAAGTCAAACTTAACCAAACTTGAACAAACTTGAAATCTAACTTGCCAACTATAACCACAACATGTTCATCACCAAAAACTACACCCACAACAACTAAAAACCAACAACAAAACAACCATCACAGATTCACACCAATCATTCCAAAAATGACAACCAAAAGAGAAAGAAAGAGAGTGGTCATGAATATCACCTTGATTTGTTGTTTCCCCAACACTAAGTCCTTCAAATCACCAATAAACGATCATCAAACTGTTGCCCCAACCACTTTGTATTTTCGAATTTGAGAAGAGAGAGTGAGAGAAAAGGTGGTGGGGTGAAAAAGTCAATATATATCCATAAATGGTCTCTCAATCCCAAGACCATATCTTGGTCACCATTATGACTTTTTTCTAGCCCTATATGACTCCAATTAATGACACCAATACATGACTCTTCCTTGTTTATGACATAAAGTCCTATTTCGGGCATTTTGACACTCACTTACATGTCACAACTCGCAACTTAACACACTACCATGACTTTAACCATCAAATAGGCATTGCATATTAGTTATTTATCACATTTTATTCATTTTCATGTGTGTATTATTTTTTTTGACCTAATATTTTGTCTTTTAGTCTACCCAGTACCCGCGTAGACACACATATCGAGGTGAATACTTATCACATAGTCTCACACGTCGAATGCAATATAAATACACACGTCACGATGAAATTAAACCTAATTAAGCATGAACATCTCAAATAAATGCACACAACATACAAAATAACTATTTACCTAACTCCACGCGTGCCCTAGCCTAGTTGCGGGACCCATGAGGGTCTGAGCTGTCAGCCATATATGTAAATACGTCATTAATAACGGCCAATTAAAATCGGGTCGTTTACACACGTGGTGAATCGGGATGTCACCTTAATATGCATTGTTAGTCGATCTCCGATGTCGATCCGAGCTCACAAAATCCACAAACCCCAAGTCCGTCACTAATTTTGTTGAGAAGAAATGGTTAGGAGAGAGAAAAGGTGACAACCCACCTTTATATACCAATCTCTTTATCATTTGCACACACGTATCCTGAGGTAAATCCTATGTCTCTCATACATACAAGCCAACAACTCTTGTGACTTTAATGGGTGACTCCCTTAACCTATCCTCATCCAATCTAACTCAAAATGTCCATTTCTCGAGCATTTTCGCACCGACACAGGCACCACAACTCATATCGTCGTATGCTCACTTACGTACCAACGTACCAGAGACATTACACAACGATTATTTATTAATTAAATTACATTTTTTCTATTTTTTAATTCAATTATCCCCCGAAACAGCTAATTACCTGTCAACAGTACGTCCGACACCCGTAACGCACATTTTCTCAGACCAAACTCGTTTTTCAACACCAACACGTATAGGACATTGAAATTTACATTCGGGTAAATAAATAAATACTACAATACCAAACAAAAATAACATACATCGGTGTTGACGATTGAAAATTGGACACACGTATCACGACAAGTGGGCCCAAGTACGACCTAAAATGACATGTGGCATGAGTTAGATTTTTAGGGTCGTTACAAGGCGGTACTCCATTCATTATATTATATACTAGAGTACAAAATAATAAAAGGGAAATACAAAGAGTTAATTAATACTGTTAAACCTATATATCTACTATCCTTAATAAGCACGAATAACCAATTTTTCAGCCGTCACTTGAATTTACTATTATACCCTTAATTAATTCTTTCAATCGTCATTTGAATTTATTATACCCTTAATTAAGTCATTAAACCATCACTTGAATATACTACTCTACCCTTAATTGAGTCTTTCAACCATCACTTGAATTTACTATCCTACCCTTAACTTAAGTCTTTCAACTATCTCTTAAATTTACTATTTTGTCCTTAATTTTTTTTAATAACTGTGGGTATCCGCACCCTTCAGGTGATACTAATTCCACAAGGCCCTGATGCCTCCCTATTAGGGGTAATCGACTAGTAAGTTGCTCCAGTGGCCCAATCGATCTTAATACAGTGGAGAATCGAAATCGAGGTTGTATGCTTAACTCACACAACCCCGCATTCGTCCTTACCATTGTTGCAACCGGACCGAGTTACTACCCTATTCTATCCTTAATTAACGGTCTTCCAGTTATTAAGCCCAAATAGTTATAATTATTTGTGAAAAAAGTCAGAATAAAAATATAGTATACTTTTTGAAATTTAAAAATAAATTATCAGATAAATTAAATTCACACGAGCATAGCGAGTGGGTTCAGGCGTACGTTGCATGCTCCAAAAACTAGTATATATATAATGTTATAAGACCATCTCCAACCAGTGCCATGTGAATAGTGATAACATTTTGGTGCTCCAATGGAGCACCAAAATCCTAATGCTATCCATGTGGGATAGCGTTGGGTGAATAGTGCCAACGTTCACACCTTCTAACACTGTTGATTCTTTTTTTATTCTTCTTCGTACTTTTGTATTCTTTAAAGCTAGGTCCATTTTATAATTATCAGACCAATTTAGTGAATAATGTAAAGACAGTGTTGATGGGTTATTGTATTCTTTAAAGCTAAGTCCATTTTATAATTATCAGATCAATTTAGTGAATAATGGAAGAGATAGTGTTGATGGGTTAGAGATTCTCTAACCGCAGTGATTACCAGTTATAGCACGAATTTCAAAAGTTGGGCCATACAGTTACATCAAGATCATCAACAGTGAAAAAGACATTAGCATGACAAACATAAAAAATGGACTAGTCCTCGAGGTCATTTACTACAAAAGGTGACATGCACTCATATATACTAGACAAATGCAAACATTATTTTAATTAATGAGCACAACAATTTGTATATATTGTCATTTTTACAACTTTCTTTAAGGATTTGGTAATATATATTTCAATAGCTTTTCTTAATAATTATTGCATGACCTAATTTTTTTTTTGACTCTCCTATATATTATTTAGGCTATTTTGAGGAGTAAGTTGGAAATCCTATAATCGAAGAGAAACTGAAAAACAAACGGAAGTCAAATGACAAAAAAAGATACCGTGTTATAACAAGAAAAGGCTATATAATTTATAATTTAGGGAAGCAACGAAACTAATCACAAGGGACCCCGCCCTATTTGACAAAAAATAAAATAAAAAATCACAAGGGACCCCTCCATGTGTATGCGGGGCCTGACGATGATGTTCTTTAAGGCTACAAGACATCATGAATGTATCAAAACACTAGGGTATATTCATATTTATGGAGTTATTTAGTTGGTTAGTAATTATTACTTCCTTCCGTAAAAAATATAGGACTTTGTTCAAAACACACGTGTTAAGAAAGTATTAATTATGTCAAAGTCTTTTAAGTGAGATGGCAAAAACATCACTTATCAAAATAGCAAGACCTCGAGAGATTGTGGTTCGATTCTACTGAAGTCAAAAAAAAAAAACATTAATTGTGAGTTTAAATTAACATTAATTCTACCCACATTTAATTCTTTATTTCATCAAATGAAAGAAAGACAAGTGTTTAATTATAATTAAATGTTTAAGTTAAAAGATTAATAAAATAGGTATAAAATGTACAAAGTTCTTTCAAATTCTGAAAACGTCATATATTTTTTGAAGCCAAAAAATTTCAAAAATGTCATATATTTTTTCCTGAATTGAGTAATTAACATAGTAAAACAATTTGCCTCCAAAAAGTGTAGTGTAATAATTAATGGATGAGAAGTGTGGTCCCTATATCTATATATAGGGGTTCACATGACATATGGTATATATTTAGTCTTCATTGTAGTATATATATATATCGAATTAATGCATAAAGAAGTATATAATTGATTATCTTCTCCTAATTAGCATGGATGCCTTTTAAGTTAAAACTTCACATATATAAGTTAGAGATGGTTAAATTGAAGACAATATCGGTCCAACATTAAATAACATTGTAAGCAATTTTTGCTTCAAGGAGTGTGGTGTAGTAAAAAAGAAAAAATCACTTATTTAACTCTAACTGAGGTAGAGATCATGATCAGTTCGATTATTGGGAACAACATTATAATTAATGCATAAAGAAGTATATAATTGATTATCTTCTCCTAATTAGCGTGGAGGCCTTTTAAGTTAAAACTTCACATATATAACTTAGATATGGTTAAGTTGAAGATAATGTTGTAAAAATAGACCGGATAGAGCAAGACCACGACAAATAATTTGGGATAATAAAAGTGAAGAAAAATGGACACAGAGATTTTACGTGGAAAACCCCCAAACAAATTAGGGTAAAAACCACGGGCAAGGATAGAAGAATTTACTATGAGAAAAATAGTAGGTGTTACACTATCTCTCAATTTATAAAGGAGAAACACTGAAAATATCTCTCTTTATAATAGGAGAAACACTCACTCTCTATTTGCTCACAACAGAGCACACTTGCACATTGCACCGCTATCTTGTTGGGCCTATTTATAGGCAACCAAATACGCGTGAGACGCGTTGGTCAAAGACGCGTGAGACGCTCCACTGATAAAGGAGAAATTTGTGGACGCGTTTAGTGCATTTTCCTTGCATGTGGGTCCCCGCGTGTGGGGCCCACATGTTTCTTCACAATCTCCCACTTGAAGATTTGATTGAGAATCAATCGATCTTCACACCATTCTTTCTTCCTTGCTATTTCCATGTTGCTTACATTTCGTCAAGCCGCATGAGGATCGACACCGAGATAAATTTGTCAAGCATTGATCGTCTTCGTCGAAAATCGCTAGGTTGTCTCGTAGTATGAATTTTCTCGCATGTCCACACGGTTCCTTCTTCCACTTTCTCACGAACGAAGTGATACCGAACTCGTATATGCTTTGTTTTTGAATGAAAATTTGGATTCCTTGCGAGATGCAAGGCACTCGATTGTCACAATACAAAGTAATTTTCTCTTGTTTGTGCCCGAGTTCCTCCAACACCATCTTCAACCATACCGCTTATTTACTAGCTTATGTAGCTGCGACATATTCTGCTTCTGTTGTTGACATGCCACAACTGACTGCAGTTTTGAAACCCAAACATCGTTGTCCGCCAAGAAGTTTGAACACATATCCAGTGGTGGATTTCCTTTTATCGAGATCTCCTGCATAATCAGAATCAACATATCCACTGACAATAAAGTCTGATCCTCCGTAACATAATGCAACATTTGAGGTACCCTTGATGTATCGTAGGATCCTCTTTACGACATTCCAATGCTCTCTCGCCAGATTCGCCATGTACCGACTAACTACTCCCATTGCTTGTGCAATGTCAGTCGTGTACAAATCATCGCGAACATTAAACTTCTCACTACGATGCATACGGCTTTCGAGACATTTCCATCCTCTCTTCTTCTTCGCTAGGACTCATACTTGAGGATAACTTGAAATTAATAGAAAGTGGGGTAGAAATTGGCTTATAGTCTTGCATGTTGAAACGACGCAAGATCTTCTTCAAATAATTTTTCCGAGAAAGCCAAATCTTTCTATTATTTCGTCTCGATGAATTTGCATCCCTAGAATCTTGTTTTTTGGTCCCAAATCCTTCATCTCGAACTCCCTAGCCAATCGAGCCTTCAATTCTTGAATACGATCTTTGTTGGGGCTGATACCAACATGTCGTCTACATACAACAAAGAAACAATGAAATCATTGTTACCAAATCTCTTGCAATATGCGCAAGTGGTCTGCATTTAGTCTGTTGTAACCAAGGCTCATTATGAAGGAATCAAATCTCTTGTACCAACACCTCGGCGCTCGCTTTAGGCCGTACTGAGAGATTTGTTCAACCGACAAACCAAGTTCTCCTTTCCTTGTTCTTCAAATCCTTACGGTTGGAGCATATAAATCTCTTCTTCAAGATCTCCATGAAGAAAAGTGTCTTAACATCTATTTGCTCTAGATGTAGATCAAAAGTAGCACACATCGCTAGAACTACTCGAAGCGTTGTAAGTCGAACCACGGGGAAAATATCTCATTGAAATCAATGCCTTCTTTTCGAGCATATCCTTTCACCACCAATCTTGCACGATACCGCTCCACTTGATCATCACTGTTTCGTTTGATCTTGTAAACCCATTTGTTGCCAATGGGCTTCCTGCCTCCTGGTAATGGCACTAGCTCCCATGTTTTATTTTTATGGAGAGCTTCGATTTCTTCTGCATTTGTCGTCCATCGAGATGCTTCCGAGTCATGCATTGCCTCTTGAAGAGTTGATGGTTCTCCTTCCTCGGTTAGAAGACAGTATGCAACATTGTTTTCCATAATATATTCTGAGTGCCAGTCTGGTGCGTTTCTCATGCGAGATGATCTACGAGATTCTGGAACTTCAGGTTCACCTGGTTCATTCTCCTCATGTTCTGGTACGACTTCGAAGAATCCTTTTGTTCGATTCACATTCCACTGTCTTGTTGTAGTTTCGAAATGCTATCATCTTTCTCTATTTGTTGTACCTTGTCTCTCGTAAAGAGAACATCTCTGACGACTACAACCTTGTGGGTAGTGGAATCCCATAGCGATACCCCTTTACTCGTCAAGCATACCCCAAGAATAAGCATTTCTGGATTTTGGATCTAGCTTTGTAGTTTCTTGGGCATTGTATTGTACATAGCGTACATTGGACTTCCAAATACATGGAGGTTTGAATAGTCAACTGGTTTACCGGTCCACATTTCCATCGGTGTCCTCAACTCAATTGCCGTTGATGGAGCCGATTTATCACGTAACAGCGGTGTTGATCGCTTGACCTAAAACTTTTTCTAAGCTCCGCAGTACTCAACATAGCTCTTGTTCTTTCTAGTAGAGTTCTGTTCATCCGCTCGCCACTCCATTTTTGAGGAGTGTATCTTTGTAGTGAACTGTCTTTTGATGCCTTCTGTTTGCAAAAGCTATCGAACTCATTGCCGGTATATTCTCCTCCATTATCGGTCCTCAAACACTTGATCTTCTTCCCTGATTCAAGTTCTACCCGCGCTTTGAACACTTTGAAGATTCCGAACACATCTGCGCTTCCTCTTGATTGGATACACCCAACATCTCTGGAGTAATCATCAATGAAGGACACAAAATAATTTGCTCCTCCTATTGATGTGATCGGTGCTTGCCATACATCGAGTGGACCAATTCTAGAATATCCTTACTTCTAGAATTTGATGTGTTAAACTTCAACCGATGTTGTTTGCTTGTTTACAATGCTCACAAAAGGGTAGTGACACCTTTGTGAGGCCGGAAAGCCTTTCTTCTCAACAAGGATTTTCATTCCTTGTTCGGACATGTGTCCAAGTTTCGGTGCCGAGATCATTGCAGATCTCTCACTTGAACAACTTGAAGCAACGGCCCGATGCTTCGCCTTCTGAAGAGTCTCTCCCATGAGCGGTACAAGTTTGCGAAACAACCTTTTCTCCCTTCATAAGTACAAGCGCTCCTCGATCGATTTTCATGATCCCTTTCTTGACTTTGATTTCACGATCAAGATCATCAAATCGTCCCAAAGATAGCAGATTCTTCTTGAGGCCTTCCACATGTCGCACTTCTTGGATAGTGCGAACGATGCGTCATACATCTTCAACATGATGGTTCCGATGCCAATGACCTTTAGAGCATGGTCATTACAACTGCACTGTGAGATCCTCCTAAAATAGGTTCATAGTGATGGAACCATTCTCTTCGAGAGGTCATGTGATACGTCGCACTTTGAGTCGATAATCCGGACATCGAGAGAATCTTTTCCTCGCTTTTAGTTGTTGTTGCGCGCCATGCAACACAATGCAGCTCCATCATTTGAAGTGCTAGCCACATTTCCTTGAGGATCGGAGTTTTTCAAACTCCAACAGATCTTTCTTCAAATGACCCTTCTTGCACAGTTGTAGCATTTAAAATTCTTCTTGCTTTTTGACTTTGATCTACCATGATTGTGACTCCCAGCTGAGGCCACGTTCGTTGATCTTCCCTCATCATCTGATCGGGGCCTCCACTTGTTGTGAAGCGGCTCGCCTGTCTTCTTTGTTCTTGCGCCGATTTAGATTTTCTTCTTCTAGAAACAAGAATCGCAACATCATCGAAGGCTAAACAATCCGTTAAGAGATTATTTGTCGGATTGATGATGAGTTGATCATACGAATCGGTAGACTTTGAAGCGAGAAGTTCAAGACGTTCTTGCGATTCTATTTTATAACTCAATGATGTGAGTTGAGAAAATAGTGTATTCATCGCATTGATGTGCTCGTCATCGAAGTAGACTCGCCATCCAAGTAGAGTGTATAATTTCCTCTTGAGAAAGATTTTGTTGTGGAGTGACTTGGCCTCGTACAATTTTCCAAGGTGATCCCAGATCTCCTTGGCGGTTTTCTTCTCTTCAATGCTTGACAATACTCCATCGGCTAGTGACGAGATGAAGATTTGCAATAGCATTCTCGTCCATCTCGTTCCATTTGGCGTTGTCTTCGAAATCAGTGGCCTTTCGATTGATGGCCGCCAAACAATTATCCTTTCTCGGGATAGCCTTCATCTTTAATTTCCACAGTGAGAAATTACTCCCGTTAAATTTCTCAATCTTGAACTTTGTCGCCATTGCTTCTATCACAAATTATCTCAATTAGGCTCTGATAAAACTTGTTGTAAAAATAGACCGGATAGAGCAAGACCACGACAAATAATTTGGGATAATAAAAGTGAAGAAAAATGGACACAGAGATTTTTACGTGGAAAACCCCCAAACAAATTAGGGTAAAAACCACGGGGAAGGATAGAAGAATTTACTATGAGAAAAATAGTAGGTGTTACACTATCTCTCAATTTATAAAGGAGAAACACTGAAAATATCTCTCTTTATAATAGGAGAAACACTCACTCTCTATTTGCTCACAACAGAGCACACTTGCACATTGCACTGCTATCTTGTGCTTTGAGCTTTTGCTTACTCTACACTTTGTTCTAACGTGTTGGGCCTATTTATAGGCAAACACAATATCGGTCCAACATTAAATAACATTGAAAGCAATTTTGCTTCAAGGAGTGTGGTGTAGTAAAAAGAAAAAATCACTTATTTAACTCTAACTGAGGTAGAGATCATGATCAGTTCGATAATTGGGAACAACATTATATTTTCTTGGTTTCTTTAGGTGATGAGGTTAGGGAGCCCGACTAATTCACATAGGGATTCAAAGTAAGGAGGGGCTGGAAAGATTTTTTTTTTTTTTTTTTTTTTTTTTTTTTTTTTTTGCATGTATACATAATAATACATGAACTTATTGTACAAACAGTTACTATCAGCGACACACAAAACACTTTTGTGTTATCAGATCAGATGCAGTCACATGTTTTGAACATGATACATGGCACATGTAACATGTTTTTTTGTTTTTGGATAATCACATGTAACATGAATGTTTTGGATAAAGAAGGCACATGTAAAATTAATAAAGAAGTCCCTAATACTTAATCCACATAAAGTTTTATGTAGTTGACTTGGATGCATGCAGTTTCCAGACTCTCATAATTTGATTAGGTCGCGATACTACATTTAGTTATCTAAGTCATAATGCTACTAAAAAATTTTTCCACCAGTCAAAAATTTATGACGTTTTGAGATTTGTTAGCTTCAAAAAATATATGAAGTTTTTAGAATTTGAGAGAACTTTATATCTCTTATACCTATTTTATCTCTATTTTAACTCAAAGATTTAATTATAATTAAACACTTATCTTTCTTTTATTGGATGAAATAAAGAATTAAATATGGGTAAGAATGTAATTTAAACTCACAATGAATGTTTTTTTTTAAAAGATAATAATTTTTTAAATGTGTGTTTTAAGCAAAAAGTCTTATATTTTTTACCAAAGGGAGTACTATATATCTCTGATGAGAATAGTTTCGTGTTAATTATAGACTCTAAGATTTAATCCCCTAAATGTTATATATATATATATATATATATATACACACACAATAATATACAATAATGTTATATATATATATATAGAACGTTGTAATATTTAATAATATACAATAATGTTGGGTGGAGTCATGACTCCAAACTTATATGGTTAATCACAAATTCTAAAAGTTGAAGGGATCAACCACTAATTGAAAAAATTGTAAATATAATGATTGTGGTGCTACATAGTCACATCAATTAAACTTGAGAGAGAGTCCAGGGAACCACTAATTTTAAAACTTGTGAGTCCATGGAGTCATGATTTCATGTAGCACTATTCATTTATATATAAAGAAAGAAAATTTTAGAAAGAAATGGGTAAGTAACACCCCAACACATAATGCCCACCTGAGCCCTCCATTTGACTTCAACTCGCGTGTTATGTATCGGGATCTATACGTTCTCGCATCTTGAGGGGGGCGTGGATGACTTTTAATTGTGGTCATTGTGCGTTATGGTGTGACTTTCAATTGTCATTGTAACACTGCCCTATAAAAGAATAGGCTTAATTAGTTAAAATGTACTAACCTTTTACAACTTTTGTTATTCTATCATAACTTTTCTATATTGATAAATTTATATACTAAGTTACTTTCTTATTCCAAATTGGCAAAACGTATTTTTTGGTCCTTCAACTTTGAGTCTTTTATACTTTTGGTCCCTGAACTTTCAATAATGTACATTTAGTCCCTGAACTTTCATTGTTATACATTTGGTCCCTGAACTTTTGAGTTTTATGCTTTTGGTCCTTGAACTTTGAGATTTTTATGTTTTTAGGGAAATTAAAAAAATTTCGGCTTTTTTTGGTCGATGCGAGTCGTCAGATTTGATAATATAAACCATTTTACTCTTCTTGACTAATCACACAACACTTTTTGCCCACATTAGCATAATTTAACACTTTAAATGGTGGAAGGACTAAATGTAGATCTTTGTGAAAGTTTAAGGACCAAATGTATAGTAATAAAAGTTCAGTGACCTAGAGCACAAAAAACACAAAGTTCAGGGACCAAATGATAGGTTTTGCCTTCCAAATTTAATAAGGTGACACATAAATAATGACTTTAAAAAATCACCTCATCATCTCTAATCATTAAAATAATTATTAAATTTATTGATTAAGCTCATTAATTACTTAGGTGCCACTTCATCAAATTTGAAGTTAAAAAGTGAGTTTGGATATAAATTTATCAATCTAAAAATGTTATGATATAATAATAAATTTAAAATATTAGGATATAATAATAAAAGATGTAAAAATTAAGATATTTTAACCACCAAAAAACAAAGATCAAAGATGGCGATTCAAATAGAAAGCATTAATTTTGGGTACAAGGACACAGTGGACACTTATCATGTGATTGCTGTTTGTAGGGCATGCTTTACTAAACAAGATTGTCAGAGAGTGGGGGCATTTATGTATCCCATCTTTTCTTATTGTGCCTCTTTTGCTTGCCTTGCATGTGGTGAGGGGTCCAACCTCCACATTTTAAGTTATAACCCTTTAAACACACATGCAAAATAAATGATGAAGAGATCTGCTGAATTATATAGAAAACTTCAGATTCTTAACAAATTAAGTAAAAGATTATGTGAGCTCTCAAGAACATAGGAATTTGTTATAAATAACATTAGATTGGCATCAATTCAATCCTTTTGAAGCATCAAGTACAAACGAACAATTAATTCTTCTTCTTTTTTTTTTTTATTTTTTTTTTCGTGTTTGGTTCGTTTGACATGTCAATTGGAGTAATTTGAAGGTACATAGCGGATAGATAAAAACTTAAGATGCATTAACTATAAAAAAAAACATAAGTATTGAATTAAATGTGCACATATGTTGAATTAATGTATCTGAGATTTTAGATGTGACTAGTTTAAAGAGCTTCCTACCCTTTTTCTCAAAAAAAGAATATACTACTTTCTAAACTACTTACTTTTGTTAACTATTGTCAGTTAATTATTTAAACAATGATTAAATGTAGCCCAAAAAAATCTTATCCCTCTTGAACCACTTTTTTTAAAATGTTTTGGTATTCAGAATTACAGCCGCTCTAAAATATAAACTTTAAAAAATTAGAAGAATTTTTTTTTCAGAAAAAAATTAGAAGACTTGACTCAGTGAAAGTCCCAATTACTACATTAAGATAATAATTAAATTTAATAAAATTAAGATGACCGTAAAAAGTACTCCCTCCATTTAGAAACAAAAAATGTTAATTTAATTAATATAAAAAGGATGTAAATACTTAATTAAATATGGGATAAAGTAAATTTAATAGGTATAAATTAAATGCTCTTTTAAAAAAACAATTAAATGCTTAATTAAATGCTCTTTTAAATTTATAAAATGACTAATATTTATAAAATAAAACTTTAACTAAAATATTTACATTTTTAATAGAAGAAATATTCTTTAATGCGGTATATATATATATATACACATATTAATCAAGGCAACAATATAAAATATTTAATACATAATATATTTTGAAAAATTTTCATAATATAGTATATATTTGATCTTCATGTAAAGATCTCCATTGTAAAGTTTCTCATGTATATACACCTCTCGCTGTGACAAAAACAATAAGTGAGCATTGATTATGTATATACTCACCTTCATAGGAAATTATAATTATTTTTTGGAAAGAAAAAAATAGTATTAAAAAATAAAGCATAAATATATGCGCTGCAGATGATCACAGTGTACGACATGATCGATCATCTGACGTAGATGCATGCGTTGGAAATCTCGAGATGGGCCCAATGGTGAGCAGTGAGTGGAGATGGTGTCACTGTCGCACGTGCGCCATTACGTTCTACACAATAGAATTGGTGAGTGCCGTATGAGTTCACTCCTCACAAGTCCCAACCATATGTACTTATTCAAACAACTTTACTAAAGAGTCTGTTACACGTTACATATTCAATCTTGGACTCATAACCTACGTCAAATAAATATCCCACATCTTCTTTCGTCACACACAAATGACCACCTTATTAAAAGATCACCTTTGAAGAGATATATTCTAGTATCGTTTTGATTCTCGTTCCCAAGACAATGTTATTGATTGTAGCTTTGATTACATTAGATTTTTCCAAACGTGATATAAAGTCATGTATATCTAGCTATCTATATGTATATGTCTAGGTTTAGTTCATGCTTTTAAGGACTTCAGGGAGAAAATTTGGAATTGTGTGGGTTTAGTCTATATTTTAAATCGGTCCAGCTCCGTGCAAATTACTTTTTATGTTTTTTCATTAATTTTTTAAAAATATCCTTCTTCTTTCTTACATTATGCATCCCCACAAACGTCACTTTTGACTCAGATAATCCCCTTTGACTACCAGCGACGCAAACTTACAATTTCGAAGCCCACTAGCTACCATTATAAGAGTCAATTTCTTCATATTTTTTTGAAAAATCATGTTTCTACATTGTTTTGAATATGTTTTATGAGGTTTGAACAAATTTTTTTTGTCTTGGTAGGGTATTGTTTGTTTGCGTTGTACGGTGGCTATTTACTATAAAAATAGAGAATGAACGTGTAGGAGATACAGATATGTAAGATGGAGAAGTATTTCATAAGTTTTCATTCAATTTTTGTATATTTTTTTGTGTTCAAACCAAGTATTTTGCCTTTGGTTCGGCCTTGCAGGGCGAACAAATGGCTTTTACTCGGTTTGTCAAGGCCGATTGAAACATGCATGTTCAGTCATAGATGATTGAACAAACATTTGCTCAAACCAAGTTCTAAACACAACAATGTGGTTTGGTCATTAAAGATCGATTAACGTACATTGTTCGGTAACCTTCAACCGAACAGTGCACTATCAATTTGTCTTGTGTCACCGATCAAGCATCGACCATCAAAACACACAAATGGACCAACATATTAAATAAAAAGCAGTTACAAACACATACACAACTACCAAAATTGTTCAAAAACAGTAAAATAAAATTGATAAAACATTCATATTAATGTAAACAACCTTAAATCGAACAAGTCTAGTTGTTGATTGCGCGACGACTGCCTGGAAGTAAGACGAAGAAAGACATAGGGTGAGAGCAAAGATAAATAGAGGTGATGTGAAGATTGACCGAGGTGATGCGAAGATAAACCACAAACGTGGGGTGAACGCAAAGATCGTCCTAGGGCTCGAGTGTTTTCTCCTTCTTCACGTTGTTGGGAATAGGGGTGCACAAGGGCAAGAACATTTTGAGAAAAAAAAAAAAGGCAAAACTTATTTTTTGGTCCTTCAACTTTGAGTCTTTTATGCTTTTGGTCCCTAAACTTTCAATAGTGTACATTTAGTCCCTGAACTTTCATTGTTGTACATTTGGTCCTTGAACTTTTGAGTTTTATGTTTGTTGCCCACATTGACATAATTTAACACTTTAAATGGTGGAAGGACTAAATGTAAATCTTTGTAAAAGTTCAAGGACCAAATGTATAGTAATAAAAGTTCAGGGACCTAGAGCACAAAAAACACAAAGTTCAGAGACCAAATGATAAGTTTTGCCAAAAAAAAAAAAAAAAAAAAAGTTTGTCCATAGTAAAATGTGGTTTGCACATAGTCATGCTGATTTTAGATAGATAGGAAAGAAACTTTATTTTATTATAGCCACAATATTTATAATGACAAGAAATAATGTGTTTTTCTAAAGTAAAGTAAAAAATAAAAATAAAAACTCTGCTAGTGTAGAAGGGAAAAAAAAGTGTCCCTCAGATGAATAACAACATTCCGCCACAATGGAGACAAGTCAATAATGTAAAGTCGTCCTCATGTGGAGCCACGCTCTCACTGAATTAATTACGATGAACTGTATCGTGTGGCCGAGGGAAACCAAAAATTACATGCATTAGTCCTCCCCATTACAAAATTCACTCACCCTTCCCCATGACGCAATGATATACACCATATTCCATCAAATTAATGGTCTCTAGCCAAGGCCGGGCACGTGTGGATTTAGTCTATATAACTATCCACATGTATATGTCTACGTAGTTCATGCTTTCAAGAGAAGAAGCTTAATAAGAATTTGACCAGACTAATTAAAGAGTAAAAATTTCAAAGTTCTTGCTATAGGAATGAACTTTTAAAAAGTAACCAAGATATATAAAGTTGAATTAATAGCTCGGGTGCCAAATTATATATTATTAATTATAGAGTTAAGGAAGCTCATATGATAAAGAAAAGCTAGAAAGGTAGTGATAGATGATAGAGTTTGCTTAAATCCACCTGAGTCAAAGCCACCAACCTCTTTAAAATGACATTTCACCGACTATTTTCTTATCCTAATTACTAATTAGTAATATTCATACAAGAGACCTTTTTATTTCATGAAAATAAAACATCATGCATGCTAATCCTTATCAATATCTTCACCTTATCCTAAATATATTGAAATCGAGGTCAAAATCCTAGATATATAATTCACCTATTTCTCTATTATGCTTAATTATGTGTTTATTTTTTGGTTTAATATTGCTTTCAATCAATCCACTATTTTATATATTTAAATACATATTCCTTGTTCTTATCTACCATGAAAATTTCATTTTTGGGCCATTTCAGGACTCTTCAAAAGGAAATAAAACAGGATGTGAAAGAAAACTATGCATCTATGCTCATGTGAAAGACAAGTTTCACCCAATATACATTGACCCGTTTCCCCTTTGTTTTCCTAGAAAATAAAACATATTAAATAAACTTTTTTTTTGAGATATTTATAAATAAACTACGGTAATTTCTTGGTTTTTTGACTACTTCGAAGTCCGAGCACTATCAGACACACAATTGCAGGTGTGAGGTGTCCCTTCATACAAATCAAGTTTCGAACCTTGATCGTTCTTAATTAAAGCTAGGGCAATTAAGCTCCTTTTCTACAGAACCGGACTCTGATCAACAAAAAAAAAAAAAAAGAAATAATATAAATAAATAAATAAGTAAAGTTTTATATGAATGGTTTCAACCAATGTGAAAAATAGGCTTTCAATTCTTTATCATATGAAAAATACTTTTGGTCCACCCTTCAAGGGTTTTATTCTCACTTGCCCCTCATGCCTAGATCTTAGGTGAATAATCAATATAACAGTCACATTGTCACCCTAGTTAATTACATCAAGTAGATGTGAAGTCAACTTCATCGGTGACTCGTATTCACTGAACTTGAACTTGCAACTTGCAACATTGTTCATCTTTATCAAAAGTTAATTACTCAAACCTTGGTCTTTATCAGCAATCTCATCCAAACATGTAATTGAAACAAAAGAAAAGGAAAGAAAGAAAGAAACCAAATACATCTGAATGACATGGTCGTTATGTTGTTGCTTTCTTCTTTTACTTAATTAGATTAGACTAGCTATATATATATAGTTGTCCTGACAAAAATGGTTGAATTAAATCACAATAGGACAGTTTCTTTAACAGTCAATTAATACTTCAAAGATAACCTAGGTGACAACTGCAAAAGTAAAAAAAAAAAAAAAAAAGAGAGAGAGAGAGAGAGAGAGATTAAATATGCCTAATGTTAGTCTGATATATTATATATAGGTTAACTGTTTTTTTTTTTTTTTGGAAGAAAATATATAGGTTAACTGTTCATTAAAACAGCCCTAAATTAGAGATTTAAGCTTTAAATATAGTAGTTGCATTAAAGGGAGTAACGTTATTTGTTTGTCATTTTTTTTGAAGAAAAGATTGTACACGACTAGGCCCTTTTTGCATTAATTGGACCATATGACAAGATTTAGGACCATAAACTAAAGCAAAAACATGAATTAATATCAAGGTCATAAAGCACTACTGAATCAATTACAGGCTCAATCCTTCTCACACCATTTTTTGAGTGAAGTCATGATATGTAACAATCTATGTCACTATTACATTGCTTGATTGGCTAAAAGTGCTACTTAAGTCAGTTATTTTGGAGCTTCATATGAGTGCCCTTTCAATTAAGTTTCTTTGTGAATAAGGGATTTCCTGAAAATTAATAATCTGAGAAGGACAAAAATGGCAGAATAAATAAATATAGATAAATTAGGCCTCTCTTTATTCTGTTTTTTTCTTTTCTTTTCTTCTTATTCTTTCTTTATTTCTCTTTCTTCCTTTCTTCCTTTTCTTTTTGGTGGAGGGAGAGGTGGTTTTAGTGCAATTTAGAGATTCAGGTACGCCTAAAAAAGAAAAAAAAGGAAAAAAAAAAAGATAAACTAAAAGCATATACCAACTAACAGAGCTGATATCAAAAAAAAAAAAAAAAAAGAAAACCAACTAACAAAGCTTATACTTATACATCAAAGTTAAAAAATAATAATTGAAACATAATTAATATAACAACGAAAAAGAGCAAGTTCAAGCTTTGGACATATAGAAAATCGCTCGTGATAAGACATCCCTTACATGTAAACCCTATAATATGTCAATCCAGATTATTTGATGAAGTTGGTTTTAGACTTAAAGAGGAGAGAGAACAAATGAAAAAAAAAAAAAAAAAAAAAAAAAAAAAAAAAAAAAGAAGAATGTAGTAGTAAGTAATAATATTGAATGAAAGAAATAAGGCTATCCATCCCACTTTTACAAAGGGTGACGCGTGTCAAACGATTTGTTGCATTAAAGATGCTGATAGTTGTAAAAGAAATGCAAGCCACTTTGGCGGAGTAGTGGTTGTTGGGTGCCCTACTTTGATGGATTAGGGTTCAAGCCGACCATGTTAAAGCCAACGTGTCTTGCACTTGCACAACATTATAAATGTTGGACCAATGTGGCTCTACCAATTTTGGGACTTTGAAAAGACATTTGACAACTAGTGTTTTGAAGGGTAGGGACCATTTCAATGTAAGAATTGAGATTCCATTTCTTTTCTATAATTGCAAGTTCTATTTGTAGCTACAATGCATGTACTATAAGGTCTTCTTATATTGACAACAATGCAGTACAAATTTAAGTTCAACAAAACTGTACTTCCTCTAATGATCCTGATTTTGATTCATGCAAAACTAGTTATTATGAATTGACACAATGACTTCTTTGACAGTAAGTATACATTAATAGATGTAGGAGACAAAGGTTTCAACCAAGCATTATTGATCTATTTCTTCTACTCCCCAGTGAACCTATTTAGATCTGGCTTTTATAAAGCACTCACAGTGAGTGGTGACATCAAATATACAAGAACTGCCACAACAATAAAGCTTCAATCTCTACCAAAAAAAAAAAAAGGGTAGTGAAGGTCAACTTTGTGGATCAAACTCTATGACTCCGCTCAATTTGATGTAGTTGATGTCACACTTTTTTATCCCTTGAATCGCATCCAAATTATCTTCGGTTCTATCCCTAAATCATCGAGGTTTTTCCATTTTTATTATGTCAATTTTTTTCTAACTAGGGTAAATGCAGGTCATACATGAATTAGGAAAAGTAAAAAAAGAGAACTGAAAAAGAAATATAATGGATTAGCAGAAGTTCAAGCATCAGTTTCAAAGGCACATGAATGACAACGATGAAATAGGAATATAACCAGGTCACATCTACCATATCTGATAAAAAAAAAAATAGAGCCACAGCTAGAGCAAGTGATGCCAAGATGTTCGAATCAAGAAATTAAACAATTCGTGTATGTAAGTGTTCTCATATAAATTACTTTTCGGAAAAATATCTCAATGTACATGTAACGCAGCCTGGACATTTAAGTAAAATGCTAAGAATACACACAGTAATCTTCTAGGATGAACAAAATTGCTCAGTACTTACAAGCCCCTGGTAAGCACCGGAAACTTGAGCAACAGATCCGATCATTTCAAGCACACATTTCGGCCATTCGTGACAGGACAAGAGAAGAATCCATTTGGATGCATGATGATCGATATCCGGATACATCCATCTGTGAATGATAGGTGGGAGCCTCAGGATTAAATCTTCTGACGAGAACTTGAGAGAAATTTGTTGAATTTGGGTCATCATCTACTGGAACAACTTCCTCAATCTTTCAGCAGAGAGAGACGCCCTCTTGTTCGTTGGTTCTAGAACAAGAGCCATTTTAAAATCTGCAAAACATAAGCAACAAAAAAAAAAATTAAGAAGATTCAGACAGCTGTTAATATTAGCCAGTTGCATTACCGAAAACCAAGAAATTGTCACAAGCACTAATGACAACTGTCGCTGTTGGACGGAAACACAAACGACAAATTAACCATTATAAACTTTATGTTGCGCAAAGGGAAAAAAAATTGCCTAACCTTCAATAGCATCCTTGAAATAACCAAGCATCTCCCGTGCTGTTCCCCTTCGCAAGTAGGCTTTGACATTCTGATTCGAAAGAAGAAGAAATTAAGTAAGCATTTTTTCCTCAATCATCAAGTTTTATGTGCAAACTATCAATGTAAATGAATACTTCTAGCACAGCCAAAAAAGAATTGCAACATGAGAAAGAGTCGTTTCAGGGTAAAAAGTTATTTGATAGGTGGCAAGAGTCTCTTAAAAAGAGTTTTCTTCAAAAAAAAAAAAAAAAAACTATACATAATTTCTCACTTTGCATGTTCAATTTGATAATGGTTTTCATTTTGGTCAAAGTGATACCAGCAATGGGCACGCATATAAAAAGATAGCTGCGCAAGTTCATGTGGCTTAAAAAGATAGTACTGAATGCAAGTCTCAGACAATCCTGTAACTTTGAAAGAAGGCTACTCAAGCTTATTTATATAGCAGTAAGGAGCACCAAACCATATCTCAGTTTATTTTTTGAACTCGAAAGGTTACCTATTAGTTCTGACTTAAGAAAGACATAAATACCTCATAATAAATATCTAGAAATGCAAGTTACAGGACTACCAACATCTAACCTTTTTATCGAGAGTGATGGCCATATTGCAATCTGCCTCAGCTTGAAGAAAGCTGGAGAGAATAGGAAAAAGTAATCAATTACAGACTGCAATGGTAGGAATAGAAGAATCCACAGAAAATAGTAGTACCTTCCGAGCTCCAGATATGCCGCAGCACGGTTGCCGTAATATGTTGCATTCTTGCCATTAAGTTTGATTGCTTCAGTGTAAAAGCTAATGGCTTTCTGGTGCTGTTTATCTTTGAATGCAGCATTACCCTAATCACAGAAATAATGAGATTAAAATCGCAATTGTCGAATGAGATAAATGGACAAGAAAACTATGCCTATTAAGATATACCCAGACCTTCGACCTCAGAGGTCCGGGCTAAGGCTGGGCTGCAACAGCAAGGAAGATCAGAAGTTTGGCGACATTATATACCAATGGGAAAGAAAAAATGAGTTCACATAATTGGCCAAGAATACACCTGGAGCCAAAAATGATGGGTTTTTTGAAGCAAATAAAACCCAACGAGTGAACAGGCCATAAAAGCTATACTACTGTTGGCATGGCAGATATAGTTGAAAAAACCACATTGGGTCATGACATCCGAGAATTGATGCTAATGATTGCAGATAAGCACAATGTTGCACAAAATATACACCTACTCAAATAACAGAAAGCTGTGTGCTTTAACCTAGGTAAAGATGTAAAATGTCATCGTGAAATGTTGCAATTAGTTAAATTAAACATTTGAGCTATCCCTCAATATCACCATTAATTTATGTATAAGCTGCATGGAATTTCTCTGTGTAGGTCATGCTGATCCCATCCTTGTCACAAAACCTTCTTTCTTACTTTTAGACCATCGAAATGGACATCCATTGCTCCCTTTGCAAGATGTAGCATGATTATAGAAACAATTGATTAATGGACAAATACACGAACAACTACATTTCAAATCTTAGAGAGATATTTATGTCCTATCCTTTGTGCATCAACGAAAAAACTAAGAAAATACACAAGAAAATATTATAAATAAAAATGCACCTTTTCTTTAGCAGCCTCAGCAGATTCTTCCGGGCTAATGACATTTCTTGTAAAATTAGGTTTTGAAGCAACATCAACCTCCTCTTGAAGAGAAGAATACAAAGCATTGATCGTGTCCAGTAAGAAACGATCACCCCCATGTCTGGCTATGAAAGACACTGAGATAGGACACTTGTCATAATATCCAAGTGGTACAGAAACCTGTAGGGAGAAATCAACAGATGGGTAAATGAAAGAAAAATTAGCAAAATCAATGGTTTGGAATGCAAGGCCAAAGCGTCCCATTTGAAGTATGGAGTTCTCAAGAAAAAAGAAATATTAGAATAATTTTACCTGACAACAACCAGACATGCTAGCAATAGCCAAAAGAGTAAAATTCCGACTCTGATACTCCACAGATAGGACTTCCTTGGAACCAACTTTTGGAGGAAGGTCAGCAAAAGTGGGAATTACAAGAATTCCATCGTCCTGCAACCAAATTCAATAGGATATAGGAATACGGTGCAACATTTTGAGATTCATGAATATTTAAAAATACATGCAAGTTCAATCAGAGTCAACAACATTAATTAACCAACATGGTTGATCCATGTGGCAAGGGACTTGGTTCCCCTTAAGTAAGGTATCAATTATGAGTCTAATGAACCAAGCAAATTGGGTTGGGAAGGCAACCCCTCTGATTGTGGCCCGACAATGTCCAAGTGTCGATTAGTCGACACGGTTGGCGCCGAATATCACGTGGGAAACAAACAACAACAACAACATAGCCTCAGTCCCAAATTAATTGGGAACACCAAGTGGGAAACAAACAAAAAAAAAAAATCACCTAGCCCAGAAGCTGAACTTCCTAGAACTTGGCACATCAAACACAAATCTTGTCAACAGCAGTGAGGAATTCTTTCATTTTTAGGAACTTTTTTTTTTCAATAAGATTTTCTTTTTAGGGTGTGTGCGACAACATCTACATCCTTCTCCAAATTAATTATATTGGTTTATTTTCATTTTAAGGGTGAGGGGTCACCACATATTCATTCTTCTCCAAAATCAATTCACATGTCATTTCCACATCTTTGCCAACCAAAAGTATATATTGTAGGAAAGAATTCAGTTCATTAAACACAGGTGATTCAGCTTTTTAAGAGTGACTTTCCCATCATGCACATGAAAGAAAAAGCCAAAAAGACACAGAGGTGCTCTATTAGAAATCACAATATGGCTTCCTTCATCTGACAGAGGAAGCTAAAATATTTTGCTAGCCGACCCCAATTAATTTGGGACCCCAACAAACAACAACAGCAACAACAACAACACTTCCATGTTCTAAAAATATAACAAAAGCAGTGCAAAACAAAATGAGTAAGGGTAGTTTCAAATCCCCAAAGGCTAAAATATGTCAACTTAATCATCATACAGTGCTCTTCAGCTATTCGCAAATCTGATGAAATTTTGATCCCAAAAATAAATGTTACCTTTAGAATGGTATTGAGAGCAGAACGTATTTCACTCCTAATTGATTGACAACTGTTGATCTTAGCATCCGCAGGCTCCAAATCCTCATGTAAGAGTGCTGTTACAACGGGATCCATAACAGGATTACTAGAGCTGATCCACTCCCCATGATTAGTTTTGAACTCATGTCTACATGGAGAAAATATTAATATTCAAATTTAAAGCTTCAGTACCCACTATAAATTAAATGGAATGAAACAAAAGAGAAAACATAGTAAAGAAAACAAAACCTCAGGATCCGTCCAAGATGTGTTGGCCATCACAACTATATTCTATTGAAGCATAAAGAATTTTGAACTCCTATGAAAGCTGGACATAAACTTAAAACAAATGGCTTCATTGCTGGACCAACAGATACATCATACATCACGCCATAGAACAACAGGCCCAACACCTTCCAAGTATTTTTTTTTCAGAATTAAATATAAGTATTCACAAATCATCCATTCAAAATTTGAGAAACTGGAGTTAGAAGCTAAGATTATACAAACTGTAATTTAAACCCCTACAATAAGAAGTTATAGGATGCCCATATCATTCCTTCTCAGAACGGAGGCGACTATTTGGCTTAATAATTTTATAGAAAGGAGGTCAGGACTCAGGGTCCATAAAACTATATTCTGAAATTTGGTAGTTTCCACCCAAGACAAATCACTCCGTTTATTGCACACTGGTATCCAAGCAACAAATGATAAAAACAAGTTCTAACCACTTTTCTTTCTTAGATGGAAAAAGACAGATCACGTAAATTTATTGCTTCAACTTTTTAACTGAAGCAATAAATCTCATAACGTTTGGGACTTAATATAACATAAAGTTACTAACGGCCATTACAGTAACTGAGAGAGCTGAGACATTTTGTAAGCAAAGGAAGCAGCTAAAATGCCACGAATAGCTATACGTAGTTAATTAGTTAAACTTTCCATAAAAAGAGAAGATGGATACTTTGGTCAAGTGGACCATCATGAAAAACATCACCAACCTCAAAAACATATTCAAGCACCAAATATATCCAGTATATCCAGTACCCAAAGAAGTGAAAAGAAGCAGCAGCTTACAAAACAGTGATAACTATCAAACAACACCAAAGTCGCAGAAAGTTACGTTACTTGGAGTCATGAATTGACCGAGCCTTAATGTCAAACCTTCTATTCTCTATTTTTTGCGGTCAGCGAATTTGGCTAACGTCGAAACTGGCCACAAGTGCTTAAACATGTGGTAATGTAGTGCACTAAGCCTAAAAGTCTACATAATTTTTCTTCGTTTCCATTTGCCTCCCCTTATTTTATGTTTTCAGTTTTCTTCCTCTTTTCTCATTCACGCTTCTCCTTTCCTTCAATTTTTGATATTCAAATGTTTTGGTTGTAGTTCTTGATCCCTTTTTTTTTTCCCTCTTTCCACCTTACTCAACTTTTACAATGGAATTTCTAAGTATTTATAAGCATCAAAAGCATATCAAGGGCCCTTAGGGTCCTGCATAACTCAGATTTTCAGAAAATATAGTAGTGGTACAATAATGGATAATGTTTTTTCAACGAAGACAGCTACTTCTGTCATGACCGAGCTTGAAGCAAGTATAGAGAAAGTTCAGAAATCATTAAACATGTTTGCAGAGGCCAATAGTACATGGATGTAGTTGTCCAAGGGGGCCAGAATGTAGTTGTGGTAATAGGATCAACTCATAAAGGAATACATGGGAGTCGTTGGCCAAGGGGGCCAGAATGTAGTTGTGGTAATAGGATCAACTCATAAAGGACTACATGGGTGTAGTTCGGCAAGGAGGCTCAAATATACAACAAAAAAAAAAAAAAAAAAAAAAAAAAAAAATATACAGTGATTATTTCTTGATGGGTAAATTCCTGTCAAAATTCAATATCTTAAGACTCTTAATAGATAAATTATCCAAGAGTAAGGGTTTAAAATAAAATAAGATACCAGCCTTACCTATGAAGAAACAGCATAGCATTTGCAAGTGATTTCATTGAAGAAGCTTTAAGCTCACCATTCCTGTTTGTTTTATTAAATTGGTTCAAGCTTGGCACTTTAGAATCCAAATAATCTCCAACATTTGCATGTTTCAGAACTTGTTCTGAAGAATCAGTTCACATAAAGAAAATAAGTTATAAAATCACCAGTACAAAATTCCAAATAACATAATAAGGAACTTAAAAAATCCAGCAAGCAAGGAAAATGACTTACTGCCAAAGATCTTCTCAGTCGATTTAATCACCACCTGAGAAACACGGCTTGAAGGAATTTTCAGCAGTTCAAAGCAATCATCAGCTATTATAATATTCCGTGGTGCACGAGCATCAACATATGGAAGTTGCAGTAATACATGGCCCACACGACGCAACAAATTAGGGTCCTTCGCAAACCATCCTGTAACACAAAATTTCAGTGAAATTTGAAAGGGAGAACCTAAAAATAAATAAATAAATAAATAAAATAAAAAACAATGGCAATAAACAATTCGATGATCTATACTTCTAAGTTATATATTTATAAATGAACAAATTTGCTATTGGCAGTTGAATCGACAACACGAGACCAATTAATCAAGGAACAGGTCACCTATAACATGATATACATTCCCAAAGCACCAAAATATATATCTGTTTCTTAATCACCAGTATACAAACACATAATGCTGAAAAGAGGGGGAAAAAAAAAACCAATGCTGAAAAGAGGAAAAAAAAAAAAAAAACCCAAGTATAAGGTTTCTAGTTTGAGAAAAAACAAGATTTTATGTAAACTAAATAGCCAACAGGTTCTCTTGACTAACTTGACAGGTGTGAGAAAGCAAAATTGGCAGCATTGGAGTGGGTGTCTAATAGCGTAGAGTCAGGTTACAATATCACTGGTTGCATGAGAAGTTGGGCTGATTTAATGTAAATAGTGTAATGATGAAAAGAGGGTTATCGGAGAACTTACAACCCTCCTACATTAGTGTCAGTTCTTTGTTGTATGTAGTAAAGTTAGATCATTCTGTCACTTATAAGTTTCTTCTCAAATACACTGTTTTCCGACCAAATACGGAGTAACAAACCTAGCACGCCAACATAGCAAGTCAAATCATAAGAAAAGTCCATTTTTAAAATGAATTACAACTTACAGCAACTTATACATAAACAAGTATGTTATTTCATTCACATCTAAAGTAATAAACAGAAGTTTCAACAAACAGTGATTCTTCATTAACAAAGAAATCAAAATTCTCTTCTACTTCGAGAATTAAATAGCAATGTTTCTGGCAGTTACAATAAGTCCCAAACAGTAAACCATACTAAATAAAAAATCACATAAATATATAATATCCTAAATACCATACCAACAGTGTCAAGACTTTGTGAAACAGAAATCATCCCCAAGTTTGAGAGGGATCCATATGATGTGCGGATGCCCAATACTCCACAAAATGAAGCAGGCACTCTGACACCGCCAATAGTATCCAGACCTGAACAAAAAAAAATCAAAAAAAAAAAAAAAAAAAAAAATGCATGACAAAAGGCTAAAAATTATCAATTAATCAATGACAAGAATGACAACCTATTGATTTTTTTTTCCATGGTGTGTAAATGTTACAAGAAAATGTTGAAAAAAAATAATAGTTATACCGCGTGACATCA
The DNA here is from genome assembly GCA_039657345.1 of Stephania japonica. Classification (NCBI taxonomy): domain Eukaryota; kingdom Viridiplantae; phylum Streptophyta; class Magnoliopsida; order Ranunculales; family Menispermaceae; genus Stephania; species Stephania japonica. The sequence goes on along the minus strand of CM077565.1, from coordinate 45,723,584 downwards.
ATAACAACAGTCATCAATTACATTGAGAGTAAGACACAGATTAGAACAACTAAGATGACTCAGCTAAAGCAAGCACATTAAACTAGTTTCCTCGGCCTAGAATTTGTTGCATATCATAGTTACCAACAGGCCCCCAAGCAAGTAAAGACCTTCCATGTTCAGTGCATAAATCATAAAAGTTCATCGTTTGTGGACATATAGTTTCTGCTCTTTATAGATTTCCTTACGTACAAGTCATCAATTTGACACATCAGCAATATCCTTAACACTCAATTCCCATTTATTAGGCACCTCCAAAGAATCCAAACTAGTGCGCTGACTCCTAAGCCAAACATTCATTTTCGTCATTTTAGAAAATAATATGGATTGAAGTACAAGATAGGAATTCAAGTGAAATTAGAGGAAGAATTCTCCCGGAAACAAAAGACAGCAAAACTTTACTAATGGAAGAGAAAGCTAATCCCTAAACAGATCATACAGCATAACATCCTTGAAAGCTTTCCCTAGGATAGCCACATTCAAGCACTTGTTCTAGAAGGGTTTTTCATTCAATTCGTTTTTTTTTTTTTTTTTTTATTGAATCTCTGATTGCTTTGCTCATCCCCAAAAACCACACCATTGAGAGGGTTAAGATATCACAAATCTCACTCCTACTAAGGCCACAACTTCTAGTGGCTGCACAAGAAAAGCTCAGTCCTCCCAACAAATTTGTCCCAGATCTTTATCAAGAATTTGAGAGGAAGAAGCATATTGTACATAGATTGTGTCCTAGCACAAAATGGCCATGCTGAAGACAAACAATGGAATTTTACCCTTCTAGAAAAGATCCAAAGAGCTAATCTTCCATGGTGATAGCAAACAACCAAAAAACATGAGCTTCCTTCCATATTGCTTCCATGAGAAATTCCCAACCGCCCAACCAACTTTTTTGGCTCTCTCAATTCCATTTCAACTATAATCAGACTTGATCAATCATAATTGCTATGGCTCCCTCTCCCAAAAAAAAGTCCATTTCATTCGCATACTTATAAAAATCTAAAATTTTATGCTAAAGTTCCGCTTACAATCCTGAGTTCCAAACACAGTAAGAACATATTTGTAACAAGGGGATTCATATAAGAGACATACTGTTATTATTAGTAACCAAAAGTGGGAAACCAAAACAGTACGCCAACGAAAAAAGATGCCAAGATAAATGAATTGTTATTGAAAGAATAATGATTTACCCAAAGAGAAGTCAACTAGGCCAGCAGCAACAGCAACAGCAGATCCGCTAGAAGATCCTCCAGGCATGCGAGCATTGGCTGCAGGATTGGTGGGTCCATCATAATGTTTGTTTTCTCCGCTAATACTGTAAACAGACAATAACCAAATAGCGAATCTCAGAAAACATGAAATCCACCTAATGACTATAGTATTCTTGGGGCTCAATTAGGGGTAGCAAAGATGGTCTGGACCCCCTTTTCTTGCCCAACCAAGGCTCAATATAACATTCCAGATGAAAATACTTGACAAATGAAATAGAGCTCATAGGTACCAACCTAACAGCCATTTCATCCACAACAGTTTTTCCAATGCAAGTGGCACCCCCTTCGATAACCATAGAAACCACAGGAGATGTTCGAGCAGCTGCTTCATGTGTCCTCACCCAGTCTAGATTGCCAAACCCAGTCACATGACCATCAATATCAAATCTGCACATTACAACACAATAACAACTTCTAAGCATAAGAACTACTTCACTGACACTGCATTCTCTCCAATATATGAAATGTAACACACAAGAACCTCCTCTGAAAGCCAAACTAAACTAAATTTCCTAATAGCAAGTTAATCCACACAGTAACACAAGCCATCCCCATTCTATATATATATAAAACAACAACAACATAGCCTCAATCCCCAAAGTTGAGATCGGCTACATGGATCAAAATCTTCCATTGCGCTCGATTTAATGTATAGATAAAACAACAGAAAACTAATATTGTACTTAAACCCATATAAAGATACTACACATCTACCAACAACAACCAGTTAGTCCGCGTGGCAAGGTACTCGGTTCCTCCTAAGCAAGGCCTTGTGTTCAAGTATCCCAGATGGAAAAAACTAGGTTGGGAGGGCTGTCCCGCCCCTAATGGGCCCCACAATGCCCGAGTGTGGACTAGTCGCTGCATATATACCAACACAAACTACACATCTCATCGATTTTCGAAGTTTGAGCTGACATAATCCATTCTCACGATACAGTTAGATTAAACAAATGGCTTAATTGTTCCAAGTTGCAATCTTTGATAACTTCTTTGCAACTCAGCAAACACTCAAACAGCAATAACAACTAAAACCCTAAAAAAAATTACACTTTCGCAAACTAGCAGCTCAGAAACCCCAAAACAACAACAGCAACAAACACAGAGAATCCAAAACTTCATAAACCATAAACCCTAAAACAAGAACAAGAGGAAGAAAGGAGACGGCGAACTTGGTTGGGCAATTGCTTACACATCGGAGACGGCGAAGGTGAGGGCGGTGAGGGGATGGGGGGCCTTAGGCGGGGCGGGCTGCGGAGGGGGGAGGAGCTGGAAGCGGTCGACGAAAGCTCCGAAGTCTTCTCTAATGGCCTTCTTGAGCTTCCTGGTCACGATGAAGATGCCGGCCAAGCCCAGACCCAGTAGCACGAACAGATTGGTCGCCGCGGACGACATGGTCGGGGCTTCCAATCAATCGAATCGATCGAAACCCTAGAAATTGGGAAGGTGATGATGAAGAAGAAGAGAGTGGTGAGCAAAGCGCGAAAACCTAATTGAGGAGTGGAGAGAGAGGGTGGCGGTTTGGATTAGGGAGACTCTTGTTGGGCTGATCCGACGGTCCAGAATGCTACTGTTATTTTTATTTGTTTAAGGTTCGAAATCCAATGGCTCCGGACAAATCTAAGCTCTGTTGGACCACTAGGTGGGGCATTAGGTGTAGGACTAATGGGTCCCACAAGTGCTACTTGGGGTATCCAAACCATATGACTCAAAAGAAGCCATCGTATTTAAGATTTGAGAAAGTCGTGAGTTTGGCTCTCATTAAGTCAAAAAAACGATTCAATTTGATGACTTATTAGTCATCCAACACTAATTTTTAAGGTAAAGATCAGTTGACCTACTTTGAAAACCGAAATTGGACCTACCCACTCGGTGCAGATACGATACACCTTGGGATGTGTGCACGCGCACCTCGATGTGTATCGCACGAATACTGAGTGGGTAGATGCCCAATCTCAGTGCTTAAAGTGGGTCAATCTAGCAACTCCCAATTTTTTATAGTTGCGAGTTTCGAGCACTAAATTTTTATTTTTATTTTTTTTTATGAAAAATGCTACGATAACACCCAAAGTTATGCCAGACGACGTGTGACGACCCCAAATTCCCAATGCATTTAGGTACGTTTGGCCTAGACCCGTGCAGGTCCCGAATCGGTACTCAGCGAGCCTGACGAACCTAGTAGCCTCCGATTAATCAATTTTACAGTTTATGAAAGAGTTATTGCAAGTTATACGCAGCGGAAAAATAAGCAAACTAAACAATATAGGAAATAACTCAGTCAAAGGGAAATTTTGAATCTATTATGTGGAAACCACAAATATTCATGTAAAAATCTGAGATGAACAATACATGATATCAATATTAACCCAAATTCAACAACAACAACTCATATATAAAGCATTATACAAGCAAGAGAATATAACCTACGTCTAAGGTATATGTCGGTCCAGTCGCTAGTCCTCAGCTGTAATCTCCTAAGCAGAGTCTCTTTCTCTTAGAATACTTCAGTCTATCTACACCCACCATCACAAACTAGACGGTGAGCAACTGAGAGAAATCGAAAGTAACGCTAGAAGAATATAATAATAATTCATGAATATCAAATAAAGCAGTCTAAATATCATACAGTAATTGAAAGACATAAAATATAACAAGATCAAGGTGCATGATAAACAGACTATCAGATATCAATCGAAAACATGCGTGTTATGAGGAAACAAACGAGGCAGTAAGTGGTCAAAATCACAGCATACAGAAAGAGAACGTTGGTTTTTCCAGGGCAATGTCGCAACACTAGCCAGCATCAGAGGGACACATGCTTCCTAGCATACGGAAAGAGGACGCTGGACGTTGGCTCTTCCCGGGTAATGTCATGACACTAGTGCAACTTGATAAAAGAGGGACACAGGCCTCAAAACTACGTCGGTACACTCACACTAAGAACACACATACCAAGGAATAAACAAGATAGAAATGCCAACAACGGATATCAACAAGCAACAATGAATGATAATGAATCACATGTAATTTCCTTACTGGCTTACTAATCATACATAAGCTTGTGACAAATGTACTTACCTGACTTAAAGCAACTCGTAGATACTCCGCGACTCTATCGCGTTTCCCACAGGTTCCCAGCTACCTGACATAGGTCGGAACCTCAATTTATACATTTAGGATTAGTGTTTTAGTCTTAAGTTTATCCCCATTGGACTTGGTTTAAAAATAGTTTTGAAAATGGGCCAAAAAATAGGTAATAAGCCCGCTAGTCAAGTGGTATGCTGGCCATGTCTAGGCATGTGGGACCAAGGCGTGACCCTGGCGCCTTGTGCACTCATGCCCACATCGAAATATAACACACTTACGTCACACCAACAACATCATGACTCTCACGACGTTCACATTACACACACAAAAACTCAACACGCTGTACACATATATACATATAGTTAATGGGTCATTTGTTGGACAATAAAACTGCGTTGTTGGACCGAGACACAATATGCCCATTAAAACACAACTCACCAAAACGGACACAACTCACGTGTAACGGCCCTATTTTCATCTAGAGCACCACCAGGCCTAATCTTGTAATTAAGCCCTAATTATAACACGTAGGACCTAATTACGTATTAATCAGCCTATACTACCTATTACCTCGTGAATTGGGTTTAGGGATAAGAAAATTCTCTATCATTTTATAAGAATTATCAAATTAGCGGAAGTCTTTAACGTATTAACGGAAGCATTTTATATAAATCCTAAATGTGGAAACCAAGAAATAACAATCACAATATCAATATGCAATAAACGACGATCATATAGACAAAGTGGAAGTCAAAAGTCGGGTGAACTAACTCTCGTTCCAACAAAACAACCCAAGCAAAAGACGTATATAAACATAATACAAAAAAATATGACCTACATGTACAACAGTTACGCACTATGAGCTCAGAGGTAGTCGTCGATCTTCTATTTGCTCAGTCTGGTACTGCTCGACGGACCTACACCCACCGTCACAAACTAGACGGTGAGTATAGTGATATTTAAGTGACAATCGAGGAATTCTATACTATATTTCCAAAGTAAAGACAGATATTTAAATGCATAATATAGTAGAAAAATGTGCTGAGAAAGTAATGCATATAAATATCACAGTTAACCGAATTAGATAGACTGACACAGGCTAAGTCGAGATGATCTACGTCCAGTCAGCGGTGAGAAATATCAACCAGCTTTTTTCCACTATCGTATGGAGATACTCTCAACATACTTTGTAAATTTTGAATATATATATATAAAACTTGCCGACAACCCCGTAGTTCAAGCCACGTGATGCCACCCAAGTAATAGTGGTGAGTGCCGGAAATCCCGAGGTCCTGTGACCCTCTCGTGTAGTGGACACTAGATAATCTCCAACTTTTGTTTCAAGGATTTTCATTTCTAAGGTTCTACGATATCAACGATAAGTTAGGCTGCAAAGCCCCAAAGAAAATGGAATACAAACTAATTACCACAATAACCCTAGTTCATGCATCTCTAACATCAATAATAACATAATTCACAACAAAATATGGCATATCAGAAAAAGGAGTCAATGAAACTATTACAAGACATCATGCTATTTCAACATTCAATTTGAACCGAGCAAGGAAAACATGATGGTAGATTACTAACAGCAAGTCATCATATCGACTGAAAGGAGGAATAACATGAATGAAATAAAGTAAAGAGTTCCCACAGTTTCACTTACTAGTCACAAGATAGCTATAGCTATCCGGCCTCACGACACTCTGACTATCGCTCGGAACTCCCATAACACCCCTAGGTTCCTAAAAAGTTATTTCATATAATTTATTTATTTATTTATTAATATTTATTTACATAGATATATTTTATGTTTATATACACCTATGTGTATATGTATATATATACATACATACATGTGTATGTGTATATATACATGTATGTATATTCCTATATGTATGTATATATACATATATTATTATTATTATTATTATTATTTTATATTCATTTATTTTTTTTATTTTTTTTTCTTTCTTCTTGATTTCTTTCTTTCTTTCTTTCTTTCTTTCTTCACTTCTTCAATCCATCAACATAACAACAACACCACCAACAATCCAAGCCACCATTGAAACAACAATTTTTCAAGCTTCAACAACACAACACTACACTACAAAGCCAATAACAACAACGACGAGAACAACAACTTACCTCTGGCTTGACGTCGCTGCCGCGCCTCAAGCTCTCGATCTCCTTCCTCCGTTGAGCTCTCTCTCTCTCTTCCTTGGACTCTCTCCTTCTCATTGTGCGGCGGTGTGGTTTTTGTTGTATTTTGGAGGTCAAATGACCATTTTACCCTTCCAACCCTATCCTTTTCCATATAAACCAATGCCCCTTATTGTCATTTCTCAAATCTTTTCTAATTTTTAAAATGTATATATTTATATCATATATATATATATATGTCCAATTCAATTTAATTTATTTATAACCATAGGTTATGATCTAATGTGCATTAATTTAATTACATTGCATTTTATTAAATTTAGACTTACCACAAATCTCTCTACTCGGTACCTCGACTCGCGCGTGACTTGAGGCGTGTCCTCAACCACGTCTCGACGTCGATAGCTGCAAGTACTGACTTAGTCAGCCAACACACATACAAAGCACTATGAATACATCAATACAAACATAAAATTTACCTTGGCCACATACCTCGGTCTGTGTGCGCATCTCATGCGGGCCCTACGTCATGGGTTGGTGATCATGATTAAGAAATTAATCAAGATTAACAAAATTTGGGTCGTGACATCACGCCTCATACCCGCCGTGAAGAACAACACACAAAACACACCCCACATACACACATAACGCCTTGCATGTTAAACACCTCATATGTCCTCGCGGCTTCTCATACAAGCACGCCTTCATGACGTGCCTCACACGAACACAAAGAAAACGTGATTCACACTAAACTGCAAACACGTCGTAAGAGAGAGAACGTGCTCGCGGCGCTCACTCAAGCTTTCACGTCGTGACGAAGTCGTTAGGTACAACACAACAGAACGTGCCTACGACGTCACCTTCATCCCTCTATCCCATGCATATGTGAGAGACGTCGCCAGGCCATAAATGCGCGATATCTCCATGACATCAAATCGAAACTGAAAAATCTGAACTCGCCGAACATCAAAACCACACCCCAATCTAGGTGAAGCCTCACTCAGACTAACGGTCGCCCAAACAGCTCGAGACTCGTATTAGACTATCATACTAATACAAAACAACACAGAATCATAAAATTTACCTCGGTGTCGACTCCCGAAGTTCGAATGTGACGGCTCTAAATTCCCAATGCATTTGGGTACGCCCGGCCTAGACCCGTGCAGGTCCCGAGTCAGTTTCTCAGCGAACCTGACGAGCCTAGTCAGCCTCAAATTATCAAAATTTCAAGATTTATGAAAGAGTTATTGCAATTATAATACAGCGGAAGCAAAATCATGTTCTAATCAAATATTGGGAAATAACTCAATCAAAGGGAAATTAGGAATCTATATAAATGTGGAAAACCCGATATAGTCATATCCAAGTCAACAAAATGGATTGATGGAATCCCCCTCAAAACATATTTCCCAGTCCCAAAATGATCATATATATATAAACGTCATACAAAAAGAAATAAACATGAGCCTACATCTCGGTACCTCAAGTCTAGTTGCTCACAAAAAGTCTCCTAGGCAAGGTCCCTTGCCCCTATTGCTCTCCATCCTATCTGCACCCACCGTCACAAACTAGACGGTGATCAACTGAGAGAAATTGAAAGTAAAGCCAGAAGAATACAACAGTAATTCATGAAATAACAAACAAGACAGTCTAAATATCATGCGGGAATGGAAAGACAGGAATGTAAATAAACAAGTTGCATGATAGACAGACTGGAAATGATAGCAATCGAAACATGCGTGTTCCACGAGTCAAGAGAGGCCATAAGTAGTCTATATTCCACAACAATACCAAAACAATCCACAACAATCTAGTACATGGTATCACACAATCACTAGGGGTGGTCAAACACTCGCGCGCTCGAGTGCCCGCGTTTTATCCCTTCTAGTGCAGGCCGCATGTACCTTCGAGACACACACTTATGCTAAGAACACACATACAAGGAATATAGAGTGGAAAGCCAATAATTTGATAATAACAAACACAAAGAAATGAAAATGAATCACATGATATTTTCTTAGCTGGCTTACTAACGTACAAATGCTTTTTAAGGCAAGTGTACTTACCTGATCTATCGAAATCCGCATATAACACTCCCGCGACTCCTAACGCGTATCCCCGAGTTTTTCGTTACCTGACAAGGTTGGAAACTCGTATTAATAGGTCAAGTCATTTACTAAAACTAGGTTTAAACTTATCATTTTCCCCAATGTTTTGAATGACTCGAACGACACGACAATTTAATCGACAAACGAATACTATCTCTCTCTTGGGTTTTGAAGACAAAATATATATAAATCTCATCGCGAATCATGGGCTTGGCTCAGCCGTATGTGGGTCATGTCATGGTCTCGAGGACCGGCGACATGACCACGACGTCATAGTCATTCATCGCCACGCGATGTTTGAATACCAACCAACACTTGACCATAACTTCACATGAAAACTGAACCGACATGTACCAACGAGCATGGAAACTCGTTGGTGTTGTCCGACATCGAGGGAAGGGTTATTGTGGCATGGGAATGCCGAAAAACCCTCCACCAGTTCGGAAATTTTGTCAACACACGCAAATAACGACTTGACGACGACGACAACACATGAAATCACGTCAAAACACATTAATAACACTATTTCGAACTTAACCAAGGGTTGCGAGACTTCAAACAATGTTAGATGAGATCCCCGACAACCTCCACTAATGGTGGTTCGGCCGGTAGCACCGCCAAGAGTGGCGGTTTCCGACGAGGCTCCACCACCTCCATCACATGAAATGACGACTTTTTAACGCTAAATAGGACTGTTTTGGCCACTCCGAAGATTATGGGACCCATGTAGGAGATTGTTGGGGTCCCCAACAGCGTCCCGGTTATGGTGGTCCGGCGGTGGCGCCGCCAGTGAGGGCAGTTTTCGACGAGAGGTTATAAAACAATACAAATCGACTCAACGTGTACAAGATCGATAGAGACACTGCATGTGCCATGAGAGGTGTGCTCCGGGATGGTCTGGACTCCGGTAGGTCACCGGAGGTTGTCCACGAACGGTCCCCGTCACGGTAGCCACCCCAACAGTCCACGTACATACACAAAAATGAAGAAAAACGGTGAGAGAGAGAGAGAGAGAGATCTAGAGAGTACGAGAGACGGAAGGAAGGTAGGAGAGAGACCTCCGGTGAGCTTCCCAAGCCACCACCCCCGAGCTCCGGTGGCCGGCGGTGTGCGCGACCAAGCTAGGAGGATAAGTGGACCGAGAGGGATCTAGAGGGAGTTCGAGAGAGAGGAGAACCGAGAGGGAGAGAGAGAGAATGCATACCTCCGGTTGACGGCAGCCTCCGGCGTCCTTGGTCCGGTCACCGGCGAGAGCAGAGGCGGTGGTGAGATGAGGGAGAGGGAGGCTGTGAGGGTTGATGGGAAGAAACCGTGAATGAGAGAGTGAGGGAGAGGGAACGTGAGAGATGAGTGAAAAGAAATGAGAGAGTGTGAGATGCATGACGTGAGTGTTTAAATGAGATGAGAGAGTGTGAGGTGAGGTGACGTGAGTGATGGGGTGGGTGGTGAGGTGAGTTGAGTGATGGGAGTGGGTGGGGTGTGAGGTGAGTTGAGTGATGGGGGTAGGTGTGTGTTTGAATGTTTAAATGGGTATGGTAGTTGTATCTACCCATTTTTACCAACCCACACATCTCAAAGTTAAACCCAAGGGTTCCCCATTATTTAATTGTGTCACTATGAAAAATTTTTAACCCTACACCCGTATATTTTCCAAACATTTTCCCTGACCCATCTCACCTCCTCGGTCCGTATTTCCCCGTCACATGCACACTTTTACCTTTGTCTCACACAAATAAACTATAAAATTGTTAAATAATTCTTTTAATTATGTTTTTAGTCTCCCATGCACCTGTAACCCAGTTGTCGAATCCCGAGCGTCCAATTTTTCCCACTCGTTCACCGACTTCTTAGTCTAGTCACTCAAATACGAGTATAAATACATATTGCACATCATCATTCACAAATAACCAAATTTCTGGGCCGTTACAGTCTCCCCAACTAACAAAAATTTCATCCTCGAAATTAGCTCTATCTCGAGTGAATAAGGAAACCCAACACCCATTCTCACCTCCTCCAAACTGCGGTTTAGCGCCGTTTTGGATAGCTTGGATTATTCCTCGAACTGCGGACTACTTCGGAGTCACTTCAGACAGCTCGTTCCTCATCGTTGAACTGCGGACCAATGCAAAGTCACTTCAGACAGCTCAATAGGCTATGACCAACTGTGGACTCTCGCGAGAGTCACTTCCAACAGCTTGACACTAGGTATTGAACTGCGGACTTGTACAAAGTCTCTTCAAACAGCACGACGTTTTAAATCCACTCATTTTCTCTATATCTATCAAACTGTGGGCTTCTGCCACTTCGAATAGCTTGATTTCGTCTCAACCTTCAGACTGTAGGTCACCAACCACTTCAAACAGTCTGACGCAATTACGGTCTCTCTAGACCGTTCCCGTTTCCCCAAAATGGTAAGAATGTCAACGACCTCATCGCAGACACCCTCAACCACTACAACAAAAGTCAGGTAATTATGAAGTAAGACGCTACGATCGCGACTCGCACGTCAAACCTGTAATGACCTCCCAACCTACTCGCGTTTCAACGCAAGTTTATTCTTACCCAGGCAGTAAATATGTTCGACAAAGTTGCAACCATGGCCACCATGTACACTACGTGTTCATGCATCGTAAGATGAATCACAACCCGTCTGGTCCTGCCTTTCTTTAGGTGTACTTGTGGCTAGTTTTGGCAACCCACTGTGCCCAAACTTACCATATCTTTCGGACTCTAGTCTAGGTTAGGTCTGTCTCACCCTAAACAACTCTATTAAGTTTAAATGATACTACTCTAGCCAGTCCCGAGCCTAACTCTGTCACATGACATCCGGCATCGCATTTAAACACCTAAAGTTTCAAATAATTAGTCCCATGCATGTGCGATAATCAGGAAGATTCCTCACCTCCTGTAGGATTACGAACCACTGTCAACTGTTGTTCACTCGCTATGTGCACGTCCTCAATGTTTTGAGGTTGACCGTCATCCTGCTGGTCCTCGCACAAGTCTGGACATCGGTTCTGGAAATGTTCGGGTTGTCCGCACTGGTAACACACCCTCCGCCCTTGAGAACCACCGTTGTCATTTGAATTCCTCATCCGTTTCCTGTCCTGTTTCTCTGATTGGTGCTCTAACTGCAACTCAAACTGGTTAGGCTCAAACTCCTCCGGGTGAGTACTTAGGTAACGTTCCCTAGTCAAGCTACACTCATAGGCTTTCTGCAATGTCTCCGGCTGCGTAGTGATTACGGAACCACCGATCGCAGGTAATAAACCCTCGGTGAAATAATAGACTCGATCAGTCTTGGTGACGGTCGATCCTCCAGCATAAGGTAACAATGATGAGAATTTACCCATGTACTCCATCACTGACTCATTAACGCCCTGCCTCAACGCCATGAACTCATTCCTCTTTGCTCGAAGCACAGTCGGTGGAAAGTATTTCTGATTAAATTGGGTCTTGAAGTCGATCCAGTCTCTCGGAACACCTCTGGTAGTAATGATCGTCGTCCACCAATCATCTGCCTCTCCATGTAACATCGACGAAGAGATAGTCGCTCGCATCTGCTCCTCAGTAGCTATGATATGGTGTATCTTTTCGTGATTCTTCAAGAACAACTCTGCCGCAGTTACGTCAGTGCCCCATAAAAAACAACAGGGTCGTGCCTCTTAAACTCTCGCCACTGTCTGGCCTCCATAGTCGCCGTAGTGTTGTACACTACCGGTGTCGTTGGTGCAATCTCTGTCGGTGTGCGAGGTACAACCGCCATCACTGGTTTCACTGCAGTGGTGGTAGGAAACGTAGTCGTGGTCGTAACCATCGGTGTGTTCGCCTCTTGAGTAACGGTTATTCTAGCCGTAGATGGCACCGATGTAACGGCAACTAACGCCCTCAATATTGTCAGAATCTCCTCCAGCTGTCGCTCCTGAGCTGCGACTCTCTGCGTCAAGGTCGAAACTCCTCGATATTGACAGCTTGATGACTCGATGTCCCACTGTCGTCATTAAGACCCCGCTGATCCATCATCTCTATCTGATAACGAAAGCGCGTTCCCGGGTCAATAGATAGCTACCGATACCATATAATACACACATAAAACATACTTATACAAATAACTTTCAGTTCCATTACCCAACTCATCTTCACTCCCCAACTAGGATTCTAAGTCAAGATCGTAGGGTTTCCACTTCTAAGTTCAACCATTCCTAACTTCCGCTGGTTTAATGGCTTGTGTTTTATGCGCTTACATCAAGAGTCAAAGTCTTTAGAACCTTGCGCTCTGATACCAACTGTGACGTTGGTATCACAATTTTTAGACAACTCTATACTCTGTCCCTAAGATTTTAAAGCCAATGCTCTGATACCAACTGTGATGTTGGTATCAGGTTAAAAATAACCTATACCTCGTCCCTAGGCTTCTCAAACCTAGGCTCTAATACCAACTGTGACGTTGGTATCACAATTTTTTTAGACAACTCTAAACTCTATACTTAAGGTTATAAAGTTTATGCTCTGATACCAACTGTGACGGCCCCAAATTCCCAATGCATTTAGGTACGCCCGGCCTAGACCCGTGCAGGTCCCGAGTCAGTTTCTCAGCGAACCTGACGAGCCTAGTCAGCCTCAAATTATCAAAATTTTAAGATTTATGAAAGATTTATTGCAATTATAATACAACGGAAGCAAAATCATGTTCTAATCAAATATTGGGAAATAACTCAATCAAAAGGAAATTAGGAATCTATATAAATGTGGAAAACCCTGATATAGTCATATCCAAGTCAACAAAATGGATTGATGGAATCCCCCTCAAAACATATTTCCCAGTCCCAAAATAATCATATATATATATATAAACGTCATACAAAAAGAAATAAACATGAGCCTACATCTCGGTACCTCAAGCCTAGCTGCTCACAAAAAGTCTCCTAGGCAAGGTCCCTTGCCCCTACTGCTCTCCGTCCTATCTGCACCCACCGTCACAAACTAGACGGTGAGCAACTAAGAGAAATTGAAAGTAAAACCAGAAGAATACAACAATAATTCATGAAATAACAAACAAGACAGTCTAAATATCATGCGGAAATGGAAAGACAGGAATGTAAATAAATAAGTTGCATGATAGACAGACTGGAAATGATAGCAATTGAAACATGCGTGTTCCACGAGTCAAGAGAGGCCATAAGTGGTCTATATTCCACAACAATACCAAAACAATCCACAACAATCTAGTACATGGTATCACACAATCACTAGGGGTGGTCAAACACTCGCGCGCTCGAGTGCCCGCGTTTTATCCCTTCTAGTGCAGGCCGCATGTACCTTCGAGACACACACTTATGCCAAGAACACACATACAAGGAATATAGAGTGGAAAGCCAATAATTTGATAATAACAAACACAAAGAAATGAAAATGAATCACATGATATTTTCTTAGCTGGCTTACTAACGTACAAATGCTTTTTAAGGCAAGTGTACTTACCTGATCTATCGAAATCCGCGTATAACACTCCCGCGACTCCTAACGCGTATCCCCGAGTTTTTCGTTACCTGACAAGGTTGGAAACTCGTATTAATAGGTCAAGTCATTTACTAAAACTAGGTTTAAACTTATCATTTTCCCCAATGTTTTGAATGACTCGAACGACACGACAATTTAATCGACAAACGAATACTATCTCTCTCTTGGGTTTTGAAGACAAAATATATATAAATCTCATCGCGAATCATGGGCTCGGCTTAGCCGTATGTGGGTCATGTCATGGTCTTGAGGACCGGCGACATGACCACGACGTCATAGTCATTCATCGCCACGCGATGTTTGAATACCAACCAACACTTGACCATAACTTCACATGAAAACTGAACCGACATGTACCAACGAGCATGGAAACTCGTTGGTGTTGTCCGACGTCGAGGGAAGGGTTATCGTGGCATGGGAATGCCGAAAAAGCCTCCACCAGTTCGGAAATTTTGTCAACACACGCAAATAACGACTCGACGACGGCAACACATGAAATCACGTCAAAACACATTAATAACACTGTTTCGAACTTAACCAAGGGTTGCGAGACTTCAAACAATGTTAGATGAGATCCCTGAAAACCTCCACTGGTGGTGGTCCGGCCGGTAGCACCGCCAAGAGTGGCGGTTTCCGACGAGGCTCCACCACCCCTATCACATGAAATGACGACTTTTTAACGCTAAATAGGACTGTTTTGGCCACTCCGAAGATTATGGGACCCACGTAGGAGATTGTTGGGGTCCCCAACAGCGTCCCGGTCATGGTGGTCCGGCGGTGGCACCGCCAGTGAGGGCAGTTTCCGACGAGAGGTTATAAAACAATACAAATTGACTCAACGTGTACAAGATCGATAGAGACACTGCATGTGCCGTGAGAGGTGTGCTCCGGGATGGTCTGGACTCTGGTGGGTCACCGGAGGTTGTCCACGACCGGTCCCCGTCACGGCAACCACCCCAATAGTCCACGTACATACACAAAAATGAAGAAAAACAGTGAGCCGAAAGAGAGAAATCTAGAGAGTACAAGAGACGGAAGGAGGTAGGCCGACCTCCGGTGAGCTTCCCAGCCACCCCTGAGCCTTCGGTGACCGGCGGTGTGCACGGCCAGGCTAGGAGGATGAGTGGACCGAGAGAGGATCGAGAGGGAGTTCGAGAGAGAGAGAGAGAGAGAGAGAGAGAGAGAATGCATACCTCGGTTTACGGCGCCTCCGGCGTCCCCTGGTCCGGTCACCGGCGAGAAGAGAGGCGGTGGTGAGATGAGGGAGAGAGGAGGCGTGAGGTTGATGGGAAGAAACCGTGAATGAGAGAGTGAGGGAGAGGGAACGTGAGAGATGAGTGAAAAGAAATGAGAGAGTGTGAGATGCATGACGTGAGTGTTTAAATGAGATGAGAGAGTGTGAGGTGAGGTGACGTGAGTGATGGGGTGGGTGGTGAGGTGAGTTGAGTGATGGGAGTGGGTGGGGTGTGAGGTGAGTTGAGTGATGGGGGTAGGTGTGTGTTTGAATGTTTAAATGGGTATGGTAGTTGTATCTACCCATTTTTACCAACCCACACATCTCAAAGTTAAACCCAAGGGTTCCCCATTATTTGATTGTGTCACTATGAAAAATTTTTAACCCTACACTCGTATATTTTCCAAACATTTTCCCCGACCCATCTCATCTCCTCGGTCCATATTTCCCCGTCACATGCACACTTTTACCTTTGTCTCACACAAATAAACTATAAAATTGTTAAATAATTCTTTTAATTATGTTTTTAGTCTCCCATGCACCTGTAACTCAGTTGTTGAATCCCGAGCGTCCAATTTTTTCCACTCGTTCACCGGCTTCTCAGTCCAGTCACTCAAATATGAGTATAAATACATATTACACATCATCATTCACAAATAACCAAATTTCCGGGCCGTTACATTGAAATACTCAATGCATCACAATAGCAAAGTCACGGTCGTGACAAGTATAATACAAATTGGGTTAAATTTTGATGGTTGTTACACGACGTGGCGTGTAGGTCCCGTGTGAAAATGAAGATGAGTTTGGAGTATGTGCACACAGTTCCTAATAAACAACACACAAGTTGTGTATTCTGCAGCGTGCACGGACGGCTTCCACAATCAATGTGAGGTATTCCACTGGTTTTACTTAGTTCACACAACGCGTGAAAATCAGACCGCTTTCTCCAAAGCGGTTCCCATGTGCCCCGAAACATGTACCTGATTGTCGACTATGATTCCCTAAGTCCATATTGTCAATTAGATAAATTTTAGTGTGCTATTGGCCCTTATATTGCATTGTTGAAATAATGTAGTTTTTTATTTTTTTTGATAAACTGTTGAAATAATATTGTTGTTACAACTAAGTCATGTGATCGCAAGATCTATGACCTTAGGTTATATTAGTTTTCGAAGCCGTTCGTACATACTTTAAGATAAACACTCAATGTGTTATTCATCAAAAAATGATGTGTGCATACCCTAAAGTTAAATATTTTAACAAGACCATATGCCATGTCATCCCATGTCACTTTTGAGTGTCATTGTAACATTTTTTTTTTTTTTTTTTTTCCAATTACTGCACTATTCAATAGCTGTACTACATTTGAGCTTGACATTTTGTTTGTGATCCAAAATTCCAGCACGGTTGGATTTTTCTACATGCACATCGAGATGTGCAAGCACAGATCTTGATGCAAACCCCAAAAGGACTAAAACTCAACGCTCAAACCCTAATTCTTCTCAAGCGTTCCACAACGACATCCCGCGCACAGCGAAAAGCAAATTCGCAAATCCGGTGCGTAATCTTCGAATTCGCAGTTTTTCATGTCTGATTCATAATGGGTTTTCATGGATTCTGAATCCTCACAAGTTTTCTGCAAAAAAATTTCACTCTTTTTGGTTGTTTTTTGTGTATTAGAGTTAGGGTTTTAGGGTTCTTGATGTTTGAATTGTTGTGCTGGTCTATGCATAAAAGTCATTCCTTTGTGTTGTTTTCTTGCACAATTTATGCTATTGTTGACAATTAGCTAGGTTATCATGTTCAGATTCACACTCTTGAAATTCAATCTTCGACACCGAAGAGATGGTGCGAAATGTTCATCTTACTGGTTTGTTCGCCGAATAGTGAAACATGAAAACCTTACATCCATAATTAGGGCTATTGTAGATATGTTTTGTGTGGGAAATGCTGATTTTCCAGCTATTGTGTATCTGAGATCTTATTGCGCGTATTTGGCGTTGCGATGAATTAATTGCATTACTCTATTTTGATTTCAACTGTAATATGAGAATTTTCGAGTTTCTTGTTGATGTCTATTTGCTTCTTAATGTCTTTTTGGCAGTTAACAATGCTACAAATAAAAACACCAAAAACAGCCAAGGCTAAGCGAGAGCTTGATAAGCGCGCTCCAAAGCTCGTAAGTTCTGTGTCTTCGTGGTGTATCTGTGTTGGTGGATCATCCACTGCATAGGTTACTGAATTAGGTGATGAGGCACATTTAGATTAGAAGGCGTCTTATTGTTGTATCATAATATTTTTGTAGGTCGAGAATGCTAAGAAGACATTGATCCTTCAAGGAACTAAGTCGAGCAGTGTTTTGAACACTGTACTGACCGAGATTTTTCACCTGAAAAAGGGCCATGCCATTAAATACAGCAGGAAGAATGAGAACATCAGACCCTTTGAAAGTGGTGGTGAAACTTCTTTGGAGTTCTTCTCTCTCAAAACTGATTGCAGTCTGTTTGTGGTAAATAAATTACAATAGCTTGATATTCCTTTGACATCGCATTTGCTTATTTAATCTTAGTATTGCTTTATGAAAGCTAGTTGCGACGCATTTTGCCTTAACTCTACTAGCAATTAAAGAAAAAGGATTTTGAAATGGTAGAGAGGTTTCCTGCCTTGACGGGCATTTGAAGGTACTGATCTCTTTTTTTCTTCCCTCAGTATGGATCTCATTCGAAGAAAAGGCCCAACAATCTTGTACTAGGGAGGACTTATGATCACCACATTTATGATCTTGTGGAGGTAGGAGTGGAAAATTTTAGAAGCATGGAATCAATTTCCTATGACAAGAAATTATCACCCAGAGTGGGGTCAAAGCCGTTCTTTGCTTTCATTGGAGAGGGTTTGAGAATGTTGAGGAGCTAAAACATCTGAAGGAAGTTTTACTGGATTTGTTTCGTGGGGAGGTATGCAGTTTGGCATTTCTCTTCTTCGTATTTGAAGCTTGATGAATGAGAATGTAAAAAACACTTGTATTTTGATGTCAGGTTGTTGAGAACTTAAATCTTGCTGGTCTAGACCGTGTTTTTGTATGTACGACTATTTCTTCAAATAGAGTGCTCTTTATGCACTGTGCTATGCGGCTCAAGAGGTCAGGTACAGTTGTGCCCAGGATGGAGCTGGTGGAGGTTGGTCCTTCCATGGATTTGGTTGTTCGAAGACATCGAATTCCTAATGACCGCTTAAGGAAAGAAGCCATGACAACAGCTGCTGATCAGCCTAAAAAGAAGGTTGACCATTCATGATTTAAAAATCTTGCTTTCGCTTTATTGTTGCATATGACATGATAATTCATTATCTTTCTATAGGTCTTATTTATTACAAGAAACTTATTCTTCTTGGTTCTTGCAGGTGAAAAATGTTAGCCGTGATGCAATCCAAGGAAAGATTGGAAAGATCTACATGCCAGACCAAAAGGTGCGAGGACTTATCTTTTAACATCCGTCATCATTCTACCGACTGTTTTCCCCTTTGAATCAAAGTTTAATGAAGAGAGTTTCAGTGAATCATTCGAAAAGATAGAATACATATTGAGTTTATCTTAGTTTTATTGGAATGGAAAATCAATAAAATTGGATAAGGTATCAAGTTTTTAGTAGTAAGTTCTATTTTATTATTTTCTCTAGATCTACTTGTTATCTACTTAATAGTACTAATTAGTAAAATCAAGAAATACTCTATATTATAAAGGGTGACTTCTCTTTGAAATTAGAAAAGTAAACAGACATGTTCCTTCTTTTCCAAGATGTCAATTAATGCCTTGGGTTTTTGTTTAATGTCCATGTTATTGGTGTTTCAGGTTGGTGGTATGGCGCTAACAAGCAAAGTGAAGGGGCTTAAGAGAGAACGTCGTGAAGGTAAGACGAAAAACCAAGTCGATTCACATGAACCAAAGAAGCAGAAGGTGGATACTGAATAGTGTTATGGGTTGGCCTAACAAAAGTTGTCCTTATTGCTACCATGATAGTCTGAAAGGAAGGCATTTTACTTTTCCCTATTTGTAATATCTGCAACAGAAACTCATGAGATCAGATTTTGTTCTTTCATTCTTCGGCTTCAGTGTGTCTTTTACTTTTTGTGGAAAATTAGTTCACAAATGATTGTCACGGTGAATCAAATTTTGCCAAGTGAATGTTAAAGTTTATGGTCTCCAAAGGATCAAGATAATGCTCTCTGAAGTGGAATGTTTTGTTTAAAGAAAAACTGCTGCGGTGGCAGTTTAACACTCATGATATTCACTTGAGTAGACAACAAAAGAACAGAATGTATTTGTGAAATGGCTTCCTTGGAAGCCTAGTCACAGAGGTTCTGTACATGTTTAGTGCAACTAAAGGCAGATCTCCTTTTTTTGATTAATGACTCTTAACATGAGTCGAACCCGGGACCAGCTCCAAACCTTTTGCAAATGGTGCCTCGTCCATCTCGGGTGAGATGCTTTGTATCTCCTTAGTTTTGCCTATTAGCAATATAGTCTGCTAGACCAAGTAGAGGTGCTGCTTTTGAACTATCAAAATGTGATAGCTCCCCCTTGGCTTGTGCCACCAACCTGTCTGCAAACTCCCTAGCCTTCTCAATCCCCATGAGCCTTGGATAAGTCGCTTTGTTGGTCTTTAAATCCTTCCCTGCTGTCTTCCCCAACTCCTCCGACGACTTCGTGACATCTAAAATGTCATCCACCACCTGAAACAATAACCCTACGCATCTCGCATACCTCCTCATCCTGTCGACGTCGACAGTCTCCCCTCCTCCCATAATTGCTCCACAAACAACTGCTGCTTCAAGCAGCTTGGCAGTCTTGTGCACATGTATGTACTCCAATTCTCTCAAATCCACCTCTTGCCCCTCACTAGCTATATCCACAACTTGACCTGCAACAAGCCCATCGGAACCAACTGCTGCGCCCATCTCTGCCACAGCTCGAACTACCCGCTCCGGCGAAACACCAGCAGTTCGAGCTGCAACATGTTCAAAGGCAAGAGACAGCAATGCATCACCTGCAAGCACTGCAATTTCCTCGCCGAAAGCCTTGTGATTAGTGAGCTTTCCTCGCCTATAGTCATCGTCATCCATACAAGGTAAGTCATCATGTATCAATGACATGGTGTGGATCATCTCGATGGCGCAAGCCATTGGAAGCGCCACGGATTCTTCTCCTCCGACCAACTCACACGAAGCTATACACAGCATCGGACGCACCCGCTTCCCGCCAGCAAGAAGCGAGTACCTCATTGCTTCGTGAATCTTCAATGGGTGTCTTAGGGGCACTGCCTCATCTAGTGCTTCATTCACCCTCTTTGCCTTCTCCACCACGTAGTCCTCAAATTGAAACAAAGTTTCTTTGAAGACTTCTTGGTTTTCTGTCATAAGTGCTCCCTTGTTGCATTGCACAGATTGAATTGTTGTTGAAAATGCTTCATGGGTGGCCTTAAACTTGGAGAAATGATCATGTTTTGGAATTGGAAAACAAGTTGAAGCTTTGATCATGGTGTTTTTGTGATCAAACAAAGAGAGTTTTTTTAGGATCAAAAGTGGTTCATCACAAGGAGAAAAGATTGAGAAAGTGGCCATTAGAGATGAAAAATTATGTACAATTTTCTAAGTCTTGGTGATATGGGTGGAGAAACAATGGACATATAATGGAAGAATGTGTAGAGATCTTAATTGCTAAAGATTATAATGCATTCAATTGAAGATACCCTTTTGATGACAAAACCAATATGCTTTTATTCCTTTGGAGGCAGTTTTTGGATTCTAGCATTGAACTTCTTGTCATCTAATGTGCTCTTGAAATGGAAACAAACACATTAATTTTAGATCTAACGTGATCCGTTTGATCAACATAAGCTAGATTTGTGGATGATATTGTCATCTTGCAAGAAATAAGAACAAGCATTTTGGCAAATATTGGGAAATTGTCAAACCATTGCTAAATTTAGACTATTGAAATTAATGGGTTTATTTTGGGAAAATTTAAAAACATAAAAATTTCCCCTTTTTTGGTCTAAGCCAGCCGGTATATGAAGCCCAATGGCCCCCGACTAATTTAGGTTCGAGCTGGGTAAGTCCGTTAAGTGGTGGGTGGTGGCTATATAAATTGACGGGCCCATTTAAGCTTATTTTTTTGATAAATATTAATTACTTCATACCCAAAGATTGACTTAAAATATCTCTTCTTTTTTTTTTAAGAAACTTTAATTATCTATTATTACATCAGATTCTCTAGTTAATTTAAAGCATATGATCTCTGTAGAAACAACAGATTCAGGGCTTTAAACAAGTTAGAAAGTTCAATATTTCATCATGTTAGGAAAGATTGATACTCTCAAAGTGGAAGGATGACTCACCAGTCATTTTCTTTTTTTTCTTGGATTCCTTGAGCAGTGTTTTATGGAAGTTGTTTGTCCAAAGTTGTAAGACTGATTCCATTGGAAACCTAATTAGGTATTGTTTTATTCCACTGAAACCAAAATATCTCAACTGGGCAACATGACGTGTTGATCAACCAATGTAGAAATGGTATGTGCCTTTCAATGTTACAAGTTAAGCAATTGAATGTTCTCATCAAGTGTAGTTCACATTCACATCAAAAATACTTTTGAGTAACTTCCATGGTTTGGTTTGTTGTAAATTTGAAAGCACAGTCCTAACAAGTTTCCTACCATGGCCATGGGCATCAATATCAGACCCATGAACTGTGAGTACCAAGTTTTGAATCTTCGTCTCTGCATTAGCGTCGATGGAGCTCTTTCGGCAGGGATGCACCCCATCACTGTGCTTTGAAACCTTCCAATGGTTTCTTCTCGAACAATCCTGCAAGTATCATATTCCATCCTAAGAGAGACATCGGTATTCCGTTCTTAGCACAAGCGTGCACTAGCGAAGTTGGAACTTCACGTTACACAAAAATCTTGGATAGAAAACACAAGTAACACCCTTATTCATTGAGCACTTTGTTCATGGCAGCAACAAAAGGAAAAACAAAATATGAACAATGGAAACAAAAGAACCTACCATTTCATGGATGAAAATAAAGTACAAGTAGCTTGGAGTTGCATGACATACAAAAGTTTTTCCTATTGATCAAACTATTTAAGGAACATTTGGACTGACCAACAACTTTGTGCTTCAGCGTAAAGAAAAAACGAAACGAAACAACAAAGTTGGACAAGAATTGACCCTCAGCTAGCATGCCGATAAATAAGAGTCGCATGAAAAACAAAATTTCTTCCTATTGATCAAATATAGAAAAGAGTAGTAACAATAAGAATGGAAATAAAAAAGTTGGCCAAACCATTGCTACCGTTTACGAGAAAAGGATGAGGGATCATGAAAAGTTCACTGAAAATTATACCACTTCAAGATCCATTTATTAGAGATTGCAACTCTTGCCGAAAAGATGGGACTTTCTCTGATTCTATTGCCATGACAAGGCCCTTAAGGTTGTAATTCCTCAACTGCAATAGTAATACGAGCTAATAAGCACATCTATATCAAATGTTTTAAAGAAAAAAAAAGGTAAGCAAGAAACAAACTTAAACTTGTTTTCACTTAGAGAGCCTTGCTTTTACATAGAGAGGATTGAAAAAGGTGAAAACTTCTCATCACACATGCAAGTAGGAGGCTAAAACACTTGAACTTGTTAGTTCTCAACATAAAACGTAGGAACGTAATGTAGTCTAAATCAGTGATTGCAAGGCGGTGCCTTAGGCAGGCGGTGTCCTTCTAAGTAATTTTTAGAAATTTGAAGGGGCTATTTACAATTAACTTTGAAAACAAAATACCTACCCGAACAGGAAATCTTGACACAATTAATGTTACATATGGACCTAAAGACATACTAGTATTTTGAAGTATATTAAGTAACAATCACTTTGATTTAATAGATAATTAGTTTTATTTAAGGACCTATACATAAATAAATAAATACTTATACGGAGACCTCTAAATAAATGTTATTTCATTCGCCTAGGCAACGCCTCGCCTAGACCAGGGAAATCGCCTCTTGTCTAACAATTTTCGAGCCTTATGGAATACCCCCAATCAATTCTAATGCGAAGAAGTTGAGGTCCACGCCTCATATTTAAACAAGAAACTTCATGCAAGGACTAGTTGGTTCACAAGAAGGCTTGCAAATCTAAAGGGATTGAAAAGATTTGCAAATCCCATAAGAAGATTCTTCAAGCAAGCATGAAATCTAAAAGAAGACATACCTCATGAGCTGTAACCTCCTGGGTGCGAATAGGGAAATCAAATGACCAGGAGCTGAGCTGAACACAATTAAAGGAGATATAAGCGCGCAAAACATAAAATAAAGTCTCTTGAAATAGAATAATTGCTACCGTATGAAAAATTTCATCCTCCGGTTTAGCGTATATTATCGGCTCATCATCACTACTTCTCGATGTCCCCTTTCCTTTATTTGCACTTTTACGCTGTATTTGGACACAATCAAATACAATAAAATTACAGAATTGTAAGAAAAAAAATCTTGCAAATAACCAACAGTACAAAATGCAAAGGAAAATATCCATCCATCATACCTCATAGATTTTAGTTAGTAGTATGTAATATTTAAAGCGGAAGGATTCCCTGAGCTCTTCTGTCGGCTTTAGAAGTTAAAACATACAATTGCAGTTAAAAAGATGAAGATGAGATTATGGCCAAAATCAACCAACTCCAAAATAAAATCTCATTCAACCTCATCTTTAGTTGCCCACGAGACTTCATCAAAAAGCGCATCATACAGAGGTGGTAAAAGTTGGGGAGGAAGATTCACTACCCGCTGAGAGATTAAGAGTCCAACATTATGTGCTTGCTTCGTCAAAAGCGCCCTCATGTTAACTGGGGCATCATTTTGTTCACATAATTTAAGCAAGAAACTCTTGACCTCATCCATACACTTATTCTTCTGTCAAAAGTTCAGAATATAAATAGGATAAGCGTACTTGGATGCCCATGGTTAAACAATATGAAATGATCAACAACAATAAGAGAGTACAATAGTAGATTTGAAACTGTATAGATGCTTGCCTTGTAACGATCCAAGTTTAGGACACTAACTACTGAAAAGAGACCGTCATCTTCTTGATCCTCTATTTTAACCACAGTACCAACCGTGGGCTGTCCCAGTATCAAGTCCACAAAGCCGCTCAGATCCCACTGCTTCATGTCAAGATAAGCTTGAAGCAATGTCTTCACCCCATGGAAGTCACTAGGTTTAGGGTCGAAAAAGGCAAAGTCTGCTTGGACAGTTTCCTATCAAAACAAAGGCTCATAACGAGAATAAGTAGTGAATCAACAACTTTCATCGCCATAATAAGATAAGGATTGCTCACTACTTACTTCATTATCTTCTTCACTCAAAGATTCAGAACTCTCTATCTTCTTTTTCAACTTGTGTTTGCTAAAATCATTATCTACAGTAAAATGTGGCAAAGAAGACATTTAAGATCACACCATTTTCAATGATGTTATTCATGCTGAACTCAACGACGCTTTTGATCTTCAGTATAAATCAAAACTAAATCTTCCATTATCTAACAATTAGCTATTATTTTGTCAATCATTGATACCAAATGTTTGATCCATTTCATGAAGAGTAGCAAAAGTTTTACAGTGGCTGTCAACCTATCCCAGCTCTCCCCCATTTTTCAGGAATGGAAAATGGGGTTGGGACCTCCACCTCCCTCTCCCATTTTTCGGGTATGAAAAAAAACATACTAAACGACTCAAAAAAGGCGGTTTCTCTACGCGGGTATACCTGCGGACTTAGAAGGAGCTCCCCTTTCCAATATGGGAGAACTTAGCTGTTTACCCTTGTTGCCACTTGCAATCCTCGCCGCAGACCGAGCAAATGAGGAGAATCCACGATGTGCCCGCCTATTGCGTCGCGGCGGTTGCCTCCGCATACCTTCTCCTCACAGCAGAATCCAATATGCCTGCAATAAAAGACCAAATTCTCATTACCCATCTCAAAAGCCCAAACCCCAATCACTATCAAAACAAAGGAATCCCTCAAATTCCCATATGGGATTTGGGGAATTTCGTCCAACAATTGGTGTGCAGTGCACAAATCATGAATTTACAATCACTACAACCATCAAATACAGAACGAATTGATGAACAAGTTTCGATTTTTCTTCAACGGTACCTGAAGAAATCAAATCTTCTTCTCTAATCTTCTGAGAATTTGAAAACAATCTTCTCTTCTTTCGATCAATTTGCTCTCTCAATCGCGCCAAAACCCTAAACCCTAATGCCCTGTTCGCAGTTTCAACAAACTAGTTTTGCCGTCGGCGAGCAATTACTCAATTGCCCTTCTTTATTTCTTCTAATTCCCGCGAACAATGTGTGAGACTGCAAAGTGCCAACTGCCAAGGCGTCAAATGAAAGGGCATTCTCGTTCTTTCACAATTAAACGAATTCTCTTGGAGGCAAATTAAGCAGATACCAGCTGGTCTAAACCAAAAATTAAAAAATAAAAAAATAAAATATTAAGTAGACATACTTTTGGCGTGTATGCACCTGATGTATGTCGTACGGTGTGAAGAATGTGCATAACTCATGACGTAAAGAATGTGTATGTGAGTTGAGTTATATTAGAAAAATATTTTCGTTGTTAAAATAGTATATAGTTGATATTCTAAAAATCAAATTTTCACTTAGTATGAATCATTTTTTAAGTACATATTTTAAAAAAATAAATCAGGGCAATCTTTATATAAATTAAATTTAGAGAAACTAAATGCACAACATTGGTTTGAATTAATGAAATTGTTTCTTGAGTTCTAAGAAAAAAGAATAAAAATTATTTCTTGAGAAAAAAAAAATGTTTTAAGCTTTAATACCATCCTTAAGCTCACGGAATCTATTTTGCAATAAAATGTTGTATAGCTTGATTGATATTTATTGATTCGAAAGCTATCAGGTCGGGTGCATGAATCACGTTTTCATTCAGCTCAATTTAACATAGTTCTCACCATTGTTAGTTATTCATAAAAAAAGGTGTATCATTCACTTTGTAAGTTCCAAACTTGAATTTATTAGTTGATATCAACAAATCTACACCATGTCCTAAACTAACAATTCAATCTTTGTTAACTTTGGAGAGATCCTTAATTTCCTTCCACTTTAAAAAATGAATTGTGAAGTCTCTCTATCATCTCTGCAAAACCTTCACCACTAGGACTCAACCCTAGCTTATTCATCTCATTGAACAGATCAAGTGCCCTATGCGCATCACCATTCGCATAGTAACCGCCGATTAACATCTTGTAGATATGCAGAGTCGGCGCAACCGATCGACCTTCCATAACTTTAACAAACTTCTCTGCTTCCTTTAATTTGCCACACTGACTTAAGCTTCTGATCAGTGACGTATACGCCATTAAACCAGGAGAACAACCCTTGTAATCCATCTCATAATAAAGTTTGAGAACTTCTTGAACCTCGCCTTCTCTCCCATACGCATCAATGAGGTTTGCGTACGTCGCCTCATTCGGAACAAACCCTTTATCCAACAAAACAGTCAGCAAACCATTAGCTCTCTTCACATCTTCTAAGTTTCTCAACTTCCCCACCATTTCATTATAAGTTGAACAACTAGGCCACATTCCCCCCTCCACCATCTCCTCACACAAACTCAAACTCTCCTTCAATTCTCCACACCTAAAACACCCTTTAATGAGCACATTGTAAGTCTCGTCGTACGCCTCCAATCCCACATCCCGCATTTCCCGCTTCAGCTGCCGTGCTTCCCCCATCCTCCCCACATCACAATAAGCCCCAATGAACAATGTATAGAGAAATGCATTTGCCCGAAAACCCCTCTTGAGCATTTCCTCAAACACCTCTTGTGCATCCACCATGCCCCCATCTCTCACCCTACCATACACAACCATGCTAAAAGCCACATCATCCAAAATCATGTTCTTCATCAACAACCTCCTCAACAACACAACTCCATCACCAATCCTTCCCTCACCAAACACTTTGAACACCAAAAATGCATTCACAATCACCATCGGAGGACACTTCCCCCCATGAATCCTATCCAACAAATCCACACATTTCTTCAACTCACCCATTTTGCACAACACACCAATCATGATTTTCACAGTTGTTTCATTTGGGTATGCTCTTTTTTCAATCATGAACTCATAAATCTCCCATGAAAGCTCACAAAGATCAGATTTTTGAACAACGTGAATCAGGGCATTGAAGCTAATCACACTACAAGAGTACCCATTTTGCTCTAATTGCTTACAAGCATCAAAAGCAGTCAAAAACATTCTCAGTTTCGAATACGTTTGAATCAACAAATCAAACGCCAATGAATTCGAAAAACTCGATAAAAATTCGATCTTCGAAGTGCTGATTAGGGTTTCGAGAACTTCAAGACCTGAACTTTCTTTCACTATCGATTCAATCAGAGATTTCGCTTCGGCGATCAGTCTCGCCCGGACCAGAATGTGAACTGTGATGCAGTAACAGCGAACCCCATGTTTGGATTTCGCTCGATTGGCGGACCAGTTGAAGAAATTGAGTGCTCGCTTTGCATCGATTGGGGTTTTCAATTCAAGCAACACTTTTTCGACGATTTGATCGGTGAAGGGTATTGAGCGAAACTGCTTTGTCAATGAATCCCAGTTTTGGCCTCTCCGGAGCGAATCGCAGAGCATGTTAGTGATCTGATTTGGGTCTGTGGTAGGGGTTGTGTGGATCGAACTTGGGGATTTTGAGATATGGGTGTTGATCAGAATTCTGTGGAGATTGTGAAATTTTGGTGAATTTGGTCTTGGAGTGATTTGAAGAAGAGAATTCCCCATTTTTGTGGGCGATGAATGAGAGCTTCTACTAGTGCAGCCATGGCTACCAGTTTTGGCGGGAATGCCCTTTTGGTTTGTTTATGTTTGAGTGTTGGTTGGAGGGTAGTTTGGTCATTTGAGACCTTTTCAGTCCTTTAAATACCCAGTTGTTCTGGCTTTTTTGTGCGAATGTTATTTAGGGTTTTGGAGGCAGAGAGGTTGTTGAGAATAAGAGAAAGTGGGGTTTTGAAGTTTTGTTGGTGTTTTTGTGATCAAGTAGGGGTTTTGGTTGGTTTTATCAAGTGGGTTTTGCTTCGTTGAGTGATATGTTTGTGTTATTGGAAGAAAAAAAATACGGTGGTGTTGTTATTGGCAGTGATGACAAAAGGCCGGTCTAACAGCTGCCTTGGATTCAATCCAAGTGGTAGTAGAATGATTAGACAATTACAAGGTTGTTCTGAGCCAATGATAGAAGATTTTGTTCCTTGGTTGTTTTTTATTAGAAATAATTTTTTTCCGTAAAGGATGTTGAGTGGAAGCATTTGAATTGTCTAAGTTGGGTGGAAATGTTCGAACGATAGACACTATCTAATTTTTGTTTTGATAGGAGACAAACAACTTGTCCCCCTCGGATTCAAATCAATGACCTCTTACTCCTAAATCTCGTACCAAATTATTGTATAGATGTGTAGTGATTACATAAGTCACTCAATTCTTAATTAGTGATTTCAAGTTCGGGCCTCGCGTATGAAGCCGCCATTAAATTTCTTGGGAGAGAGATTGTCGCCGATGTGGTTTTAGCCACACGGAGTTCAGGATTAGTCTAGGCTAGACCCCCCCTCAACAATAATCGATGTTTCAGTCGATGTTTGTATCTTTCTAACTTGCCTTCGCCAAGAGATAAATCATGACTTATTATTTTTCACATCGTACAATATTCTTGTCCAATGCAATACTAATTAGTTTACCAACATGAATATATACTATTCATATTTCAAAATTTTGTAGTTATTTACAACTACATTGTCTTTACAATGAAAATAGTAGTACCATTTCTTTGAGTAACCATAAAAAAAGAAAGAAAATGTAATTTCAATAATATTTCGAAAAAAGGTATTTTCCCTCATGAATTTTTTATTCTTACCAGTGAGATGATTGTATCAACTTATGGTTGCAGTAATCGACGCACAAACATTGGACTAATTAATTAAGGCCAGTCTTGTTATTTTTTATTTAATTCAAGAAATGTATTTTACAACATTATTTTTTTGAAGTGACAACATAAAAACTATTTGTTTATGATTACATAGTCAAAATATATTAAATACATAATTAACACATACAAAAATATTTTTAAGTAAATTTAGCATATAAAGATATGTTGGTCGTTGCATTATCAATAAACCATTTTACGTTTGGTAAAAAAATAAACCATTATATTTGATTTTTTCAAAATTTACAACTTATTATGATATGTCAATTATATATTGATTAAGTTTTAACAACGCAACTTTCAACAATTCATATTTGTAAGAATATTTTGTAGTGCATGTAATTGTGTTATTCTTCGATTCATAAAATTTTATAAATTGTAAATACTTTTGTATAAAAGAAGCAAATTTATAGTTTTTGTAAAAAATAATTGTAAATAAATACTACAATGTTAATGTTGATTAACTAGTTCGCTTAAACATATCAGATGACTATATTAATTTTATGAATTTATAGTTTGTTTTTTTTTTTTGAATTATAGTTTATAATGACTTAAAACAATACTTTTTTGCAGCTTCAATTATTGTAATTACTGTTTTTTTTAATCTTATTTTTTATTTGACTGTAATTAAAGAAAGAAAAAATCTTAATATGAAATTCAACAATCTCAGTCTTGCAAATTGATTGAACAGGTTGATCAATTTATTCGGTTTTTATTGCATGGATGTTGAATCACTTGTTGAACAGTTCAGCCAAGCACTGAGCTCTGAGAAGATAAAGAAATTTAGTCATTCAAATTGTTTGAAGTTTTTCCTTTTTCCATATCCTTTCATCTTTTCTTTTCATATCTTATTTTTCAACTGTTTTTCATCAAAACTCCTCAACTCTGACTTGGTATTGCAAATCAGTTGAAGATTCACAACGGCCTTCGGACAATGTGGTCTCAAAAGATCAGTCCAAATCCAAATTCTCTAAGAATATTTTTCTCACCCTCCGAAATGCCAACAATCTCTCATAAACCGTGAACTTAAAATATTGAAGGAAAAGTTTGAACTGCCTTCAACAAGAAAACTCTTCAGAAGAATTTTTATTAGACAGTATCCATCATGATTGCCTACCTCAACAAGTATAATTTATGTCACAAATATATACACCAGGAGAAATAATGAACATGTCAAATCAAAATCCCCAATGTCAGAAGTTTGTAAGATTTCTACCACTATGTGAAATAGACTATGGGATATAGTCTCTGGCCGAACTCATGGCCTGGTCACTCTGGAGGATGAATTACTTCCTTACTTTAAACCATGGAAATGACCAGCCCTCATTGATACCAAAAGGAGACATCAGAGAACTCTCATCTATAGATATTCGGAGTTTACGACGCATGTTCCCTTTCCATTCCAAGCAAAGAAGGCTCATTACTTTTTGAACATGAAAGCAAAAGGTGCCAAGCAGTCAACTAATTTACCGCCCAAGCGCAGGTACCTCCAGCTCATTAGGTTGGTCTTGGCCAGCCATATCACCCACAACAGCATGTCTTCTTTGCCGCTCCCGGAGATAAAGAACAGTCAAGAGGCATACAAATAGAGTGACAATCGTCAGATTGCCTTCATCCATTATCATCCTCTCAATCCAGGCACCCACTTTCGGATAAACATCAGGGAGTGAATCGATTATGTGAACCTGTAACATCAACAGAGACCAGTTTTAAAGTGAGAACATAAAAATGCAGGTGCCTAGATCATTTCATAGAATTATACGTGGCAAAGCAGAAAGTACTAAAAGCATATGACGAAATTATATGCTTGTGCTGTGAGAACTACATTTGGTTCATTTCGGCCTAAAGGGATTCTGATATTGCAGTCTTCCGCTAAAAAAATTCATATATACTTCCTACATGAGAGAAATATTTCGAAACGGCATTTTGAACCTTACCAGAAAACTGTCCGCATAGTTTTTCCTAATCCACAAGCTCGTGAGAGCGAGGGTCACAGGCAACTTAGCTGCAGGGTCAATTTCCAGGGCCTGATCGTAGTATCGCTTGGCAAGATGCAGATCAAGTGGAAGCCCAAGGCCATGCTCATGCATATACCCAAGGTTGAACATAGCTTGTGCATTAGACTGTGACTTTGCATGCGCATAAGCCTCCGCTGCACGGTCGAAATCCCTCTCAGTACCCTGAAAACATGACAAAGTAGGTAATTATTAGACACTGCTACTGCAACAATTGATGCGATGAAAAACCTGTTACTTCGACACGTACCCGTCCATAGTAGTATGCATCTCCAATCAGCAGAGCAGCATGTTCATTGCCTTGCTCTGAAGCTTGCCACCACAATGCATGCGCTCGTTGATGCCTTTCTGCATCGGTGCAAAATCCAGATGCACCCATACACATACTTCGTTCCCCGAATTTGTCTAGAATCCATGCAGCATTACTTTGTGCCACTTCATATCCTAGCTCTCCCATTCTTGAGTACAACAAGAATGCTTTGCCCACTTCACCTTTTAAATACAATTCTAGAGCCCACCTCGACAAAGAACTCCAAGGTCCACGCTCTGCAACCAATTTGTATAATGCTGTCGCCTGGAAATAAAATTTGTCATACATAAATAATGGGATGGAGTGATGAGAAGTGAGTGCACCTCCTCAATTAGATTTTGCTATGTATAAATTAATAAAAAAGTGCAAAGATGAAAAACAATGAATATTTTGTGCATATAGTACTATCAAGTTGAATCTCTAGCTTTTCTGTGTATCTAAATCTACCTAAAATATGATAAGAGTTTAACATCTCATTGATCCTTGTGAAGAGGAGAAGATATAAATGTGCAATGCCAGGGAGCTTTAGGAGAAAATACACTGCTTGAGAGCTGAGGCATATTTAAAGCCTCAACCCCAAATTAGTTGTAGCCGACAAGGCGACGACCAAGAAGGAATAAAAATGCCAAAAACATAACTTTAAATAAAGAAAAAGAACAGCAGATATGAAATGAGGGACCTGGTAAACTATGTTTATGTTTACCAACATGCGTTACTTATCAATTATTACAAATATCCAATCTCAACTCAAAACATTAGTTGCACCAAGTTACGGAACTACTTGAGGAATGAAACCAAATTAAAGAACCAGATTGTTAAGATTGAAGAAGCTCGTGAAGATTCTTAAGCAGTTTGGAACCAAAAAAAGAGAAAAGAAAAGAAAAATGGAAGAAAAAACACTTACCATTGGAAGGTTTCTCTTTAGTCCAACACCAGTTTGGAACATTTTTGCCAACTGATAAAATGCCTTTGGTTGACCAGCATTAGCTGCCGTAATGAAAAACCTGCATGCAGCCCTGACATCCTTTTTCACACCAATTCCTTTTAGATACAATACTCCAAGGTTGTAATGACCACCAGCCTCATCATTTTCTGCTGCCTTCTCAAAATATTCCTTTGCCTGTAATGACAATAAGAACCTTCATAAAACTACAGCAACCGGAAAATTTTATGCCGACAAAATCTTAAATATACCAGAAAAAGAACAATACCATTTGAAAAGGGTAAAAAAAAAGAGAAAGAGCCAGGCAATTTGATAGCTACCATGGAGAAGAGGCACTCCCACAAGAAACCAAAACTGGCTTCCTTCAATAGCACAAAAAACCAGCCTATGTATTATGCAACAACCCTTTGCCCCCAAGGTATGTGGTGCAGTGGCATAGAAAAGAGCATCATAACTATGATGGAGGCAAAAGCCATTCGTTCAATTCTTAGTAGCTACATTATGTTTCCTTGGTTTCTCCTGGTTATGGGGTTGGGGCACCCAACAAACTCCGATGGGATTAGTCGAACTAGAGTAAGGAAGGGCGGAAAAAGGTTTGGACACCCTATTATAGCAACATCGTCCATGAAAATGCTACTAATTCAGCTCCTTCACCTTACACTAACTGATTAAAAATGTTCCATTAACATAGTAGATAGAGTGCTGGCAGGTGGCACAGAACAATGCCGAGTTAAGGGAGGAGAAATTACAAGTTGCAAGTGTTACGACTTACGCGGGAAGTTAAGGAACTTGCAAATAAGCTTGATTTAGCGTAAGAAGATAAACCAGAAAGGAAATGTAATAGTAATACATGTATAACTTGGTGAGGCTACTCAGTGGAAAGTTACAGATAAACT
The DNA here is from genome assembly GCA_039657345.1 of Stephania japonica. Lineage (NCBI taxonomy): Eukaryota > Viridiplantae > Streptophyta > Magnoliopsida > Ranunculales > Menispermaceae > Stephania > Stephania japonica. The sequence continues at coordinate 45,689,931 of CM077565.1, read as the reverse complement.
ACCATTAGATGGCCTTTTAAATAAATCTAAAGGTCTCAAGAAATATAATATTATGAAAGATCAGCAATAAGGCAAAGCATGTGCTGTTTCCAATTCAAATTCTTATGATTCCCAGCCAGTTATACATTATCAAAGTTGCCCCTGTATTGGTGATTCAGTGTGTTATTCCATTCATCGGTTTCATTTTCTTTAACCAGTAAAAAAAATATTTAAAGATGACGAATGCGCATATACATTTCATGATTTAAACAAATTCAAGCTGGATATGCATCAGCAAAACAGTAAGTTCCAAGTGACACTAATTTCATGATTGAACAAAAATTCAGCTTTCACTATAATGACTAAGAACCTATGTGCTGCATTGGTGAACCAATTCTAAATTACTTGATTGGAGAAGCAAAGTTTTATCTGTCTAGGCAATCTATATTAGTGTCAACACATTTTTCAATAGACAAGAACTTATAGTAATCAGGGCATTATAATCCAGTAATGTCACTATACTAAAACTGCCAACTAGATAGTCAAAATGCCTCAGATTAACGTAAGAGAGTTTATTTCATGATAGAAGATGAACTGAGTACTAAGTAAATGAAAAAGAATAATAGAATAGCAAAGAGATGAAAAAAAAAAGATAGCTTACCTTGGTAAAGTTCTTCTGTTCCACACCATATCCTTTAACATACAAATACCCCATCCCATTATATGCTGAAAAATGCTGCTGTTTCGACGCAAGAGTCAGCCACTCCAATGCCTTAGTGTAATTGCGCTCCACTCCAGTTCCCCTTGCATATATCTCACCAAGAAGCTCCATCGACCTCACCTCCCCCTTCTCCACAGCCCTCGAAAACCATCCCAATGCCTTCCCATGATCGCGCCTCACCCCTCTCAACCCAAAATAGTATAGAATCCCCATTTTATACATCGCTGCAGAATTCCCCTTCTGTGCCTGATACTCCGTGATCTGAAAATCCTCATCCTCCTCCCCTCGCGACTTCCTCAATGCTTCCTTGTTCTCCTCTGCCCCACTATGAATCCTAATCGGCTCAATCACTGGATCCTTCGATATCAAGAAGCTTGAAACCGCCGCTTCCGCCAACTCCGCATACAGCTTCACCGCTCTTTCATACATCTATCATCAATTCCCCCTCATCAAACCACCAATTCAAACAAAACCACCGAAAAACAATATGCCCTTACACTTAAAAAAACACAAAAACAACAACAAAAACATAACCTCAATTTAAAATTAATTGGGGTCAGCTCCACGAATCAAACGCTTCCATTGCACTCAATTTAGTGCAAAACACACACATGCAAAAACTAGCCCTAATTTCAAAAACTACTCCATTGACTCTAAACACATCAATTCTTCTTCCACGACGACAGCAACAAAGCCTCAATCAAAATTAGTTGGGGTTGGCTAAATGGATCAAGCCCTTCCATTGCACTTAATTTAGTGCAAAAAAACACAAAACCTAGCCCTAATTTCAGAAACTACTCCATTGACAGCACACATCAATTCATCATCAACGGCCCATCAATTTGAACAAAACCCACATAAAAATTTGTCCTTTCACAAAAAAACACAAAAACTAGCCCTAATTTCACCAAAACCACTCCATTGACTCTAAACACATCAATTCATCATCAATTCACCATCAAATCAAACCAAAAACTCAAAAAGATCCAAACTTTACAACAAAAACAAGCTAGTGTTAGGGTTAGGAATCCGATTACATCTTGTCTAAAGTAGGTATACGCCACAGCCATCTTGGACTGCATGTTCCCGCCATCAGCCGCGAAATTGTGGTACAGGAACGCCTTCCCCCTGCTCCGATCCCTCAATTGCCCTGTCCCGACCAGAAACCCCAGCGCCGACTGCGCGTGGGGGAACCCGACCGCCGCCGCCTCCTCGATCTCCCCCGCCGCCTCCTCCATCGCCGCCGGATCCCCCTCCGCCACCGCCGACACCATCTTCCTCACGCCGGAGTAGTACAGCCCCTCGGCGGGGTCCGCCTTCGCTGTCGCCGCGGCGGCGGCGGCGGTGGCGGAGGCGGAGGCGGGATCGAGGACGGATCGCCACGAACCGGGGTCGAGCTCGTCCTCGGACTTGGTCTCGGCGTCGCCGAACTCGTCCCACTCGGCGTCGGAGTCGGAGTCCGCGGCCGGTGGATTCTCCTCGAGATCCTCTTTGGAGAGGACGAGGACGAACGGACGAGCGGAGGCGGTGATGGAGAGAAGGGCGATTGTGAGTATCCCGAGGAGGATCTGCGGTCTGAGGTTTCGCATTTCTTTCGGCGCTCTCTCTCTCTCTCTCTTCGTCTTCCTTTCGATGCGATCTCTGAAGCTCTCTGTGAGACTAGAGAGAGAATAAATTTTAGTGATCGTTTGCGCTTGGGTGCTAGTTAAGGGGTTACTCCCGTTGAGTGTTGTCGAATGGGAGCGGAACACGTTGGGACATAGGCCAATTGAACTTGTTTCTCCACGCGTCACTTTTTTATTAGTGGATTGACGTCGCGTGGATTATTGCTTTCGAACCAAAATAACTTACGTGGAATTTGGTTTTTTTTATTTTTTTATTCCTAACAAATAAATAAATAGATGTATTTTCCTAAAAAGAATAAATAGATGTATTATAACCTTTGTTACTTGTATTAATTATATTCCAACATTATAACATTATTAATTATATTATGATATTTTGATTTTGATTTCAATTTTATATTTAAACATATTTTCTACTGCTTTGTACAATATTGAATTTAACTTGAGAGAGAGAGATAACTTCGTAGTCCAACAAACATACTGCTAAATCTATTTATGTTCATTTTAAAGTATTATATATTTGTATGTTGCACTTTGATTTCTTGATTACCTTACAAATTTAACAATTAGAGGAGAAAAAAATTCAAAAACTAATGGACAACGTAAACTACCTAGTTGAATGACTGTTATGAATGTAAAGAATAATGAATATACAAAGACGGTAACTAGCTTGGTTAATTAAATTTATTTTACAGAAGTTGGATTCAAAATCCTTCTTTTTTGTTTAAAGTAGTTCGATGCGGATTCAAGAATGACCATTATTTGCATATTCATTGCACTACTTAACAAAAGTCTAAAAAACTCTAATTCGCAATCAAATCCTTCAACCCCTTGAACTGCAACATACTTGAGTTTATTTAGAAAGCACGACAGAGGCCACTCAAATGCTATTTTAGTACTTAGAGTATATGGAGCCTATATTAAATGTACAATAGAGAAACTAGTCATCATTTCAATATGTATAAAAGATAAATAGTTCATCAAATAAATACTATATTAAATAATAACAATATTCTAAAAAAGTTACCTCGTAATGATGACCCACTTGCATGACAAAATTTTTTAAAGCAGAACTGATCAACAAGGATGAATTGAGTCAAAGTATATTTGGTGAGATAGTAAAAAATTATTTGTTAAAAAAAGCAAGACCTTGAAATGTCGTGGTTCGACTCCCACCGAAGTCGAACAAAAAAAAAAAAAACAAGGATGCTAATCGAATAGTGGTATTAGTAGCATTGAGAATGTATGTATTCAACTCTAATGACTTAATTTGGTTGCCATAGGACTTGAGTAGGCCTCCCAATGCACTTGCAATTCCTTCCAAAACCTTAATTTGCATGTAACCAATAACATTTAGAATCAAATTTAAGCACATATGCCAAAAAATATCAAATTTAAACTATTTTTAAGAAAAAAGAATTGCGTAAATAGTGCAAGCAAGTGCATTTTCTTAGTCTAACGAAAAAAAGGTTATTTTATTTTATTTTATTATATTTTATTTTTTTTACCAAACAAGTAAATGAACCTGAACTTGATTCTTGGTGAGGACTCAGTTATTGCCCTGCCGCAAATATGAGTACAACTGTACAAGGATGTGAAATAGCAAGAACATTGCCATGCCAAAGCTCTTGAAGCTTAGTCTCCAGTGAGGACGCTTTTAGTTAAGTGATGGGCACAACAATTATTCTCTCTTATCAAAAAGGATAATGATATTTTGACATAGTTTGTCTACGTACATTTGATACACAATGGTCCAAATTTAATTGGGATGTGTGTTGTATGTATCTCGAGAAAATCTGGACCATTGTGTATCAAATGTATATAGGCAAACTAAGTCAAAATATCATTTTCCTATCAAAAAATACAGTAAAAAATAATTGGAAGATGCTAAATCAACCCACTCTCGGCATGCCTAGCTAGATTGAACACCTAGCTGACATTGAGAACCTATAATTGTTGTTACTCCTTTCAAACAACCAGTCCACTAGTCAGTCAGTCAGCCAATTAAAAAGGAAAGGTTGGAATAACAACTAATACAAGATGGGTGGAGAACATTGTTCATATCTCATACAAGAATTTACATTCCCTTCCCTCTAAAAAGTTGCCCTCGTTTGTTGCACCCAACAATCGCCAGTCAGACTGACCGATTGACAGCGTGTGGTCAATAACAAGAACAACAAAGTGGTTCCCTTGTCTCTTGCAAGGCCACCTCAAGTAGCTTTGTCCTTAATAATTAAGAGAAACAAATAAAATGATAATCTAACACTCTCAACGCATACTTTGGGCGTACACTATTATTTTTTAGTTATTTATGATATTTTCTCAGATGTGGGGCCCATGCCTGAAGAGACAAGAAAAATTCATAAATGACTAAAAGATAAGAGTGTGCATCAAAAACGTACATTAAAAGTGAATCATTTTATTATTTTACTATGAAATATACATATATAAAAAGTTCCATCAGCAACAACCCTGACATGCTGAGCCAATTCCAGTGGCACTTGACACAGTTTGGAAAAAGAAGAAGAACCACCATCCTGCTGCTACTGCAGTCTACTCCATGTCTTGTTGCAAGTATTGAACCAATCATTCACACCATCCCACCCCTCCACCTCCCGAACCAGCACCCATATTGATCCCTGTACTGTTGTTTTTTTTATAAGCCCTAGCCCAAGCCCAAATCACGAGAGAGTGTAAGAGTGACTTGTTGAATGTGTGAGCTTTAGTTTGAAGGAAAATGATAATCTAACACAAGTGCGCTACAAGTGTGTTAGATTATCATCCTCCTAGTTTGAAAGTGACAGAATTCTCCAAAATGACAAGACAAGTTAGAATTCCCACTATCATACTTATAACCATTGTATTTCATTTTATCTAGTCCATGTGGGATTATTCATATATCTCCAACATGTACGACACACACTCCACCCTCGGCTTCTCCATCTCCAGTTTCTCAACCACACGTACACTCCTCATATATGATGTTTTGTCAGATGTGGAGTCCATGCCTGGGGAGACAAGAAAGAGCCATATATATAAATGGCTAAAAAACAAGTGTGAACCCTAAATGCGTGCCAAAAGTGTATTAGATTATCATTTTCCATGTAGGAGTTGATAGAATAACACCCTTGACATCACAACATAACGCATACCTCCACACTTCAGTTATCTGTGTTCACCTCGGGATACGTTGGAGGTGCCAAACACAATGGACTATGGGGATGCGTGTTCTATTGTGCTGTCAAGGTGTTATTTTACAATTTCTTTTTTTAAATAAAATTAAAGAAACGCCTAAGAAAGAATTAAATTAGAGAAATTATAATATATATGCCTTGAGATACATTCAATCGTGTAGAGTTAAGAGTTTTGATCCATATAACAGCCCCAAATAATTTGGAATTTAAGCTTTTGTTATTTTGGACGTTTAAAAGGTGCTTCAATGCTTCATGGCATCACAATTGATCTCAAGAAAGAGTTGACAACCAATTGGCCATCTCAAACCTGTCCCCAAAAACATTGATTAAGCTAGAATCATCATATTGAAACTTGTTCAAGCAATTTAATTAACTTCATACATGGCCAAAAATGAGTAATTTAATTTATAATAATAATAATTGATCTTATATTTTATCGTAATTTCTTCAAGTACATGTATATATATATATATATATATATATTCTCTTAATGATGTATTGCATTGAGCCCTTAATTCCAATTAGGAAAATGACAGTGCTTCAAGGGCACTTGGGGCCTCCCTCCTTGGTCTTCCAGTTGTTGTAACAAGGGCATGTCTGTTTGTTACCATATGTTCCAGGAGGAACACAAAGGCACTTGGAGCAGCACTTGAGGCAGAAGAACATGCATGGCTTCCGATGCGAAGTCCCTGAGCAGCGGTAACTGCACCTAGGATTGCAATCTGCAGAGACCCCCAGATAGAGATTATTATTAGGTTGATGATAATTAACTTGTAGATTGAATCCAAAGAATTTTAATTAATTAGTGACAGAACTCCAACAACACAACAATGTTACCTGCTGGATGGAGCCTAGCATGTCCATAACTCTGCAGCAACACAAACACACAAAAACTGAATTAATTAATTAATTAAACTACATTTTAGTTATCTTTCAATTGGTTCATATCAAGAAGAACGAAACAACCCAATTCATATTCTATTAAAGCCAGAGATAAGGAGTTTGAGCTTCATAGTGGGCAAGTTGTGTTCCTTTCACATAAAAAAAGCCCAAACTATTGGTGATTTCCTATAAAATTAAATCAAGATGACATCACATAAAAACAAGCCAAAAAATTTACAAAATTGGCTCGGTGGCAAAGTTTATGTGCTTGGTGAATGGTGATCAACAACTTATGGAATCAAATCCTATCATTGAATTCCAAATAAGTTGATTTCTTCCGAGTCTTGGGTTAGGGCACTTGATTGACTCTCGTGAAATTAGTCGAGCACTCGGCCTAAATTACTAGGGTCGAGAAAAAGGTTTGAACACCCACAATAATCAAATAAGGAAAAAAGTTGCACTCATATATTGGTGGAGTGAGCTAGTGAAATACCTCAGCTACATTTGAAAAAGTTAGCAACAAGAGAGTCAGAAATACAAGCAATAAGAGATGAGAATTGTAGAGAGGACCTCCTGTGGCCATGTCTCTCTAGTCTCTACTACTTAATCAATGTATTTCTTGAACAAATCACAGCAGAATAAGAACTACTAGCGAGTGACAATTATGAGAAAAGTACGAGGGAACTTGGTTTCATTTTATAGAGATGAAGAGACAATTAATCAACACATAAAGATAAAGACAGAGAGAAGCATGGTTGGTGGCGTGATGTTAGGGTGTTAATTAATTAAAAGTCATGAAATTACCTTTGGTGGGCTCTCTCATGAAGATAAGTGGAGCGTTAACAGCGCCGTGTTTGCTATTATTTTTGTCAATCAACCATGTTTATTCTTCTTGTAACTTATCTTAAAAATTGATCGATAGTCAGCATAAAACTTTTATCACTTTTTCTGAATTTGCATACTAAATCGAGCAAAATAGCTGTGATTGATTCATGTAACTAACTCCAACTAATTCGGGATAGAGGCTTTATTGTGATGTCATCAACTTCTTCCCAACAAGTTGATTCGAATGAAAAAATAAAAAAATAAAAATCTAAGCTCTCTCTAAATAAGGTCGTAGTAAAATCTACCCTATAAAACATCCAACAATGTTTGAGCATGAATGATAGAGTATTTCTTAGAAAAATATTAGGGCGATCATTTTGAAACACCTGAAATGGACACCCGGTTGGTTGTTGGTGTCCATTCCATTCATGTTATCCAACCAATTGAAGTATTGAAATCTTCTCACTGTGGGACACACTCCACCCATGAGTGGCCTAGCTTTTTTTTAGCCTTTCACCCCAATTATCTAACTCAAACCCAGAAACCACTTCTCAGCAGCATAGTTTCTGGGAGTTTCAACACTGATGAGTGATGACCCAAATGATTTCTCAACAAACGTATATGGGTGCATGAAACTCAAACCCAGGAGATAAGGTACCAATTTATAGAGATGACCTGTTCATTTAGCGTGCCATCTGCAAAGGCCTTGCCCTCTCTCCTCCATTCGAGTCGCAGAGCTCGTTCGCTCTCCACAAATTCAAAGCATAGCAAGCAAATCAGTTGCAGGTCTGCAGAGGTCAGTAACTCAGTTACTCACTCTTAATCTACCTGTCTGTCTTTCTAGCATAGACTGGAAGAACATGAAACTGATCACTTGTCAATTTGTTGTGCAAGAAGCAGTTGCATGGAGACCTCTCGGCGAAGCCTGCGAACCACACATGGCTTAAGAAGACTGAGTTGGCAGTTCAAATTGGAGTCCTTTTAGCAGCTGTAATAACTCTTTTAACCTTCTATTTCCTAAATTTGGCAGACTTTAAGTAACAACAAACAAAGCCTCCATCCCAAATTAGTTGTGGTCGGGGACATCGATCAAATTCTTTCACTCTGCTTGATTCAATGCAATAAGTGATGACATGAAGGTAATCCTTGTTTTATGAACACACAGGTTGAACAGCCAGCAATGGCAGTGACGGGTGTGAACAACGAAGAAGATCTGAAATGGGTGTTGATACAATGGGCAATCGTTGCAATCTTTAACTTACTAGTGATGCCGGTACCTACTTAATCGTCGCATTCTGAATTATAATTGAGGAATTCATGAGAACTTACTACTGTTTGAACAAGAGCTTTCTAAGGGTTCTGAATTCTAATTAATTTAGAGGAATATATGGGAACAAGACTTACTGTTTGATGTTCTATGCAGCCTGTCATACTGAATTGGCTGAGGCTCAGGTGGTACAAGAGAGGGTTCTTCGAGATGTACCTGCAGTTCATGTTCGTCTTCCTCTTCTTTCCCGGGTGAGCGTGCACCGAGCAACCCTCCCTCTCGATCAGTCTCTTCTTTCCTAACATATATAGAATAGAAAAGAAAGTAAGATCAGTGTGTAAACATATCCGAAAATCAGAGTCTAATTCGTTACTGAACCTTTGTTGTTTAATTTCCTTGCCCATGACAGACTCCTGCTTTGGGCGCCATTCGTCAACTTCAGGAGACTCCCAAGAGATCCAAACATGAAATATCCATGGTCTACTCCTCAACCTAAAGATTCTTCTTTCACAGACACCACTTCATCACAATGAATTAAAGAACCTCAATCTCTGTACTACTACATTTTTTAGATACAATAGTGCAAAACACCCGTACTTTTTCTTTGCCAGAAATGAAGCCTGCACTATTGTCACCACAACCAACAGTTTCATATTCTATATGTAATGCGACTATGATAACCAAGAAGTGATTTCTCCTTTGTAAATGCAAATATAGATGAAAGCATTGCCAAGAAAAGTGAACCAAGTAAACATATATTCAAATGCTCATAAAAGATCAAATAAAACAAATCCATAGCTAAAGAAAATCTTAATTTGTTCAACATCTAAACATCATATTGCACTTTGGATGTTACACTGTTTAACATGTACTTAAAAAGCAAGCAACCTTGAAAGGAGAAGCTTAAAGCTCAGGTCAAAGAAACATCAGAAACACAAATCTGTCCTAAAATGATCACAAAACTGAACTACTCTTTATCATTCAAATTTTGGGAACTTTTTTTTTATCGACCTATTGGTTCTTTTACATGAAAAGATTACAATAAGTAACTCATTTACTGCTCTCATGGGGCAACTTCCTATGCCTCCTATGCTGATCACACAAAAACTGCCACTGTTATTATTGCAGTGCTTTCTGCATTCTAATATCCTCGGCTACATAAGGATTTGGTTTTTCAGAAGTTTAAACGACCACTGTTATTATTGTTCTTTCTGTATACTAATCATTTTCACATTATGTTGTATATTTTTGTAATTAAGTTGCATTGTGATTTCTCTATTACATTACAAGTATAACAATTTTGGAGAAAAAAAAAATCTAAAACCAATGAAAACTCCTTAGTTGAATGACTATTAAGAATGTAGAAAAGTATGAATGCACAAGAGATGATAGTTAACTAGGTTAATTAAATTTGGTTTACAAAATTGGATTGAGAAGCGAGCTTGAGGAAATTGTCAGAAAAGTTGGTTGCAAAATTGCTCCAAAACCTTTCTTTTATGTTTAAAGTAGTTCGACGTGGATTCACGATAACCATTCTTTGAAAATTCATTGCACTGCCTAACAAAAGTCTGAAGAACTCTAGCTCGCAATCGAATCCGTCAACCCCTTCAACTGCAACATAGTTGAGTTTGTTTAGAGTGCTCGACGGAGGCCACTTGAATGCTATTTCCGTATTTAGAGTATCCGGAGCCTATATTAATTGGTATAATAGAGAAATGTATAAAAGATAAATAGTTCATCAAATAAATACTATATTAAATGACAACAATAAGTTACCTGGTAACGATGACGCTCTTGCATAAAAAAAATTTCTAACGCAGAACAATTGTTGATCAACAAGGATGCTAATCAAGTAGTGGTGCTGGCAGAATTGAATAGGTATGTATTCAACTCCATTGGCTTAATTTGGTTGCCATAGTACTTGAGTAGGCCTCCCAATGCACTTGCAGTTCCTTCCAGAACCTTAATTTGCAAGTAGACAATATCATCTGAAATCAAATTTAACCACATATGCCCAAAATATATCAAATTAAAACTACTTTTTAAGAAAAAAGGCTTGCTCAAATATTGCATGCAAGTGCATTTTCTAAGTTTTATGAGAAAGTTGATTTTTTTAATTTTTCTCTTGAAGTTGGCATCTCTCACTTTCCAACTCCCAAGTAACTAAGTAAATGAATCTGAACTTGATTCTTGCCATTTCTCTGTCATAACTCTAAAATAAGACATGCATTGTGATTCTTGATTCCACTGAGGACGCCTTTAGTTAAGTTATGGGCACAGCAATTATTCTCTGTTATCAAAAAAAAAAAAAAAAAAAAAAAAAAAAAGAAAAAAAAAAAAAAGAAACTTTCAAATTATTTAATAATTTGAAGGTGCTAAATCAACTCAGTCGGGCACGCCTAGATTGAACACCTAGTTGCATTGAGGACCTATACCTAGCTGGCATTGGGGACCTATTGTTGGAACTTGAAAAATGTTTCAAGTGAGTTTGAATAGAAAAACTCTTTAGTCCCACATTACTACTTCAAAGAGTACAAACTCTTTATATACAAACAGTTATTCTAAAGATTTGCTTTAGAAAAACCCAATGAATAATTACCTAATGGGTGCCTAATTTGGGCTCAACCCATTGGGTGCCTAATTTTACCATAGGGCCTAGGGCCTTGGAGGCTTTAGGCTTATATTTGTTAGCCTTGTAAAATCAAATAAATTTTTATTTTTTATTTCGAAATTAATTTTTGACATGTTAAGTTCGTTATTTTGTGAACAGGTGTGACTGTTAAATATATTGTTTTCGAACTTGAACAATCATATTGGTTTGAACCAGCGCCTCAAGTTCTATTTAAATGGAACTAAAACACTAGAAACTTATTGGATTTCTAATTTCATTTTTTCTGAGGAAGAAGAAAAATCACAATTTAGCAAACTTTTGAACTTAATGATTTTTGGTTTGAAAGGGCATCCGGTTGTATCCTGGGGGCAGATCTTTGAAAAAAATTCAATCACCGAATTCAAAGAAATTTATGTCTTAGGACATTGCTTTTGTGCAAGCTTCCGGTTAAAAATTAATTTTGTTGATTGATTCTGTTATTAATTAATTATAAAACTTGTTTACTCGCATGTATTAGTATCCTTATATATTGTTTCGAACAACACCTATAACTGTTGCTCTCTTTTCAATTAAACAACAAGTCCGCTATAAAACAATTAATCGGTTAGTCAACTAAAAAGAGAAGGCTGGAACGACACTACGTAGGTATCTAAAGTGGACAAATATTAGTATATAAATATACTAAAGACATACATACATGAAAAGTCCCATCAGCTGAAACGCTGACATGATGAGCCAATTCCAGTGGCACTTGATGACACAGGTTGTTGGGAATAATTCCCTGCTTCAGCCTACTGCAAGTATTGAACCATTCATCCACAGCATCCCTCCCAAAGCAGCCGCACTCAATCGACCCATACGCATTTCTGTAGGACTCAAACCACACAACCCAACAAAACCAGCCCCTCCAAATCCGGCACGCCACCGGAACCCACCCGTTGAGGCGCACCCTTCACAGCGTCAGCGTTTTGAGGTTCGGCGCGGAAAGGAGCGCCGGGGGGAGAGTGTAGGAGGTGTTGGACGCTGTGCAGGAGGGCGGACTTTCTAACCGTGTTTATCAGTCTCGACTCGCATAAAGGCCACCATCGGATGCTCGGATGCTCAGTCTTTCGATGCTTGTTTCCGTACTGATGTGGCGGCGGAGGAAGAATTGGAGGAACAAGTTCATGGAGTAGACGTTCGCGACGGCCAAGTGGAGATGGGTGAATATGGTGACGCTGCTCCAGAAGAAGTTCTGCATTTCTTGGAGAGGAGAGAGGAAGCTGAAGATGTGGTTGATTACTTCTTCATGTAATGTCATATTGGTTGCTCTTTTTGTTGATTCATTATTGACAAGAGATCATCAACTGGGGTTTTCCTTTATATATATGTAGCTTGGCCGTTGGGGTATTCGTTTTTTTTGTTCTAAACTTGTAATTAAGTGTTTTAGTTTGGGCCTAATGTCATTAATCACTACTTTTTATATAAAAGAAGAAAAATGGGTGGGGTACTTTTTTGCTAATTTTACATATTTAGTCTTTACACATTATTTCAACCAATTAAAAAAAGATAGTTGGGAGAAAATTTAAAATTTTTATTATAAAGGAGATTATTATTATTTTATTTTATTTTTTGGTAAACGGTCAATAGACTTTTTTATTGATCAATTATGATGGAGTGGCAGTTGCAGATATTTTGTGGGACAATAACTTTTGATCCAGGAATCCGATTTAGTTTAGGACTTTATCAAGAACTTTCTATTTTCTTATTCAGTTAGGGTATTTTCGTAATTTAATTTATTTAAGTCGTTTTTAGAGTCTTAGCAGGATTAGGCGTTTTGAGTCTTAGAAGGATTAGGTTTTTGATTCATAGAAAGATTAGGAATTTGAGTTGTATAAGGATTAGAGTTTCTAATGGGCTATATAAAGCCATGATTAGGGCTGTAATCATTATGAATTATTATGAATTATTATCAATTTATTCAATTTCAAGTTTTATCAAAATTTTAAGGATTATTCATTGTTTAAGCGTTTACGCTGCGTCAGTTGGTATCAGAGCGTGAATTCCGTTCTTACTAATGATGTCCGGTGGAAGCGGTGGCATTCAGAACGTCGTTCAGGATGTTGAAGCCTTGCGAACCAAAGTGGAGGCTCAAGAGGCGGCAATCACAAATCTCGATCAACAATTCCGGCGTATAGACGAGCGCCTTGATGCGGTGATTAACAGATTTGATGCCCTTGGGGTGAATGCCAACAGACACGAAGGTGATGGTGAACAACGTCCAAGAGATCAGCGTGCTCGAGGCGATGCTCCTATTGCACCAGTGGCTGCGAATTTTAGAGGTCGAGTTGCTGGTGGTGACTCCAGTGACGAAGAGGAGGATATGATTATGGCCGAGGATCAGGGCAGACCTGTTCGGAGAGATGGAGTTGGCAGATATAATAACAACAATAATCAGCATAATCATGATTATTATGATAGGGGTAATCATGATAGGGGCGACTTTAGGTGAAAGTGGACATTCCTAGTTTCTCTCGGTAATCCGAACATCGAGGACTTTGTTGATTGGATCGCGAAGTAGACCATTTTTTGAGTATATGGAAATTCCTCAAGAAAAAAGGGTGAAATTGGTGGCTTGTCGTTTGAAGAGTGGAGCATCCGCTGGTGGGAGAGGCTACGAGTAGGCGTTATAGAGAAGGTAAACGACTATTCGGACATGGTATAGAATGAAGCGGTTGCTCAGCGAGATTTTCTCGCCTCATTATGAGCGAGATATTGTTTCACGGTACTGTGGCCAGTATTTGTCGGTAGGGTCGAGATCTGTTCATGAATATACGGCGGATTTCATGCGGCGGGTCGAGAGGAATGACTTGAGGGAGAACGAGGTTCATCAAGTTACACGATACCTTGATGGATTGAACCGCAAGTTCGGGAGAAAATTGGAGTGCGAGTTATAAGAAGCGTGAATCGAGGCGAAAAATTTAGCCATTAAATTTGAATTAATGATGCGAGACGAGAGGTGGAAATCGATATGAGGGCAATCGGCGAACCTATGGTAGTGATAATTACCGAGAGGACTAATAGCGGAGAGGAAACTTCAAGGAGTTTTGCAGAGCGGAGTAAGTCCACCTGTGGTGGAATCAAATCGAACGGAAGGAAGATAAGGGACCAGGGAAAAAACCTGCTGAACAGAAAGAGGGACAAAAGGCAACCGCAAATCCGTATGCTAAGCCTATTGTGGGCAAGTGCTATCGTTATGGGCAGTCTGGTCATGTGGTGGCCCCAATTTCCCGAGGCCGCCCCGTGACCCACGCCCTCCGCCCGTAAGCCTAGCAGCGCCTGTCACGTCACCGGACACGACATCACTGCTGCCGCGACCACAGCTCTGTAAAGTGACGCTCCGTGTAACTAATCCTACTATATTAAGTTGTCTTACACATCTAGCAGGTTAGTTGATAATTACAATAACATCATTAGCGGAAGCATTTAATTTGTATTTTATGAAAATTTATTAAGCCTAAGCAGTGGAAAACCCGAAATAAACACCATGTATATAACTGAGACGAAGTAAACAGTAATCCATATACATGTGATAAAGTTCTAAAGTTCCCAAAACCCAGCAAAATAAATATATACATACATACTAGGTAGTCAAAACACGACGAGTCGTCAGCAAAGAACGGCCTCGAGATAGTCGCCTAGTACCTCTTTTCCTTGCTCTTGCTCGTACCGGGATCGCGCTCGGTTGCCCAACACATACAAAGAACGAGCCCGGTGAGTAAATTCCCAAGAGAAGTCTACACAAATAATCATGAAAACATCGATAACTGCGAGACATGTGAATATGACCCGACAACAAGAATCATATTCCCATGGTGGCGATAAACAACCTTCACAACATCACATCACATCACATATTAGCTGGAAATGTAAACCATCCAAAATCTAACAAATAATTAACTAAATGGCTCGAAAGTAAATTCAACGGTAAATAAATCATCACTCGTTTAATCACGATAAAACCATGACCCGCCGGTCATATGATAACAAAACGGAGTTCTCACAAGACAAACCGGTGCTTAATAACAAAGCTTACAATGATCTACACCTCAACTCAAGCAGGGCGTACTCCTTTCCAAGCTTTTTAGTGCTAAGAGTACCCTTAATCCCTCGAGACAGTTGTAGATACATTCTACTCTACTCCTATCTACACGGTCGCCGTCGCGAGACTAGCCCATGCTCAAGCGTGTAGTCATAACCAAGATGAAAAACCATGCGTGACCACCGGCAGTCATCGCATACGATAAGATAATCGATAGAATACACGCCATGAAATTAAAGTGTAACTTTCTCAAGGGTTTTACGCACCGAAATACGCTCTCCGACTTAGGACCCGCCAATTCGACCCGCCTAGCTCCCCGATACCCGAGCTATGGTTCACCGATCCACGAAGTCCATTTATAGTGTTTTTATACTTTTTAAAAACATATTATATAATTTTATGTTTTTATAACATATTTTCATATTTGAGTTGTGGTATCTCTTTTCGAACTATGTCGGGGTTCCAAAAATACCCAGAAAGTCTCGAAACTACTTTTCTACCTTTTTCTTAATTTTCTATATTTTTCTAGAATTTTTCCCAATTTTTCTGATATTTTAAATTATTTTCCTATTTTTCCAGCAATATAATATTATATATAATATATATTATTATTATTTAATTTTATAAAAAAAATTATTTTTTTATTTGGGTGGGCCCCACCTGGACCGGCCCGGTTCAAGGGTGACGCACGCGCCACGCGCGTGCGTCCCCTTCCTAGAGACAGATTTGTCTCTGGTTTGAACCAGAGACAAATCGTCTCTGCTACTTTTTTTTTTTTTTTTTTTTTCATCTTACTTCCTCTCCTTCCCTCCTCTCCACTCTTCTTCTCTCTCAACCCATCAAAGACCTTCAAAACACCAAAATTCCACCACAAATCACCACAAAACCAACCCAATTCCCGGATTACATGCATGTACCCAAAAATTCGAAATCCACAAATACATTTCAATTTTCCACAAATTCGATCCCAATTGACAAGATTTCATCAAACTAAACCTCAAGAACACCGATTCTCACAAAAACAGTTGTATTTTTACTCAAAATCCGAATTTTTCAACAACCTATTTTAATGGAAATTCAACCAAATAAGAGTTTATTACTGTAAATTCCTTCGTTTGATCGCCAATCTAGCCTTCAAACCCTCAGTTGTATTCCCCAATCAACAATTTCTCTCCTCAAGATCCCACAAATTTGTTGAAAACATTTTCATTCTTTGCATGCTCGATCGATCTATGTGTATATATAGTTGTGATTTTAATCTAGTGTTAACACGCATCTCGAGGCTAATCCAATGACCACTGATCACCTCGTGTCACACAGCTTCTGAACAACCTATCATGACACCATCTATCTCGAATTTCCTTGTTGTGCATCTCGAGGATTATCCTATGCATGCTGATTTTTCCTATCAAACTATAGGACTTCAACTAATTCATTAATACATTAATTCAACCTTAGGTTAAATCACCTAATAAATTATATAAAATTCATAAGTGCGTCACACTAGCACTCAGCTACCCAGCAACCCATGCCCCGTACCGCTACCCAATACCCGTGCATCGGTCCTCGACACGCACTTCGGGACATATACCCGATCGTAGCCTTGCCCGATGTCAACTTACACACATGTGATGTTTATATAAATAATAATTTCCCACATCACAATAATAGACATACAACATACACAAATAACACAATATAACCTGGGTACTCTTATTTGAGTCCACCCAGTTGTTACCGTAACGCCCGAATTACCCGTTAATCCTCGTGATTAACACTAATCCTGATTAAATTAATTTGGGCCGTTACAGGTCACAGATCGAATGAATGTCCCAACAGAAAGCAGGTTAATGTGATTGAACGAGATGAAGAAGAGGAAGTTTATTGCGGTCCCGATGGAGAGGATGATGATTTGTAATGACTATGATGAGGAGAGGAACGAGAATTGTGTGGTCGAAGGTCGATGTTAACTCCTAAACTAGAAGATGGCGATCAACGACACAAGTTGTTTCGGACGAGATGCACTATCAATGGCCAGGTGTTTGAAGCGATCATAGATAGTGGAAGGCTGTGAGAACATCATCGGTAGAGGTACAGTGAGGCACCGAAAGCGAAGATGGAGAAGCATCCCGATCCTTACTCTATAGGTGGATAAAGGCAAGCGAGAAAGTGCGGTGTGACAAGGCCGCAGTGGTACCTTTTTCCATTGGCTCTTACAAGGATGAGGTATATTGTGATGTCGTAGATATGGATGCTTGCCATTTCTTTGTTTGGACGACCTTGGCGGTTTGATGTTAATGCACAACACGCCGGGCGAGATAATGTGTATAAATTGGAGAAGGAGGGGGTGACATTTAACTTGCTTCCTTTAAAGGCAAGTAACCGTTCCAAGACGTCTAAAGTGGAGGAACGATCTTTCCTTATAATGACACAAACTGAGCATGAGATGGACGAAGCAGTGAAGAAGTCACAGGTGGTGCATGCGTTGGTGCTGAGACAGATCATGGTAGGGAATGAGAAGGAGTCAGTTTCTGAGATACCAGGGCAGGTCCAACCCTTACTGGAGGAATTTGCTGAAATTGTACCAGACGAGTTGCCAGACGGATTACCTCCCATATGCAATATTCAACACCACATTGACCTGATTCCTAGCGCTAGTTTGCCAAACCTCCCACGCTACAGAATGAGTCCGAAGGAGAGTGAGGTCTTGCATGACAAGGTGCAGGAGTTGCTGCAGAAAAGACATATTAGGGAATATCCAAGACATTTAATGTGGCGAATATTTTTTCATTTTATCCATATGATGAGCCTTTGTATCCAGAAAACTCGAGGACGAGTTTTTCTCAGGTGGGAGAGAATGATGGAGTGGCAGTTGCAGATATTTTGTGGGACAATAACTTTTGATTCAGGAATCCGATTTAGTTTAGGACTTTATCAAGAACTTTCTATTTTCTTATTCAGTTAGGGTATTTTCGTAATTTAATTTATTTAAGTCGTTTTTAGAGTCTTAGTAGGATTAGGCGTTTTGAGTCTTAGAAGGATTAGGTTTTTGATTCATAGAAAGATTAGGAATTTGAGTTGTATAAGGATTAGAGTTTCTAATGGGCTATATAAAGCCATGATTAGGGCTGTAATCATTATGAATTATTATGAATTATTATCAATTTATTCAATTTCGAGTTTTATCAAAATTTTAAGGATTATTCCTTGTTTAAGCGTTTACGCTGCGTCAAATTAAGAGCTTACAGTGGAATTCATAAATTTGTGGTCCAATAATATGGATAAATTTGGTGGGCATTCCACGTAAATAGTGTTGAGATGTGTGGATCGAAATATAGTCTTACATCGGTTAATTGTGACTTCTGAAATAAATACTTAAGTTGTAGTTCTTTCGTGTCAAAGCCTCTCAGGTGAGATGGTAAAGATATCACTTGTCAAAAAATCAAGACCTCAGGATATCGTGGTTCGATTTCCACTAAAGTCAAAAAAAAAGTTGAGGTTCACTCTTAAATAGTACCGAAGCCTTTTGGAGTAAAACCCTACACATGTAAGTTGAAGATAGTTAAGTTGTGGACAATATCGGTATAAGTGAGATCCACACACCCGCTCGGGTGAGCCCAACTAGAAATGGAAATATCCTTTGTTGCTAAGTTGAAGGTCTCCTCATTATATACCTTTTTCATTCGACCACATGCAAATAAGCCAGAGTTCAATGTCGAATAGAACATTCCATTCAATTTGGGTTATTCAACCTCTAGAGCTCATTTTGAGGTTGTCTTTTCATATGTGACATGCAAGAAGATCTCAAAACGTGATTTGTAACATTATGATGTCATAATTTTATAAGAAAAAAAAAAAAAGCAAGCCAAGGATCTAACTTGAATGTGAGGGGTAGGATGGTGAACACAAAAATAGAATTTTAACATCATTAAAGTATAATTTCTATTTTCCTTTTTTTTGCTATTTTTTAAGTTATGTTTTTAATTGTTATGCAAATAAGATTTTTGATTTTTAACTTCTTTTTTTTTGTAATTTTGTGTTTTTTTTTGGCTAGTTTTTATGTTAAGTTTTTAATTGTGATCAAAATAGGATTTTCGGTTTTTAAATTTTTCTGTAATTTTCTAATTTTTGTTTTTTTTTGCTATTTTTTAGGTTATGTTTTTAATTATGATACAAATAAGATTTTTGATTTTTAATTATATTTTTTTTTGCAATTTTCTAATTTTTCGTTTTTTGCTATTTTTTAGTTTTTAAATTTTTTCATATCTTTTTTACTATTTTTTAGATTATTTTTAATTGTGATAGAAATAGGATTTTTAATTTTGATTTTTGATTTTTGCAATTTGTATTTTTTTGCTATATTTTATTATTTTTTTTTGTGAAAAAACAGGGCGAAAGCCCAAGCTATTACATTAGAACTTGTGGAGGAAACGAAACCCCATGGACATCTTCGAGTAAAGTCGGTGGTTGCTGCAATATCGTAACTTCGAGCAGAAAGATGCAAGCATGGTTAGCAAGGAAACCCGCAGCTTTGTTCCTTTCTATGTAGGTGTGGGTGAAGGAGAGTGTCCATTCACGCCCGATAAGGTTCCTGATGTCACGAACTATTCTAAATCTCTCGAAATTCTGCCGAGTGTCCTTTGATGATGTCAATGACATACTCGTTGTCCACTTCAATGTCTACTTCCTTGAACCTATATTCCAACACACTGTAAGCCCTTGACAAACCCCTCATAGTTCCGCCATCACTGTAGAACTTGCACTAATATAATGCACGAAACCTCTAATCCAGTCGCCGTTAATGTCTCTGATTAGCCCCACCTGCAGAGGCCATCTTAATTTGTGTCGTCAAGAAGGAGCCATCCGTGTTCAATTTGATATGATTCAGGGACGGGCAGGACTAGTTCACCATTCGCTCCTCCCTTCTTCACTGCTTTCAGGGCTACTGCAAAACTATTACTCTGTTAAAGGATTGTTGGGATATGAACCATCTGCTCTGAGTGAACTTCATTGATCAACAGTTTGTTTCAAATTCGTTTGTTTGTTCCTTTGATGATGCATAAGTGATCAGTAAGGATGGAAACCAGTGCTTCGTGTCGGCCGTAAAGAAAGCAGCTCAATAGGAAGTTGAAATGAGTCTTTGCCAGACAAGCCTTGCCTCTTCACGGTCCCTAACTGCATGGAGTTGCGTCTCGGGAGCCGACCTGCAGAGAACACAAATGATTTCATTAGTAAAATGTATGGTTCCCTTTCCACATTAGTAAGAAGTTCGTTATTAGCCAGGAGCCAGAGAAGTTTGTTTTAGGTTATGTTTTTTTTTTTTTTTTAATTGAAAAGGAGGCATATTTGCGTAGTTACAGATGACACATCCTAGGGAGTGACACTCCCTTTACATCATATCTAAGAATAAAAGTAAGGCCAAACAATTGTTGGTATCAACATAAAGAAACTAAGTAGAGGGAGGGAAATATCCAAGAAAAAGAAATAGAGCTCCCTTGAAGGGAGCGATCTCGGCAAAGACACCTCAGGAGAAGTAAGTTGTTGTGGGAGAGGAGGTCCGAGTTCCTCATATTTAGTGTAAGGAGAGATGTTCGCTTGCTCTTGCTCCCCGTTTTCCTGATTTTAAGGTCCCTATGCAGATTGATTTGATGAGATTTATCCTGGGGGCGCCCTGGTGTACCTAGGCTGCTCACCGAAGAGAAGCTATCACCACCACCAATCGAATCACGACCATTTTTATTGTTGAACAACACCACTATATGGAGATTTGGGTCAAGAGTGCGTTTAAGTTGGGGATTGGCTGGGGCTGTGATCACCATCGCCTCCTCCGCGGAGACAATAGGGTTAGGAGCAGGGGGTGTTGATTGAGTTTTACAAACTGGGAAGGGAGTCGAAACATTATTGATATGATCAACCATGGGCTTAGATTTCTTGTGTATTTTTAACTTTATAAGTTTTTGGAGGGTCCAATTTTGCATGAGGTTTTTTGGGCTTTGCCTGGTCGGGCCCACTTGCTAAGCTTCATTTTTTGAAAACTAATTGGAGTTGACTTCCAAGGCTCTCTTTATTACCAACTAAATAACTTTCCTTATCATGCGAAGTCAACACATTAAAGCGAGATCTATTGTGGGAAATAGGGACAGATTTGGCAGTAGTGAGATCATTCGAATCTCGCAGTTTAGCTTTAACTTTCCTAACTGGGCAAGATGCATGGATCCATGGACTCGTCGCATCTTCCGTTGTCGGAGCAGAGAGTTAAGGAGTCGACGGTGGTGGCGTCCCTGTTGGAAGTGGTGCAAAGGAGGAGCTCGCTGTCGTGGATGTAATAGATACCATTGCAGGCAATTCCAAACTCTTTTGGGAGGAGGGACATACACTACTAACATAACCATACAGAGCATATTTGTAACAAATGAATGGAAGGCATTCATATTCCATATTGCAGAGAGTAGCATCAATGTACATTTGCCATGCTAGAGGTTTCTGCAGGTCAAGCTTGACCGCTATTCTTGCGAACTTTGCTCTTTTTGAACCAATAGTATTGTAGTATATCTAGATAAATTTTTCAACTTGACTCGCAATCCATTTCAGAATATCACTTTGATAATAATGCCATGGGAGGCTAGGAAAGTGAACCCAAGAGACGTCGAGAAAAAAGATATTAACCTCTTTGGTATATATTGAAATTAATTGTATAAGGTTGCACTAGGACGTAATGGCCCATGATGTTCCATGGACCCCCAAGAGCATTGTGTGACAGGCATTGGTTCTCTCAAACCGCACCATAAAATATCCATTTTCAGCATCAATAATTTTGAACTTTCCCAGCGCACTCCACATAGATTGGATTCTTGTCGCAATAGTGCGAAAGCCCAAGTTTTCCCTAGGAGTTTAATCATCACCGTATTACCCATCGCAAGTGCCATCTCCTATCTGAGAATGTGATCCAAATAAGATTGTTTTTGGTTCCCATTGTAAGATCCTCAGGTCCTACTACGATCTTTCAATTTGTCGACTTCCTCATGCATCATGCAATCATTATCGATAACATTGTTGTCCACCAAAGTAGCTCGGAATGGTTTCGTCAAACCCACGTCACCAGCGTTTTCAAAGTCGCCATCTTGATGATTTTTTACTTTCATTGTGGATCTTTCCTTCTCATCTGACAAAGCTAGAGGATGAGGTTTTGCTAGGTCAACAAAACTTTCGACCTCCCTTTTTTATGTTATGTTTTAATTATGATACAAATAGGATTTTTTGTTTTTAAATTTTTTCTCTTACTTTTCCAGTTTTCTTTTTTTTGCTATTTTTTAGATTATGTATTGATTGTGATATAAATAGGAATTTTGGTTTTTAAATTTTTTTTCATAATTTTCTTATTTTTGTTTCTTTTTTGCTACTTTTTAGGTTATTTTATAATTATGATACAAATAAAATTTTTTGTTATAATTTTTTTCATAATTTTTTAATTTCTTTTTTTTCTTTTTTTTAGGTAATTTTTTTTAATTGTGATGCAAATAAGATTTTTGGTTTTTTTTTTTTGGAATTCTTTATTTATTAGATATTACGAACTTGATATATCATATTATTTTAAAAGAAATCTATATCTCTACAAAAATAAAAAAAACTTAAATTGTTTTTATGTGAAAATTTTTTGGTTTGATTTTTTAAAAGAAAAGAAATCTGAACTTTATTATTTTTATTTTATTTTTATATCAATCATAATTTTATTGAAGTTCAACACAAGTTACAAATTATGACATAGCTTATACATCAAGCGGTGCCAAACTCCAACAATTAGTACCAACATGACTTCGCGAATTCCTTGTCATATCATGAACCAATGAGTTCATTTGTCTTCTAATGTAACAGATCTTTCATAATGGGATGCCTAGTCAATAACCTCTTATATTCATCCAGGATTACACCAATTTCAATCATATTCGAGTTCAGATTGTTAATGTCATTCACTGCCAATAGTGAGTCCAATTCAAAGATGACTTGTGTGAGTCCTAACCCATCCACCCAGCTCAACGCCTCCTTTATTGTTGCCATAGCATCAGCCTTCAGCGGGAGTACATCTACTCGTGAAATATGAACTTAGTTTGTATGTCTAGGAATAATCCAAATAGCATGGATGCAACATTTATGTAACTTAGTAATGTCAAATTCTCAACAAATATTGCAAACTATAAATCATTGTAACATCACTGCAAATAATTTAATATAATTAAAACATTTAATGTCAAGAAACAAATGTTCAAGTATAAAAAGACTAAAATTTAATTTATTTTAAAATAAAAAATATCTTTAGTACATTAATTTATGTGTACTAGAATAGATTATTGTTTGTTAATTTATATTTTATAAGTATTAAGTTCCTAATATACCTTCTTTATCAAAGATATTTTAACTCTATTTTAAAATCGCATCTAGGTTTTAGGGTTCTAGACCAAAACTGAATTTGGAATCCAAATTTTTTCGAGTTATCAAATCGAACCTCTGAAACTTAGTTGACAACCGCTAAACTAAAGCTTCGGTGGGTTATGTCTAGGGGTGCACATGAAATCTACAAATCCAATTTGATCAAACTCAATTAATTAGCTCTAGTTGTTTCGTAGTTTTTGTTTGTTTACATTAAAGTGGATTGCAAAAGTTGTAATCACCATAGATTGGATTAAATTTTGGATTTCATATCTTAATCAGCAAATCCAATACGCAATCAGGTTCAATTAATCTTAGGTGTGGCTATTTCTTGTATTCCATTTTTTTTTTTTTTTTTACTTCGTTTACCCCACTTTTTACTTAATTTAACTCAATTTTTATCAAAATTTAAAAATACCCTTGCTCACCCATACCCCATACCCCATCACCCTCGCCCTCCTCACCCCAACACCCCTCAATCTTCTATATTTCTTGATTTTAGTCATTGTAGAACATTTGTACTTGATCACTAAGTGTTGTAGGAGTTTTTTTTTATTGAACAAAGTCGGATATGGTCGCGACATGTCCTAGAAATAAAAAAGTGTCGCTCGCAGGATTCGGTAGTACATGGCCGACACCTCTGAAGAGGTATTAGTCGACTTTAACAGCGACATCTAAATGGGGTAACAATCAAATCTGATCGAGACCTTTAAAGAAGTATCTTTCGAATCTGACTGAGAACCGAGATTGTGAAGAAAACTCAGTCTCAGTGGGTGACGGAGGGATCCAACCGAGACCTCTTTAGAGGTGTCGGAGAGTTGTCGGCCTTGTGCGCCGAACCCCGTGGGCAAAAAGAACTAAAATTTTTTTTTCAAATTCTTGAAATTCATGAAAATGACAAAAAAAAAGTGAGTTTACTCGGAATCGCTTGATATTTTGGATTCTATTGAAACTTTGTACCAAAAATGTAAGATTCAAAGCTCAAATCAAAGTCTTAAGTCCAACAACAAAACCACAAACAATATCGACTTAAAAAAGAGAAAAAAACTACTATAAAATCGACACTAAAAGATATGAAAAATGCACCAACAACGTCGAATCGATGGAGTTTCGCTTAGATTTCGTTGGATTTGAATTGGTAGTGAAAATGTGGTTGGAGAAAGGGGTGACTAAGGTATGCATGAGTGGGGTGACTGGGATATGCGTGACTGAGATGACTATGGTATGAGTAAAAAATCTTTATATGGAGGGTAGTTAGGTCATTTCACAATGGTGGGGTAAAAAAACAAAAAAATGAGGTACAAATAGCCGCACCCTTAATCTTTTTACACATAATCTTAAGATCTTGAAATATATTGAAATGATATTAGCACTTCTATGCTTTTAATTCATCTCCTATTTACCTATGTACAATGCATACTTGAGTTAAAAATTGACTTATAATAAAAATTAAACAATTTAGAAAGGTTATAATATAATAATAAAATTCAAAAGGCCAACTAAAAAGCAGTGGCTCCTTTCTTAAAAAAAAAAAAAAAAAAAAAAATAAATAAATAAATAAATAAATAAATAAATTAAATTAAATTTACATCTACTAGAAGTAAAGAACAATTTACATCTACTATAAGTAAAGAAGTACATCTTAAAAAAGCTCAATTTGTTGATTTCTTGTAAACTTAAATCAAGTTGACATCACATAAAAATAAAAAATAAAAAAA
Source organism: Stephania japonica (assembly GCA_039657345.1). Classification (NCBI taxonomy): domain Eukaryota; kingdom Viridiplantae; phylum Streptophyta; class Magnoliopsida; order Ranunculales; family Menispermaceae; genus Stephania; species Stephania japonica. The sequence goes on along the minus strand of CM077565.1, from coordinate 45,664,604 downwards.
AAACCCAAAAGAATTTACAAAAGTGATGCAATAGTATAAAACACATGCTTTTTCTTTGCGAGAAATGAAGGTTTTTCTTTTTTTTTTTTTTTGGTTTCCCACATGAAGTCCGACACCAATTCAATTTTTTTCATTCACAAAACTCGAACTCGAGACATTGTTTAAAGAAACCAAGTCTCTTACTACTTGGGTCAACCAGTATTTTCTAAATGAAGCCTGCAATGTTGTTACCACAACCAGCAGTTCCATATTCAATATGGTTTTTTTTTTTTTTTTGATATTTGTGGACATCCACAGCCTGTCTTCCGCGACTAGTCCCACAAGGTCCTGGTGCAATCGGCCAAGGCATACCCCAGTGACCCTATTACCTTAGGCAGGATTCAAACTCACGTCCCCCCATATTATAACAACTTCTCGTGCTCTGCTCCTACCATCCTAGCAACCCAAGCCGAGTTCATATTCAATATGTAACGCCACTATGACAACCAAGCAATGATTTCTCCTTTGTAAAAATTATCAAATGCTCATGATGGATCAAATAAAACAAATACATAGCTAAAGAAAATCTTTGTTCAAATCTAAACATCATATTGCACTTTGGATGTTACACTGTTTAACATGAACTTAAAAAAGCAAGCAACCTTGAAAGGAGAAGCTTAAAGCTCAGGTCAAAGAAACAATAGAAACACAAATTTGTCCTAAATGATCACCAGTAAGACTGAACTACTATCATTTAACTTTGAGAACTATATTTTTTTTTTTGACTTCTCGACCTATTGGTTCTTTTACATAGAAAGATTACAATAAATACCTCATTTGCCCCCACTTTTGGGGCAACTTGCTATGCTTCCTATGCCGGTCACACGAAAAACTGCCACTGTTGTTGTTCTTTCTGTATTCTAATACCCTCGGCTACATAAGGATTTGAATTTCAGAAGTTTAACACTGCAGATATCTTCTTCCATTCTAAGAGTTCCATGTTTGGATACACGATGTAGGCACCCACAACCACTGCAACAACTGCAAACACCATACTTTTCATGCATATGTTGCTGTGGGACAATCTTCCCAATAGCAATTTGCAGTACTTGTCAGCTGCTCGGATGGACGATTGACGATCTGCATTCTTTACATTCTTCAATTCTTTCTCATTCTGGATTCCAAAACAGAAAAATTCAGAAATGTTGGAACTTGGAAGCTTTCTTTAAAACAAATAAATTATTTTCCTTATCTTCATTTCACACAACTGGTATTGAGAACATGAGGATTTTTTTTTATTTTTTATTATTTTTTATTTTTTTATCGGAAGGGAACTTAAGGATTTATTAGATACATTATTAAAAATAGAGCCCGGCTAAGTGCACCCCAAAAAAGTCAAACTAAAAAAAAAGTCAATCCTACTACAAAATGACTCTTATGCCTCGCACTGTGATTAGCAGTGTATCCTACTACACTTTTCTCTCATTTTGTGCACCTCATCATCATTCTTACACGCTCTTGTGATTTGTGGGCATCATTGAGTAGTTCGGCCTCGCAGATACGAATCTCTTGTTGGAGAGTCGGTCAGAGCCCACTAAGCCTCTAGATGATAAGTCAATCAAAGCCTACTGAACTTTTAATTGAAGAGTCGGTTGGAACCCATTGAATCTTTAGGTCAGCAGTTGTCAACTAAATCTCACCAAAGAGGTTCGATTGGACAACACCGAACCTAGAGAATAAGTCTTCACCATATATTGCCGAACCTAAAACAAATATCTCGACTAAGGTTTTAGAGTTGGGTGCTTTGGTTCGGATGAAGGGGTATTTTGGTAAAAATGTGGGGTGCACTTTTAAATTGAAATTTGAATTTGAGGTACCACGCATAATTGGGTGCACTTAGCCGGGCTCTTAAAAATATGCCAAGAAACCATTATGTGCCTGTGTGTGTGTGTGAGTGTGTGTGTGCAAGAACATGGGAGCTTTTCTACCTTCAGCCTTAAGACCTTCAGAGCTTCCCTGAGAGACTCAGAAGAGGCACGATTAACAGAAAGCGCATTCCATTCAGCGCACAGCTTTCTCAGAACAGCTACACTAGCTTCTACATTATCAAGATAGAGGTTCTCCTGTTTACTCAGAAGTCAGAACAACCACCATTATTATGTATCGGCATAAAAAGAAGCACAAAAGTCGGAGGAAGCACAAACTAGAGTATAAATATGCTTACCCACTGCTTAAGGCAATCTAGATTTTGAGTCAGACACCAGATGCAAATACCAGATGCTTCATTTGAAAGTTCACTGATGTCTGCAATGGTAGAAAGAAACTTAATCCTTTTCCCAGTTAAAAACTCGATCATGAGGTAAATAAATAAATCAAACTCAATACATTGAGATTAAGGGAATTTGACAGCATAGAGTAGACCAAAAATAATGTAAAATGCATTAATTACGAAGGATTGGAAGGATTATAAAAGCATGTCAACTGGTTTAAATCAAGCTAATTAGTGTGTTTGATACATGAGCCAACCCCAACTAATATGAGATTGAGGCTTGGTTGTTGATGTGTGTATAAATTCATAAGCTCTCTAATAATGGACCAGAAATCAGAATGCAACAGATTTCACTTGCACTTACTTTCACCAGCTGCTTTAATAGCAAAATCAAATATTTGCTGCGTAACTTGTTTCATGGCTTTACTTCCCGGGGACCCCGCCAAAGACAACTCTTTGAGAGTGGGATATATTGCCTGAAACCTCTCAGTTGCCTACACAAAAACTAAATGAGTTGAGCTATAAAGTTAACAAGAGCCCTTCTAAATTGGGTATCTTTTACCAACAATAGGAATACTCTTCCATGACACTAACCTTGACTTGAGCAGAAGGTGGTGGAAAAGTAATATGCAGCAAGAACTCAAGAGCATTAGGTGGCACTAGACGTTCACCTCTTCTTACAGCACCATTCAATAAAATTGTCCGGGCTTTTGGAGAAGACAAAATCCTACAACAAAAACAAAACCAATTGCTAGTAAGTAGTAAGCTCAACAGCAACAAGAATTTTCATAAGGATATGGAAAGCACATAAATGCACTCTAAGCATTTTCAGGAATAAATCGAAGAACAAATGTGGAATTTCAATCAGGCTTACATCTCCACCAGTTGCAATATCAAATCCCTTGAATGTGGGTTACTTGATTTGCCACTAATCATGGGCAAGAGGCTGTGTGACCAGGTATACATTCCCACTCCAAGGTCACCTTGTGAAGCCTAGTCATGCCAGAAGATACATTAAGTATTATAATAACATGCACATAACTTCTGGCAACAACAAATGTTTGTATGAGAAAACAACAATCACCTGAGCAATTGCCCACATGATAACTGGAAGTTTATCTTGTCCATGATATTTTGAGTTTTCCCTCAATGCAGGCAATAAAGCAATCAAGACATCGGGCTTCCGTCTCAGTACCATAGCCAAAACAAGGAATATAGCAACCTATAAATAATGCCACATTTTCAGTATTGAGTAGCTAAACCATATACTGCACATGCTTACTTTAAGTGAATCCTAATTCAGAAGAGCCTTGTTTGATTGATTCGGCATATGATCATTCATGGTTCAATATCTAACCAAGACACCAAGAAACTACACTGTCAGACACAAAATCAAGTAGAAGACAATGCATTCAATAATCCTACTGCAATTACATCCATACTCACAGGCTACCCTGATTTTATAATCACAAAATGGTGTCCACCAAGAAATATTTACGTTTTCTTCCTATCTTTCTTGGCCACGATTCCCTTGCGAAATGATTCTATATGGTGAGAAAATATGCATTTGTATCTTGCTCTTCAGATCCTTCTATTATTTAGAAGAAACTAAAATTTAGCCCTTGAAAACTTTAGACCATATTTGGTTTGGAATCACAAAACAATTCTTGTAAATCAATTCCCCAAAAACTGTTTTGGAGGTACTTTCTCAACAACAACAACATAGCCTAAGTCCCAAATTAATTGGGGTCGGCTATATGGATCAAACTCTTCCATTGTGCTCGGTTTAATGCAATTGATGGTGAGCTTTCCAACCCATGCAAATCCCTCCTAATTAATGCATCCCAAGTTAAATTCGGTCTACCCCTACCTCCAAATTAATGCAATTGGAGGTACTTTCTCAAGAATCAAAAATAAGAGTGACATCCCTCTGAAGTCTGAACTGCATGCCTAAAGATTTGAAACAAAAAATTGAAGTTCACATTGTGGAAAGTCCAGACCATACACTATTTTTTTTTTTTTAAAGTAAGAAACAAAACAAAAAGACTGGAAAACTCACACAGAACCAAAGAACACAGATGAGTTTATATGAGAGATATAATATACGAAGGGCAATAGTCGTAAAGGCTAATGCTGGCAATACAGAAAGATTTCTCAATGATTTTTCAAAATATAAGTACAAGGGACTTTGCTGACGCATTCATGATTGTTGAAAACCATTAAGGTGTTGCACCAAGTGGGTGTGGTGAAGTGGTGTTGGGGTCGTACAAAGGTGTTCTCATAATTGGGTCGCTCGTGTTCGAAACCTGGCTCACACATTGAAGCCATCATTTGCCTATTTCTCCCGGGTAATGGGCGTGGTGCCACCGACTTAGCCACATGGGATTAGTTGTACCCAAAGGGTGTAATCCACCCATAGTTATCAAAAAAAAAAATAAAAATAAATATATATATATATATATATATATATATATATATATATTAAGGTGTTGACTGTAGAGGTCAAAAACTACTGTTAACAGCAAGAAATGAAGGTTACAAGGACAAGATGGCAAGTGATATATGTACTATCTCAAAAAATTCAACCAGTTATTGGTATTGGTACAGGTATTCACATTATCAATAAAAAGTGGGTATAAATTTTCCTTTAATGTCCATAGGAATATAATTCTATTGCAAATACAAAAGCAACATATATGACTGCAACTCACCTGAGACTTTGACGGTGCATGTTGGACTGCCTTCTTTGAGCCCTTTGCTGAAGCTTGCTGATTAGCTAGGTCAGCAAGAACTCCATCCAACAACCATACAACAAAGGAACCTAGCGATTCGGAAGATCTTTTGCTGATCCAGTCAAAAGATGTCTTATACACAGATTCAGGCAAATAGCATACAGGAATCTGGCAAATCCGATGCAATTGACTCAGCATCCATAATATTCTAAGAATCAAATCTTTTCTATGTATACATTACTAAAGAAAAATTGGAGGAATCATTGCATTAAATAAATCTGATGAGCATAAACAGATCATCATTGCACAACAAGTGCACAACCTTAGCAAATAACACTGCTTTGCATAAGAAGTGTGTGGGTGTGCTCCCTCAAAGATTACAACTTCCATCCTGATTTTCATTTTTTCTTGTTTGAATAATTCTGGGTCTCCAAACCTTTTTTCAGCCCCACCCCAGTTAGGCTCGACTGTTCCACGAGTCAGTACAATGCCCCAACCACATGACCCCAGTAGATACCAACATCCAACATATTAGGAGTTAGATGGCAGGATTCGATCCCATGGACAACTGGCCATCAAGCACATCTCATAAATTATTTTCCATTAATTTCAAGTTTCAATCTTTCTTTGTCAATGTAAAAGTTCTTTTCAGCTCTAATGGAATATTATCAACCATCAAAGAATCTTTACTAACTCTAAAGAAAGAAGTAAATCAAAACTTACTTCAGCAATCTTGGCAACAGGAAACTCCTTGAACATCTTGGTCCAAGGAAACTGCGCCGCAGTCACCGATGAGAATGCCCGGGCAAAATAATCAGCAAATCGCATCAGCAGGATATCCTCCTGTGATTCATACGAACCCTAAACCCACAAAAATACCAACTTTACAATCAATCACAAACAAATCACAAGTTCCCTAAAAACACACCAAATCACACAGTAATCCAACGTAACATACTGAAACACGATCCCCAATTCTTTACCAAATTCTAACAACAATTCAAGAACTCACAGAGACGTCGAGCAGGAATGCAGCAAGATCGGAAGAATCGATCCTCGACGCCGCCTCCGGAACCGTAACCCTAGGCTTCTTGGGCCTCTTCTCCTTCGTTTTCTTCGCCTCCGCCGCACCATTCTCAGCACCACCACCGGAAACCTCACCATCACCATCGCTCCCATCCATCTCATCCTCCGCCCTCCGCTGCCGCCTCCGCCTCAGCACCGCCTCATCCTCCGCCGCCGCCTCCTCCTCCGCCTTCTTCTGAGCTTCCACGATCCGGCGCCGGCGCTCCTCCGCCTGCTCCTCCACCGACCTGAAAACGTCGGCTTTCCCTCCAAATCCGCCGTTCTGCCCTAATCTTCCGAGATCGGACGCAGATTCCGGTCCCTTCGCCGGATTCTTCCTCTGCCGCTTCTGGTACACCACTTTCTTCCATCCGTGGTCCTCCGCAACGACTCCAGACTCGGCGCCAGCTAGGGTTTTGTCCATGATTCCAATCGAATCGATCGATTTGTTCTTCACAGTTCTTCAACAACTCTCACAGTAGAGAAGTGAAGATCGAATGGAACAACTATGGACCTATTTTATACACTTGGGATTGGGTGAGTGTTTGGGCTTAGAATTTTGAGTTGCTTACGAAAATGCCATCTTTTTTTTTTTTTTTTTTTGAGAAAGTGTTTACTGTTTAGTAATGTACTAATGTGAATGACTTTTTGATTTCGTAGTTTGTGAGGAGATTAATCTTTCTACTAAAATATACATTAAAAGATTTGGTGATTTTATGTGATTTTTATGGCATTGGTTTGTAGAGATATGTTTATATATAGGAAAATGGACCCACATTTGGAGAACATATTTTATTTTTTTTTGCCTGTTTTGTTAGATGTGCCTAAGACACAAGAAAAAGTCATAAATGGTTAAAAAACAAAGTGTGTTCCTCAATTTGTGTGCCCAAAGTGTGTTATTTGGAGTTTTTTTTTTTAACTTCAAGCAAGAATCAAACTACGTACGATCTCCCAAGGTCTTGCCTTTTTGGTAAGTGATGTCTTTATCATTTCACCTAAAAGGCTTTGACTTATATATATATATGGAGTTGAATACACAACATCATACACAATGAGCTGCTGCAAAAAGTTCGTCCGATAAGACAAAGATGAAAAAGGTCCGACGAGAAGCACTCACATAGGAACACAAAAACATCTACAAAAGTTCATCCAGCAAATAATGACGACAGTCCAACAACGACAAGTTAATGACGCATGCCGATGAGAAGCACGTACACAGAACTGTTACGAAAAGTTCGTCCAGTAAGATAAAAATGAGAGGGGACGACGAGAAACACGCACACAAGAACACAAAAACTACTGTGAAAAGTTTATTTGGCAAACAATGACGACGGTTCGAAAATGACAAGCCGATGACGACATACCGATGAGAAACACGCATACAAAACTGCTGCGAAAAGTTCGTTCGGTAAGACAAAGATGAGAGGTGTGACGAACCTAGTTCCAAAACCTAAAACTAGACCCTACCTGGCCTAAACTTACGTGGACTCACGAGCCAATCTATGACGGCCCCTTCTCAAATCGAGGGTACCGCTTGGCCTAATCCTATAATTAAGCCCTAATCATGACACGTAGGACCTAATTATGTATTAGTCAGCATTTACTACCTATAAACTCGTGGATTGTGTTTAGGCTAAGTAATTCACTAACACTACAAGTTTTCAAATTTCCAGAGCTATCAAGTTAGCGGAAGTCATGTTTTAATTAGTGGAAGTCTTTAGTATATTTAGTGGAAGCATTCATGTAAAACCTAAGTGTGGAAACCAGGAAACAACGATCACAATAATATATGCAAGTAAACGACGAACATATAAATAACGTGATAGTCAATGTCAGGTAGTCTAACACTCATCCCAACAAAATACCCAAGTATAAAACATAAATAAAACAATATGCAACAAAATACCCTACATGTACGAGAAGCTACGCGCTCTGAACTCAGAAGTAGTCGTCGATCTTCTCCTTACCCGGCCTGGTGCTGCTCGACAGACCTACACCCATCGTCACAAACTAGACGGTTAGTGTATTTATATTTAAGTGATAACAGGAGGCTTCTATACTACATTTCCAAAGTAATGGACAGGTATTTAAATGCATAAAATAGCAGAAAAGATGTAACATCCCCTAATCTCAATTAGAGAATATTCGATCTAAAACCCTAATTAAGCCCCAGTAAATCAGATTGGACATAATTAGAGCCAGCAGCCTTGTACCTATTCTTGTTTATAACCTGTATATCTTAATATCGAATAACAAATTAAAATAAAACGCAGTGGAAAATTTAAAACTTTTTCGATAAGTTCAAGATATACAAATCCAATATAATCCTCGGTGTTAAACTTGTATTTCCACCTTAATTATTACAAAATAGTATTCAATACAATAATTATAAAACAGGAACTCACATTACATCGCAGGGAAGATATTAGAATTCTAATATTCTCCTTTCCTGATTTCTAGTGTTCGTCCTTAACCTGGAAATGTTAAGTTGGATAAGCTTCTACATGCTCAGTAAGTGACTCTTATACCAGCTATCAATCATCAATTTAATATCAAGACAATGTATAACAACATGAATCCAATGCATATCTAAAAAAATATTTGAATCAATATAAACAATATATAAATAGAAACAAGTCCATGAATTCATTGTAATGTACCCATGATTTGTATTTCAATTTCAGTATTTGAATTGAGTCGCCCTCTCACATCATCAAGAACATGTCACTGGGCATCTAACCAGTTTCTATCGATGTGCAGCCAACTCATAAAACATATAGTCGCACTCCCTCATCGTCTCTAAACCAATCACTGCTCATCTGATTGATTTATGACTGATGAGCTACCAACTCAATAGGAAAGTATTGATCAAAATATTTTTCAAATCACTAGGGGCGCGGTAATGGAAGGCCACCCCATCACAGTTTCAAACCCCAGGCCGATCCATCCTGCCAAATCTCTTTCTAAATTCCATTTTCATTTAAAAACATTTTTATAAAACCAAAGCCAAATCATGATACATTACCTCATTCCCAGTCCACTGCACTACATGCTCTAATAATACTATTTTACATTGCATAATTGATAAAAGATACGAGTCCCACTTATCTGTCATAAGCCTTCTATGTTTTACCGACTTGTACGACTCTCCGGAGTCCTCAAACCTTTTCACATCGGTCCATTACCTAAAATAGACCAACTGTTATCAACTTATGTATAATATTCATTTATTAACATTTTTAAACTGGTCCCATTCAAATTCGAAATCTAAAGACATAGTTTTTATCTTATTTTGACCATTTCACGTATTTCGAGGTAAAAACTCTGTTATAACGTCTCCTTCGACTTTCAAATTCTTAATTTTTATAGAAATTCTTTAATTTCTAATTGTTTGGTCAAAATACTATTTTTTTCATATTCTTTCCTATTTTTCTGGATTTTCTTTCTTTTCTTTTCATTTTTCTTTTATTTATTTGGTTTTTGGCTTGAACCAGTTAAGCTCGAATCGGCCTGGTTCAGGACCCCTTCTTCTTACTCGTGACAACACAGTCGCTGCTGCTAATTTTTTTATTATTTTTTTCTTCGATTGGGGTTGGGTTGGATGGAGTTGGCTCCCAACCCAACCCCAATCACCAAACGTTTTCAACATCAGCCATGGCTTCCGCCATGGCTGAACTTTTCACCACCACAGCCGAACACAATAACCCCAACACTACCCCGACCTCAACAAGAACAACAACAACAAGCGAAACAATAACAACAATGAACACAATTCACCTTCACTCTTCATGTCCTCGCCTCACCATCACTGAGCTCTCCTTCTCTTCTTTCTCCTCCTTCTCCCGATCGTCTCGAACTCCTGTTCTCACTCTCTCCTCGTTCGTTTTTCGTTCTTAACATGAGGAGATGTTGTTATCTTGAGAAATATCCAAAATGCCCTTAAGCCTATCTCATTTCCTTATTTACCCCACTGCCCTTATGGATAATTTCACATTTTTTGATTTTTATTATATATATTTATATATTCTAATTTATATATAAATATATATATTTATCGATATGTCGCGCCTAAAATTCTGATTTGCTCGCCAACGAGAACCCTCAGGCGTGCACACCACTATACGTCCTACGTGTATCATTCGCGACCCCGCGTATCACTCGGTGCCGACAATTTACCATTATTTTATTATTTTCTATTTTAATATATATTTATATATATCCATAATATATAAATATATATTTATGCTTATAATTATGCCTATAATTACGTAATTTACTCTAACGAGTACATTTAGACATCAACGCTATCCCGTGTCTTATGTGTGTCCTCCTTGACCTACACATGGTATTAGGCATTCTCTTATTGGTCTGGTTATTCATTTATACATACTAATACAATCCATACAAACACAATACAATACGCCAATCCACATACGTATTAATCGTGACAAATTGAACTTAACCACGAGCCTAACTCGGATTAATTACTATTCAGATTAACACTAATCACGTGCTTAAAATAACGGGTCGTTACAGTCTCCCCTATTTAGCAACAATTTCGTCATCGACATTAAAGGTATGTACAAGTCACCAATGATTTCGAAGAGTAATGGAGTTCACTATTCCATTATAATTCTCATTACTTGCTTGTCTAGTATATGTGGTTGCACCTCCCGATTACTAGTACAAAACTTATCTCAACTTTACTTTGAAGAATAATTTAGTTCAATCCGAATCTACTAAGCCCGTTCATAGGTGAGATTTTTCAAAAGATACATTCATAGGTGAGATTTTTCAAAAGATACAATTTATCTTTGGATACCTCCAACAACCTATGATATTTGTCACGTTTGCTCTTTTTCTTAAAAATTGTTGTAGCTCAAGCATTGACAAATTCATTCAATATCAACAGTATAGTGTCTCCTACCTCCGTTCATCCTATGACTGAACGGCAAGGTCGACAATTATCATGTCTCCTACCTCTGTCCACTACAAATGAATAGCAAGGTTAACATATGTGTGTCTCCTACCTCATTCCACCTATCGGTGAATGGCAAGGTCAACCCCACAACACTCACTCTTTCGAAACTTGCTTGAAACTTATAGATTTCATCAATTTATACACTACAACTTATAGTTTTTAACCTCATATTACTCATTTCTTTTATATTATAGTTATACATTACCTAGTCTACTCTATTTCCTCCGTGTAGTTCTTTATTACTTCATTCATTCTAGTACAATATTTCCTATTCTTATATCTCACCCCTATGATAGGATAAGAATGAGCAAACCTCATTCTATAACCCCTCGGATTATTAAAATTATTAAAAAAACTCACACAGGTAAATCAATTCTTTTAGTGATTAACATTATGAGACACAAGCTCAATTATACTCATTGAATTAAGATTATTAACATAATCAGAAAATATATTGTATTGAGATTGAGACTGGTTTTCAATTTATATTAACAACTTCTTCCCTCAATGGAAGCAAGCCTCGGATCTCTATGTGGAACATTATAATATTATACCATCTCACATCTCCATACGAATATTTTGCTCAATCCTTTCAAGCATAACATATGCTCTCATTGACAAGAATCTTGCAGACTAGCTTCCCACATCAAGTAAAACTCAAATTATCATTGTGCTAACATCTTATTCACATTACAAAATCTACAATCGTGTTTTTTTTCTTTTATCAAGTATAGACAAGAATCTACCTAACTCTTTAGGTTTTACTATTCAATATCGCATACTGAATACATCTCATATCTCTTTATAATCTCATTATATATCATAAATTCAGACAATTAGTAGTTTATTTGTATACCTAAATATGATATGACATTGCATATATCAATAATATAAAGAGATTTATAAGATATTCAGAATGATTCTTGACTAACCTTTCACCTGAATTAGATATTCATTTCAAAATTTAATACGTCCAGCAAAATTTTCATTAGAACATCTAATCTAGACACTACTCATTCATAATCAATCTTTAACACATTGAGTAGTTCCAATTATATTTCTTTATCAATCCCATCACCTATTAATTTATTTATTCATTGAGTTTAGTTTTCTTCTAAACTCCAAAGGAAGGACCGATAATTATTAATTTCAACCTCTCAATTGATCATATGCCTGCTCAGGGCTTTCTTTATTCATCAATACTATCTATCTCTCTAAAGAGATAATATTGAGAAGTTCATATTATAATTACATCACATGCCTTTTTCTCTTATTTAAAGTATTGACCAGCTTCAATCACTTTGTATAGGTGATTACTCATAGTGAATATATCATTTTTCGCATTCTGGTGATTCATTTCACCTCAAATTATCTTCACTCTGACAAAATTATTTTCTTCAAACTCTCATAGTTTGAAGCTTTCATCAATTTACATTTCACTAGTTTCATTGGTTCTCCAAAATTTTTCATCTATCATTTAGTGATTCCTCTAAGATATTTTAATTTTAGAAATAACTAAATGACATTCATACCTTTCAAACCCGTGTACATGATACAACTGTACTTCATATCCTTTTAATGAATGAATGAACTTGCACGTTCTATCAAATCAATTGAATTTATACTAATACTGGGATCCCCATCCCTATCTAATCATTTTTAAGTCTTTCCTCTAAGACTTATTATTGCAATCATTCCATTCATCGTTTAAAGTACATATTCTCAACTTTTCATTATCACTTAATGTCGTACAATAGTTTGGTACTCTTACCAACACTATTGTTTCCTATTAGTTTATTTTAAACTATATCAAATGTATTTACTACAATATCTTATTTTATTGTGTCAATAGACAACTACTTAGATAAAAAATTAGGTTACATCTATAACTTTTCCATAATCCAAGTATAATTAAGCAACTAGTGTAGTCAAACCATTTCAATTTATCAAAGCATCCTTTGTATAATATGCAACTCATCTTCATTCAATTCTAAAGTTAATTGAATATACAACACAACTATATCACAACTCTCTGTATAAGTTATTTGTATCCTTCAATTATTTCACATTTTATCATTTTTCTATCTTTGTGTTGAATATAAGACAATTCTCTAATTGTATTAATCTCAGTCAAATCCTTTGACTCATAATTTAAAATTCAACACATATTTTAGTGGTTTACAGTTGAAACTTAACATTCGCACCTACAACTTTTAGTATACACTAATCTATCGTCAGGAGTTCACATAACTACGATAATGCTTGTGTTTTTGGTAAGTCTTCAACTCTTTATGTATTCATTGTCATTGTCAACACAATGATAATCAAATTCTAATAGAGTTCAACAACTCTATTTTCTTCATTGATAAACATAGCATGAGCTCTAGTGAATTTCTATAGTTTCAACCATAATCTCTCTCCTTACCAAGCCACCGCTTGATATTATAATTCTCCATTATGATATTTACTCAATAACAACCAAATCTCAATCAATTCTTGAGAATAATTGGTTTCATTTCAATTATCCACATGAATTGTCAATTCTAGGAAATAACATTCATTCACTCATGATTTTATTCAAGTTAACTCATCACTCAAATTGAGTTCTCAGACTTATACAATTCTCAAAATACCTCGAAGTAAAATGGAATTGATCATTGGTTTGGTCTCAACATCAAGTAATTGATGAATTCCTAACTTAAGTTGTGATAAGATTTTAAGCAACTCAAATAAACAACCTTCTGAAGCCTTAACACCACAACTTTCGTTCATCAATCTTGACTTTTCATTAAAGATCTATTATATGTTTACATAATCCAAACCATTTGAGTTTGGAGTGATTACTGTATTTCTACGAATTATCATTCGTAGAATTTATATATTTAAACATTTTCATTATAGATCGCAGTTAGTATCAATCTATTGATATACTGCTTCATTTATTCATTCCCTATATCATACCTCATTCATTGGATTTTTAATTCTTAACTTTATTGATAACTCATTCTCTCCAATTTAGACTGTAACATTCCAAAAGATCAAATTATACTTCACTAGCTCATTACCATGTTTTTTCAATTATATAAGTTTTTACAAGTTTCAATTTCAATTTGAAATTACCATTAGATTGACAGAACTTCAACAATTAAGATAAAGTTGACTAACAACTCAAATTCTCTATAATCTATCAACTCTTATCTGTTGCTGTGAGTTTTCACTGTTAGTGTAACTTTATTATTTTCATCATTTCCTTACCATCTCCTCATTGATATACACATCAATATGATATTCTCACATTTCATTTCTCTATGTGTGGTTACGCCACATCATCATTCATTTCTTTTTATTGCTCTATTAATGAGTGTAGTTACCCACAACAACACTAATAATCCCTTTCTATTCCGCCTTCAGTATGTGCAATTATATCCCAACTATACTGACAGATTTCCTTATTATCATATTATTAGTGCGTGTAGTTACATCGCAACAACACTAATAAACCTCTTCTTTACCTTACTTTCAATATATGTGGCTACCTCACGACCATACTGATAAATTTTTTTCTCACTATTCCAATATAGACTAGCACTATATCTGAAATTTTATACTTCATAATCATTCATAAAGTATAATTAACTAGTGGTTATATAACCTCAACTAGATTCTCGTCATCCTTTACCACTAATACCTCACATTGAATGACTTTTCATTTCATTCAACTAGTCTCAACACTAATACACTCTACTAAAAGTAATTCATCACCTTGAGTTTCGTATAAGTCATTCATTCCATTTTTTTAAGGTTAATTTACTTGACATAAGTCTCTAAGTCCAGGGCCCATTATTCCTTTAACACTGACTATTTCTCATCAGACAATATCAGTGTGAATAAAGACCATTAGAGATTGTCTCATAGGAAAGCTATCTCTAAACTCTTCCCTTTCCATACTTATATTATTAGGATTCAAGATTCCACAAACCCTACCCTCAATATATATACATTCTCATCTCATGAGAAATAGATGGATATAAACTATCTTATTATCGTTCTACTGCCCTCCTTTATTTTATTATCTCTGAAGTCCAGATTCTCAAGAACCCTTACCATCAATTCTCTTTTGACTTACCAAGTCATAGATATGAGATGAGACTTCAGATTCATTCCTAGGCAAGACAAGACAACTATATTTATTGCATAGATATAATATAAGCTCAAAAATACATGTCTCAAGCTTTTATCTTTCATTACCCCCAAAACATCGATAAAACTATTATTTTTTAATCCTAGGTTATCCCTGACTCGAGAACCAGTATTCAAATCAGTTAACCTAAATTTTCATCTAATATATAGGTAATAACTCAAAGCTCCAAATCCAAACTGTATCAGAATTATCACACCATTCGAAAACCATTCAAAAGTGATAACCTCAATCCATGATACTAATCCATATTAGATTTATTCCATTGACTTCTCAGTGGAATAACTAAGCCAAGCTTTACAATTTAGTCTATGATATCACACTATATCAGAACTATTTTTCAATTCAAGACCAATAATAACCTCTGATCTGTAAAGCCTTGGCTCGGATACCAACAGTAACATCCCCTAATCTCAATTAGAGAATATTCGGTCTAAAACTCTAATTAAGCCCCAGTAAACCAGATCGGACCTAATTAGAGCCAATAGCCTTATACCTATTCCTGTTTACAGCCTGTATATCTTAATATCGAATAACAAATTAAAATAAAACGCAGCGAAAAATTTAAAGCTTTTTTGATAAGTACAAGATATACAAATCCGATATAATCCTCAGTGTTAAACTTGTATTTCCATCTTAATTATTACAAAATAGTATTCAATACAATAATTATATAATAGGAACTCACATTACATCGCAGGGGAGATATTATACTCCTAATATTCTCCTTTCCTGATTTCCAACGTTTGTCCCTAACCTGGAAATGTTAAGTTGGGTGAACTCCTACATGCTCAGTAAGTGACTCTCATACCAACTATCAATCATCAATTTAATATTACGACAATGTATAACAAAATGAATCAAATGCATATCTAAAAAAACATTTGAATCAATATAAACAATATATAAATATATACAAGTCCATAAATTCATTGCAATGTTCCCATGATTTGTATTTCAATTTCAGTATTTGAATTGAGTCGCCCTCTCACATCACTAAGAACCGGTCACTGAGCATCTAATCAGTTTCCATCGATGTACCGCCAACTCATAAAACATAGAGTCACACTCCCTTATCGTCACTAAACCAATCACTGCTCATCTGATTAGTTTATGACTGATGAGTTGCCAACTCAATAGGAAAACATTGATCGGGATATTTTTCAAGTCACTAAGGGCGCAGTAATGGAAGGCCACCCTATCACAGTTCCAAACCCCGGGCCTATCCATCCAGCCAAACCTCTTTCCGAATTCCATTTTCATTTAAAAATATTTTTAAAAACCAAAGCCAAATTACGGTACATTGCTACATTCCCAGTCCACTACACTACATGCTCTAGTAATACTATTTTACATTGCATAATTGATAAAAGATACAAGTCTCACTTACTTGTCATGAGCTTTCTATGTTTTGCCGACTTATATGACTCCCCGAAGTCCTCAAACCTTTCCACATCGGTTCATTACCTAAAATATACTAACTTTTATCAACTTATGTCTAATATTCATTTATTAACATTCTTAAACCGCTCTCATTCGAATTTGGAATCTAGAGACCTAGTTTTTATCTTATTTTGACCATGTCACGTATTTCGAGGTAAAAATTGTTATAACATCTCCTCCGACTTTCAAATTCTTCATTTTCTATAGAAATCCTTCAATTTCTAATTGTTTAGTTAAAATACTATTTTTTTTTTCATATTTTCCCTATTTTTTGGATTTTCTTTCTTTTCTTTTCATTTTTCTTTTATTTATTTGGTTTTAGGCTTGAACCAGTTGAGCTAAACTGGCCCGGTTCAAGATCCCTTCTTCTTCCTCGCGACAACACAGTTGCTGCTGCTGATTTTTTTTTATTTTTTTATTGGGGTTGGCTCCCAACCCAACCCCAATCACCAAACATCTTCAACCTCGGTCATGGCTTCCGCCATGGCCGAGCTTCTCACCACTACAACCAAACACAATAACCTCAACACTACCCTGACCTCAACAACAACAACAAGTGAAACAACAACAATGGACACAACTCACATTCGCTCTTCATGTCCTCGCCTCACCATCACCGAGCTCTCCTCCTTCTCCCGATCGTCTCGAACTCCTGTTCTCACTCTCTCTTCGTTTGTTTTTTTTTCTTAACATGAGAAGAGGCGCTTATCTTTGAAAATATCCAAAAATGCCCTTAAGTCTATCTCATTTCCTTATTTACTTCACTGCCCTTATGACTAATTTCACATTTTCTGATTTTTATTATATATATTTATATATTCTAATTTATATATAAATATTTATATTATTGATATGTCACGCCTAAAATTCGGTTTGCTCGTCAACGAGAACCCTCAGGCGTGCATACCACCATACGTCCTACGCGTGTCACTAGTGACCCCGCGTATCACTCAGCACCTCGCAATTTACCTTTATTTTATTATTTTTTATTTTAATATATATATATATATCCATAATATATACATATATATATTTATGCCTATAATTATGCCTATAATTATGTAATTTACTCCAACGAGTACACTTACATGTCAACGCTATCCCGCGTCTCATGTGTGTCCTCCTTGACCCACACATAGTATTAAACATTCTTTTATTAGTCCGGTTATTCATTTATACATACTAATACAGTCCATATAAACACAATACAACACGTCAATTCACACACATTAATCGTGACAAATTGGGCTTAACCACGAGCCTAACTCAGATTAATTACTATTCAGATTAACACTAATCATGTGCTTAAAGTAACGGCTTGTTACAAAAGATGTTAAAAGAGTAATGCAAGTAAATACCATAATTAACAGAAATAGACAGACTAACATAGGCTAAGTCGAGATTATCTACGTTCGATCGGTGGTGAGAACTATCACTTAACCTTTTTCAACTATTGTATGGAGTTGGCTCAACATACCTCATCAATGGCGGAGCTGCACTCAACACGAATATATATAACTTGTCGACTACCCCGTAGTTCATGCTACGTGTGCCACCCAAGTATATTGGTGAGTGCCAGAGACCTCGAGAAACCAATTCTCCCGTGAATCCGTACATCTTTCGTGCAATGAACACTAGATAATCTCTTACTTTAGTTTCCAAGGATTTAACATTCTTAGGTTTCTAAGGGATCGAAAATAAGTTAGGCTACAAAGCCCCAAAGGAAATATGGTAGAAGTTCAATTTAACCCTAGAGCATGCATTTTCTAAATATCCAATAAACCATAGTTCAATACAAACATTGAGCATATAAGAAAATAGAGTCAATGAAAATATTACAAGGCATCATGCTATTTCAACATTCATAATGAACATAACAAGGGAAAACATGATGAAAGATTTCAATCTGTAAGTCAGCAAATTGACTGAAAAGGAAAATCACGGAATGAAATAAAGTAAAGAAATCCCACAGTTTCACTTACAAGTTAAAGGATAGTCTTAGCTATCCGGCCTTGCGACACTCCTGTACCCTCGTCCCTAGACTCCCGGTACACTATCCTAAATCCTGGTATGTTTAGTTAATATTTAGGGTTGGTGTGTGTCGGTTGTATAAGTCGTATACTTGGTTGATCAATTAAGACTTTTAGTTATTTTATTTAAAAATGGTTGTGAACAGCACCTAGCGCACTAGTGATGTCACCTAGCGTGCTAGGAGTGATTAGTGTGTTATGGAGAACAATTAGTGCACTAACTGTTCTTGGTGAACAATGCCTAGCGTGCTAGACGTTTCTCCAGCGCGCTTGGTGGAATTAGTGCATTATTTATACGATTAGCGCGCTAACTGTTCTTGAGTGAACAGTGTAGTCTTCAACCCCAGAACACATAGCGCACTACGTGCACGAAGCCCATAATTTCCAATAGGGAAATTCTGGTTTTCTGGGGGGTTTTGGGCATCACCGATTCACTCAAAATGACATGCATGATAACAATAGATCAAATTAGACTAAAAAACTACCCGAAAATACAAGAAAATCTCGGTTAAACGGATCGATTCATGCATGGACTCTTTTAAAAATTTCACCAAAAAACCAAGTTTTTCTTCAAAATTCTGATTTGAAACCCCGATTAGCAGTCGAATCTACACCAATATGTAGTAAAAACATTTTGAAAACAAAAATCACAGTTTAATTCCGTTTTTCATTAAAATACCCATTTTAGAGGGTGAGGGTGATTATCTTGGCTTGGTTCTCCAAATCCTCTTCACTCCTAGTACAGATTGCTATAAAGATTTCTAGAAATCTCTCCTCTCCAGAAACGTTGTATTTGCATGGGATTTGTGGGTGAAAAAATGAGATATCCATTAATCAAGTGGGTATATATGGTTTTGATGGGATCTAGTGTGCGCCACGTATCTCGAGACTAATCTAAGGGCTATTAACTGGGCAGTCCAGTTTCTCATGTGATGCAAAGTAGGTAACACCCAATATGGGAGTGTGTGGCAACACAGATCCTGAGGGCTGTCCTAAGATTGGTTTAATTCTATAGGACATTTAAATGTGATTTACTAATATTAAAACTATAGGCTACAATCTAATGTGCATTCATTTAAATACCAAGGTTGTGTACTAATTTACTTAAATTGTATTTAACTAAGTTTAGACTTACCACAAGTCTTGCTACCCGGTACCCCAGCTTGCACGTAACTCGAGGCATGTCCTCGATCGCGTCTCGACGTCGATAGCTGCAAGTACTGACTTATTTAGTTTACACACATATACAACACTAGGCATACACCATTTCAAATATAAAATTTACCTCGACCACGTGCCTCGGTCGATGTGCGCATCTCATGAGGGTCCCACGTCACGGGTCGGTGATCCTGATTAAGTAAATTAATCAAAATTAGATAATTGGGTTGTGACACAATCTCGCTGAGTCACGCAAGCTTAGTCATCATTCCTTACCATTTATTAAGCAAAAGTGAGTTGTCAAAGGAAATGCGGAAGCTATAAAACTCCAACTAAACGAAATAACTCTTAAGACATATAGTCAGAACAACCTAGAGTGTGAAAACTATGCATATGTATATTTCATCAAAATGTCAAATATATCAGAGGAGGGTACCATCAAAATATACATATCCCAAGATCTCTCATAACCCATATCCCAATGTGAACAAAAACAAGTATATACATAATACAAAATGTAATCTACATCAGTCAAGAGGAGAGCTACTTCGATATACTCAAATCAATTCACCTAACTGAGGAGCTTTCCCCTTGCTGGACTGCGGATCTGCACTAAGTCAAACACAAGAATGACGAGCCAGGTAAGTAACGCCAAACAAGACATACATACAACATTTTGAAATAATAATCCAGACTATATTCATGCCGATAGAAAGAATGGTACAAGGAATACATGAATAAATAAATATTATAAATAAATAACTGAGCAATCGAATATGAGTGTCCCAGAAAACAAACAGATAGGTACAAAGTGGTCCTGACCAAATAGTTGTGAGTCGAAGAAAAACCTTACAAGACTCAGATTCTAGTGCTTGGTCAACATCCAACAACCCTAAATCCAACGAACCAGGGAGACTTCCTGATAATCTAGTTAAGAACTCACTCCTCGCACAAAAGTAACCAATGTAGTGCATCTCGAAGCCATGGCTCTTGCATGTTACTTCAGATGGCCACCCTTCCAAAAGCCACCGTTGACTCACTTGCTCTCGGACAACTCAATAAAAATAAAATGCCAAAATTGGGCTCAGAACAATTAAAAAAAAATAAAGCTCAAGAAATAATTGTACAATTCCTCACTAATTTACTTACCTGTATCCATAACTAAACATGCACTCACATATCCCGACTTGCCTCCTACGAATACACGTGTGTCCGACATTGACTAAAATCCCATGATTGTCATTTAATTGCAATTTCCCATTAATTATCCTCAATTTATTCAATTTTTTATAATTTTATTCATTTACGTAATTGGGTCAATTTATTGGGTATTGGGTCATATTCGAATCCATTTGGATACATGAGAGATTCCTGGAATTTTCTAAAAATTTCTCAAAATTTGGTCTGTGAACACTGTCACTCTGTGAGTGGTATTGTGGGGGTCAAAACTCGACGACATCACTTAAAGCGTGGGTCTGGGGTGCTTTCTACCCTAGACGTCGTGGAGAAAAACTCTCAAAGGTGTCATTTTAAGTGTGACTTCCTAGGGCCCTCTGCTCTGGGGGCTGTGATCGACGTCGTGGAGCTTTAGGTTCTAGGACGTCCCTCGCGACATCCGTACCAAAACATCAATCCGCGATTTTTTGAAACCCTGACTCGTGTCACCACGTTCCAAGCCAATCTCAATCTCATAAGGGTTCCAACACAAAACCATCATTCCTTCGTACCAAATACTTTCGAAATCAAAATTTACCAAAATTCCCCAAAATTAAACAAAAATGCTCAAAACTTCAAATCCTCAACCCTCATAGCAACACCATACACAAGCTTAATGATCCTCGAAATCTTAACAAAACATTACCAAAAATTCTAGAAATTCGTGACCTATCATGGTGTCTGAAAAATCACGATGAAAACTCAAAAAATAGGCGTAAAAAATGACGATAACTGAACGGGTAGACGAGATATCACCTTAATCCACGTCGTAGCTCGATCATCGGTCTCGATTCGAGCCCAAACCGTCGAAACCCCAAGCACGATCATGTTTTCTCGTTGAGAATAAGAGGAGAGAAATGAATAGAGAGAAATGTTGACCACAACTATATATATAGTTGTTCTTCATCATATCACAGATACGTATCTCGAGGCTCATCCCTTGGTCCTCATTCACACCATCCAACAACCCTTGTGACTGTCACGGCCCAATTTCGCTAATCTTGATTAACTGCTTAATCAGGATTACCGACCCGTGATGTGGGGCCCGCATGAGATGCGCACACAGACCGAGACATGTGGTCGAGGTATATTTTATGTTTGTTTCGATGTATTCCTAGTGTTTTGTATGTGTGTAGGCTGACTAAGTCAGTATTTGCAGTTATCGACGCCGAAACGTAGCCGGGACACGCCTCGAGTAGCGTGAAAGCCGGAATACCAAATAGCGAGACTTGTGGTAAGTCTAAACTTAATTAAATACAATGTAATTAAATTAATGCACATTAAATTGTAGCCTATGCTGACAAATTAATTAAATTGAATTAGACACATTTATAATTATATAATACATATATTTATTTAAAAATAAATAAATAAATAAATAAATAAATGTAAAATGACCAAAAGGGGCATTGGCTTACAAGGAAAAGGATAGGGTTGCAGGGGCAAAATGGTCATTTGACCCTAAAACACCAATAAAAAGAAATCACCGCCGCCACAAAAGAAGAAGAAGAGGAAGAAGAAGGAAAAGAGGAAGAAGAAGAAAGGGAGAGAGAGGAGGAGAGTTCGACAGAGAGAGTAATCGGAGAAGAGACCGGAAGCTTCGAGGCGTGGCGTCGACGATTTGAAGGTAAGGTGGTGTTGTTGCATTATTAAAGTGGTATTTTGTTTAAGCTTGAAAAATTGTGTTTTAATGGTGGATTGGATGATTGATGGTATTGTTGTTGTGTAATGGATTGAAAAAGGAAATAGAGAAAGAAGGAAATCAAAAAAAAAAAAAAAAAGAAGAGGAAGTAGAGAGGCTGCTGTTGCAGCAGCGTCTCTGCAATGGAGAAGATGAAGGAGACCCGGTTGGACCGGGTCTGACCCGGTCCAACCCAAAAATTTATAAAAATAAATAAATAATAATAATAATAATAACAATAATAATAAATAATAATAATATATATGTAATATATATACATACATGTATATATGTATATGTATACATAATATATACATGTATGTATATTTATATATACACATACACATGTACACATACAAAAAAAAATAATAATAAAAAAAATAATAATAAATATGTATGCATACATATATATATATATATATATATATATATATATACATATATGTGTATTTGTATATATATACATATACACATATATGTATATATACATAAAATATATCTATGTAACAAAATATAAATAAATAAGTAAATAAATGATATGAAATAATCTTTCAGGGACCTAGGGGTGTTACGAGAGTTCGGGAGCGCTAGTCGGAGTGTCGCGAGGCCGGATAGCCATAGCTATCCTGTGACTTGTAAGTAAAGCTGTGGGAACTCTCTACTTTATTTCATTCATATTAATTCTCTTTTCAGTTAATTTGATGACTTATTGTTAGTAATCTACCATCATGCTTTCCTTGCTCTATTCAAGTTGAATGTTGTAATAGCATGATGCCTTGTGATGGTTTCATTGACTCCTTTCCTGATATGCCATATTTTGTTGTGAATTATATTATAATTGATGTTAGAGATGCATGCACTAGGGTTATTATGGTAATTAGTTTGTATTCTATTTTCTTTAGGGCTTTGTAGCCTAACTTATTGTTGATATCGTAGAACTTTAGAAATGAAAATCCTTGAAATAAAAGTTGAAGATTATCTAATGTCCATTGCACGAGAGATGGGTGGATTTACGGGGTCACTGACCTCGGGGTCACTGGACCTCGGGGTTTCCGGCACTCACCACTATTACTTGGGTGGCATCACGTAGCTTGAACTACGGGGTTGTCGGCAAGTTTATATATATATATTCAAAAAATTTACAAAGCATGTTAAGAGTATCTCCATACGATAGTGGAAAAAGGTGGTTGATATTTCTCACCGCCGACCGGACGTAGATCATCTCGACTTAGCCTGTGTCAGTCTATCTAACTCGGTTAACTGTGATATTTATATGCATTACTTTCTTAGCACATTTTTCTGCTATATTATGCATTTAAATATATGTCTTTACTTTGGAAATGTAGTAGAATTCCCCGGTTATCACTTAAATATCACTATACTCATCGTCTAGTTTGTGATGGTGGGTGTAGGTCTGTCGAGCAGTACCAGACCGGACAAGGATAAGATCGGCGACTACTTTTGAGCTCGTAGCGTGTAGCTGTCGTACACGTAGGTCATATTTTTGTATTATGTTTATATACGTCTTTTGCTTGGGTTGTTTTGTTGGGACGAAAGTTAATTCACCCGACTTTTGGACTTTCACTTTGTCTATATGATCATCGTTTATTTCATATTGATATTGTGATTGTTATTTCCTGGTTTCCACATTTAGGATTTATATAAAATACTTCCGCTAATACGTTAAAGACTTTCGCTAATTTGATATTTCTTATAAAATGATAGGGGATTTTCTTATCCCTGAACCCAATTAACGAGATAATAGGTAGTACAGGCTGACTAATATGTAATTAGGTCATACGTGTTGTAATTAGGGTTAATTATGGGATTAGGCCGGGCGGTGCCCTAGATGAAAATAGGGGTCGTTACAGTGACTTCATTAGGTGACTCATTAACTTAGTCTCATTCATTCTAGATCAATAATATCCATTTCTCGAGCATTCCCACACCCAGACCACACCACGACTCGTAGCGTCGTGTGCTCACGGACATACCAACGTATCGGACATGTGGACACATTACATAACGCTTATTTATTAATTAAATTGCATTTTGTCAATGTTTTAATCCAATTATCCCTTCGAACAACTAATTACCCGACAATCGTTCGCCTGACTCAGTAACGCACGTTTTCTTGAGTGGAACTCATTTTTTAGCACCAAAGCTCACACACAAACACCCTCACATATTTGGGACATTGAAATTTACATTCGGGTAATAAAATAAGTAATAAAAATGCCAAATAAAAATAACATACCTCTGTCGATGACCAAGAATTGGACATACGTATCACGATAAATAGACTCACGTACGACCTAAAATGACACGTGATACGAGTTAGATTTTAGGATCATTACAAGAGAGGCCGACGAGAGGCACGCATACAGGAACACAACTATTGCGAAAAGTTGATCCGACAAATAATGACGACGGTTCGACAACAATAAGCTGGTATCGACGACATACCGATGAGAAGCACACACAATGAGCTGCTGCGAAAATTTTGTCCTGCAAGAAGAAGGGCCGACGAGAAGCACAAATGCTTACAATGAATAAAGATTTAAAGCCATCAATGAAGGGAAAGCCCACAATGGATGCTCATAAGATTTGAAGCCCACATACACACAGACAGATGAAACATGTGTATAAAGATTGTCGCATAAGGCTTGGACAAAACACAAAAGGAAAATGATAATCTAACACACTTTAGACGCACACTTTATCTTTTAGTTATTTATGGTGTTTTGTTAGATGTGGGACCACACTTGAGGAGACAAGAAAGAATCATAAATGTCTAAAAAATAAATGTGTGCACCTAAAGTGTGTTAGGTTATACACAAAACATGAATAGAATTACGTTCAACGGAGAGAAATTGAAAGAAAAGCAAAGATGGGCTTTAGCAATGATGGGCTTGACACTCTCACTTTAAGAAGAACACAAATCAAGCACGGTTGGTTGTGCACAAACATAGAGCTCTCGATGCGTTGGAGAGATGAGACGCAACAGGCAGAAGCAAGGGCAAGAAGAAAACGCGGAAGATGGGGGAAGTAGAAAAACGAGCACAACAAAACTCAAAAACAAAGGATGGATCACGGAGATGACAATGCCAAGAGGGCAAACAATGAGCACCAACAAAGCAAGAATGACAACCCACAAAAGAAAAAAAAAACACACACACACATATACACCAAGAATAACTAGAAAAATAGCAAAAACAACAAGAAGCAAGAACAACGATGCAAGAAGTTGGACACCACGAAATGATCGATCGACTCAAAAGTTGACTGACCTAAAACTACATATCTTGTTCTGATAGCATGTTAGGCTTTAGAAAAAAGACTCAGAGAATTCATTAAAGACCAATATATCAATATATATAATTACACATAATAGGTCTTCAGAGCCAAAAAAAAAAAAACACTCCACTGATTTACCAAAAAAAAAAAAAAGACTAGCAGAGGAGGGCTCATTAGGTATGGAATAAGTACACGGTGCTCTTCTAGAATTTAGGACTGAATTGCCACATGGAGTTTATGGCCCAATTTTTCCAGATTTGATTGCTAGCCTGCATTTCATCAATGTTCAGGTATTTCCTCATATACTGCATTATCGAGGACTATAACTTTATTGTAACTTTTCTAATGGGGATACTACTTTATGCACTTTTCTGGAAGTGACCCAAACAACTATCTTGGCAATGGGAAAGGAAACAAGAGTTTTGGGAAAGGAAACAAGAGTTTTGGGAAAGGAAACAAGAGTTTTTCTCTCGCCCCCCCCCCCCCCCTCCTCTCCGGGAGTGCTTGAAAACAACATTTTTCTTCTATTTTGTTACCAACCTTCAAAGATAAGCACGTATGATCTAGACCTCCAAATCTTCTTTTGCAATGGTAGTTCATTTAATAAGTTCTTGGCTAGCTGATAATGCTGAACATCTTCTCAAAATAAATTACTGGATTATAATGCTTAACAAACTACTAACATTTCACCAGATATCTTTCCGGACATCCAGCATTGACAAGATTAAAGGTCTTATGGGCATCTTGGCTAAAGAAATTTACTGCATCCATTTAACCTTGAATCATAACTTGGACATCCTGGTTCAAGAAAGAAACTTTAGGTGGCTTTGCATGTTTTGATTCGAATCATCTGGTTCAACTTGTTGTAGCAAAGTTGAAAATTTGAAGGCTAAATTAAATACTTGAATATGCTTCTCTTTGCATCAATTTGCTGCTTTATTTTCTTTGAAATGTTTTCTCTCTCTCAAATGACAAGGTTGTTTATTTCTTGCAGTACTACAAAATTTACTTGAATATTTTGACGGTTTTCTATTTTTCATTGGGTATCTTATTAACCCGGTCGGGTTGCCACAACAGTAAGGGCGAGCGAGGGTTGTGTGAGTTAAGCGTATGACGCGAGTTTGATTTCGTGTCAAGCTCAATCGGGCCACTTGCCCAACTGGCCCGGGAAAAAGGCCCAGATACCCCAAGGATATTAAAAATAAATAAAAAATAAAAATAAAATTGGGTATCTTATTCCTCAGGTAATTCATGTTTTTTGTTTTGTTCTGTTCTGTAGATCCAGTGCCCTGCATTCATTTTTAAAACCATAAGAGAAAGCCGTTGGTATTAGACATGTCATATATAAAAGTTGCATCCTTTTTTTTTTCTTTTTTTTTGAGGTCGCATCCTTTTTCTTTTTGAGGTTACTGATAACAAAAACACATTTCCTTGTATTTCTAATTTTCCTGCTCTGGTAAGAAGCACGACCCAAGTGTAAGAAGTGACACAGATAAATAGTTCAATCTCCAATGAGCCTTGATTTTGTGTATTAATGCTCTTGTACGGTAAATCTGAGTCTTTTGAAAAGTTTATGCTAACTTAAAGTTATAATAAAAGGTCCATTTACCTTCTGCAAAGTATTGACATCAGTCCGATGCTAAAGAAAAGCAGTCCATCGCAAATATAAGAGTGTGAATTGCCGCAGGTTGAGTTGGTCTAGAAACAACAATAAGGAAAACTGGTAACACCAGCAGGTTCTTATGATGCTGTGATTTCATTTTCATGTTATGGAGGCATGAGAAAAATTTATGTATGCTACTTGATTCATTCATGAAAATTTCTCTTTACCCATTGTATTTACCTGGTTAATCATAAATTGTTACGACACGCTGAACCTCTGATCAATCTACTTGCCCGGGTCTTTTATCATTTGTTCATTTTCTTTTTTCAATATTTGTGGGGTTTCCTCATTTATTTATTTATTTTTCTGCAGGGAAGTTTGGTTTACTGGGCCACAAATAGTTCATTAACTGCCATTCAGGTTTGTTTTTTCTGCAGGGAAGTTTTTCTCTTTATTTGTTTTTTAATCTGTTTATATTTTATTTTACTTATTTCGCTTTTGGTTGGCCCTTGAAAAGGATCCTGATTTCATCAGAGCTTTGGTGTTCTGAGGCAGACGCTAATGCAGAAAGGATTGTTGATTGATGCTACTGAGTATCTTGAGTAAGATATTTCCAAGGTCTTTATATATGTCTCTTGTTCTCTCGTTAATTCATGAAGTCAACTGTAGGCTATAGAATATGGACTTACAATGTAATTGTCTATCACTTAGCGCGCGTGAATCTTTTATTCGATCTTTTGATTTTTCTTTTCTATTCCTTCCTAACTAGGGTTCCTAATGGTATAATTAGTTATTTCCTTGGTGGGCATCCAACAAAAGCTGAGGAGCTTGATCTTTTGATCCTGTCATCTTCATGGGATGAGGTTACGCGAAGAAATGCTCGAGGAGCTCTCTTGGTGGATGGTTTTAGTCTGCAAAGTGAACATGTCATTTGCTGCAAGCAAAGCTCCTGGCATTCCATTGGTGACTAATAGGACTAGTAATACTGAATCGTGTGGAACTGTTAACTCTTTTGCAAAATCAATACAACACAAAGGATTGAGACATGAGATATGGGCGCCGCATGGCTTCAAATTTGAGACTATCTTGTGAAGGTTTTCGGCGGGCATTTGGGAAGCCATCTTCATATTCTGTCAGTAGGGAGCATTCGGTCCAGTGCCAGTCTACTGGAACACACAACAAAGAAGCAAAAGAATGCATCAGACACTCACCAGATTGCTCATATGTGTCCACGTAACAAATGTTAGTTTATTCCATTGCCTTTAGATAATACAGATGTAATAAGTTCGAAATGTTAGCATATTTTATTGTTAACTTTAATTTAAGGATGTCTTAGAACAACTATCCAGTCCCTCGAGCTTTGTCTGAACCTTCTTATCCTTACACATTGGGAAGTTTATTGGGGTAATGGCATGGCGAGGGTGGATTTAAATGCGCGGCCGCCACTGTCTAAGATGGATTTTGTATGGCATTGGTTTGTAGAGATATGAGGCGTTTTTTTTGAGGTTCACATTGCGATTTGTATTACACGGGGTTACATTTTTTGAGGTTCACATTGCGATTTGAAAACTAATCAAATTTTGCTCCAGCCATTTAAATTCAAATTCACGTAAATATTGTCAAAGTCACCTATGAATTTAGGAAATTGTCTAAAGTAATTTTGATTTCAAATTAATTAGGAGCACCTTTGGAAACTAATTAAATTTTGTCTTATATATATATATATATATATATATATATATCAAATAAACAAGGGCACGCGGGAAGGCAATATAGTAAACTTTACATTGACAAGATTGTAAAGTTTTATTTAATAAAATCCTAAAAAGGAAAGGATTGGCATTATAGATATATTTGAAATTTCTTGATACAAACTATCGTGCGCACTAAATGAAGAAAAACTCGCACGTGTGTGATGAGATGACACTTGGTTTTCTGCACGCACATATCTCGAGGCAAGAAAAGATATATATATATATATATATAGACAATCTAGTGAGTTGTTCTTTTTTGCTTCACTATTTACTGTATTATAGATAATAATTTCTTGCCTTCAAAGCAAACGGTGAATAACCTTCAGTACTGCCAAAGCAAGAACAATACAGTTCTCAAATTTAAGAGAAAACAAAACTTGAACATTGTAGAATGTTTCCAATAAGAGAAGATGATAGGTGTTAATTTACTTGTAATGAAAAATAGATGTTGTTTCTACTAAAATGGAAATTGTGGCACCTTATTCAGAATTTTTATAATTTATGTACATTTAGGGAGTAGTTTAACTTAACAATTTCAGGCCATGCTTCGTGCAACAGGTTCAATTACAGCTCAATAAATGATCCCTGTAACTTCAAAAATGTTTTTCTTCCATTATTAAAATTAGCAGAATGCACAGAGTGGATGAGACAACTATTCATATGCCATTTCATGTGTCAACTCTTGCTAACTGTGGACCATTAGATGTAGTCACGTAGATGTGGTCTATGGTCACGTTCTCAACCAAATAACTACATGTGGTATTTACATGTACTATATATATATATATATATATATATATATATATATATATATATATATATATATATATACACTAGTCGATCGGCACGTGCCTCGCACGTGGTGCCCAAAAAAATGTAATCTCACTTATGAATTTCTCTTAAAAAATATATTAATTAAAATCTATGAAAATGGTTAAAGAAATAAAACGTGGGATTATTTGCCGCTGATCACGTAGGAGTAGAAGGAGGAGGAGGGAGGCTGACATTGTACAGATAAAGATTAAGGAAAGTTTAATTTGAATTTGAATTCATCGGTTTCTATTTTGTTTTTTGAATTTTGAATTCATCGGTTTCTATTTAGGTAGTTAAATATGGAAGTTGAGAAGATTAAAAAAAGTTTAATTTGAAAACTAATAAAATTTTGCTCCGGCCATTTAAATTCAAATTGACACAAATATTGTCAAAACCGCCTATTAATTTAGAAACCGTCTAAAATAGATTTGATTTAAAATTAATTAGAATCTTTGGAAACTAATTAAATTTTGATCTTGCCATTTAAATTCAAATTCGGTTAAATATTGTCAAAACCACTTATGAATTTAGGAAATTGTCTAAAGTAATTTTGATTTCATCAAATTAATTAGGGGCACCTTTGGAAACTAATTAAATTTTGGCCAATATATATATATATATATATATCAAATAAACAAGGGTATATAAAATAAACAAGGGTATATATATATCAAATAAACAAGGGCGCGCGGGAAGGCAATATAGTCAACTTTACATCGACAAGATTGTAAAGTTTTATTTAATAAAATCCTGAAAAGGCGCACTAAATGAAGAAAGACTCGCACGTGTGTGATTAGATGACACTTGGTTTTCTGCATGCACACATCTCGAGGCAAGAAAAGAAAAGGAAATATATATATATATATATATATATATATATATATATATATATATATATATATATATATATATATATATATATATATATATATATATATATATATATATAAACAAGGGGCGCGCGGGAAAGCAAAGGCAAACGATCGATCCAAGAACTGCATGCAAGAGAACCTCATCACTCACTCTTGCTACTCTCTTTGATATGACTTCTATGATGATGATCATATTCATCTTTCTTATGGTATCTGGTTTATTTTATTTTTATTTTATTTTATTTTTTTGAAGAGATCATTTTGTTGTGAATTGTTATTTTTGTGAATGATGAATGATGAATTCTTCATACCCTTGCAGGGTTATAAAGCCCACAGTAGGGCAAAACACAAAAATGCCGACCCTCCCCACGAGCCACCTCAAGAGATCATGGCACCACAAGAGGAGGAGATTCCTGTTGCTACGACCAATATCAAAGAGCTTTTGCCTGAATTTCCCCGCGCCAGGAGGACTCCACGATTCCCCGTTTCTCCCCCAACAGCCCGGCGCGACAAAAGCACTGTGAATCTGGTCCTAGATATTCCAACTATTTCACAGTGCTTTCGTCGCCACAGGTTACCACGTAATCGCAGGGCCGCTCTCGACTGGGGACAACACGTTGACAAGTTGCTGCTCATCCAAACCACGTCGTCGCAGGGCCACTTCATGTGAAGTATTGAAACTCGGATTCAAACTTCATTATATAATTAACAAGGAGAGCAACATTATATGGCATATGGAATTCTATAAAAGTAGTATCACAATCCTTAAACTCTCTAGTACTTAAATAGCATGATATGACATTAAATTACGTGTCATCTTGCATCTGTTATTATGTTAATTTTACTTCCCTTTTCTTAGGAATTGTTGTTCCACCGTCGAAATCCAGCACATCACGTCCACTATGGACATTGACTTCCAGGAGCTAAGAAATTCCTTGCCAATTTCGACGTCTATAACCACAAGAAAAAAAGAACAATCAAATGATTCTCTTCAAGCGGAACGAACATACTTCCACATACGTCTGCATTTAAAGCTTACAAAAAGAATATCTATTGAAATAGAAGTCATTCAATTAGTTCATTCTATTCCACTGATACAACACAGTATGCAATTGCATTGCCAAATGGAGTTCTATTCCACTGATACAACACAGTATGCAATTGTATCATTAGAGCAATAAGTAGAAATACTAAAAACTAATAATTGATCCTTTACGAGTTAGAGACTTTTCCCAATCTCCTCACCATCTTGCGAGAGAGAGAGAGAGAGAGATTCCTCTCTTGGTAACTTCCTTTTTATGACTAGCAATTTCTTTACAACTAGCAATTTCTAGTACGTGCAGTTTGTCATTGATATATACTTTTCTTAAAACCATAATCAACTACAACCCTAGATAAAAATCAAAACTTGATTATTTTGGAATTAATTACACAGAGACACTACATTGTCACTTTAAAGAAAACCAACATATATGCTTTTTCTCAAGAGTGTAAACATCAGTCATCTTCTCAAGAGTGTAAACATCAGTCATCTTATAAAACAATTATCTCATGACTCATGCATTGTCAGTCTGTCACCAGACTCACCACCAAACTTTGGAGCACATAGTCACTACATTCTAAGGTCTATAAGAACTTTTATAACTTACATTTAGCAACGAGTTGAACAAAAAGAAAAGGCACGCACCTAGAAGCGAATAAATTAGATTGGGCTTTTTTTTTATATGAAAGGAACACAAATTATTTATAGCCTTAGGGTTTGTCCCGAGACAAACGTCAACTGCAAAACAAACCCGGAGAGGGGTCTCTGGGGAGAGCACTCCGATTTATTCATGCAACAGGCCAATAAGAGATTTACCATAAGAAATAGTTACATATATAAGTCATTCCATTCAATGCATTTTAGCTTTTGGTATGAAGTCGGTGACCGAAACACATGCCCTCGAAGTGATAAGAACCATTAGTGGACATAATGGCCGTTGTGAACTCTAATTAATTTCATCAAGCCAACAACAAGCTTGCTTCCAAGCCATCACCAGTTGTGATCACTTGTTTATTTCATGATTCGGAGCGCGGATCCATCAATTTGATGGAGTGAATAGTCTCATCCCGCTAGTCGGAGCGCAAACCCCTCAATTTGATTGAGTGAATAGTCTCATCCCGCTAGTCGGAGCGCGGACCCCTCGATTTGATGGGCACACAACTACATCTCGCTACAAGTGTTCATATCACATACTTTCCAAAGATTAGTACATTCGTACTAATAACCAATGCAACCCAGTACCCAAGTCCTATAATTGAAATGATGATCTAATATATACTAATAACATGCCACATTTGATAGATGAGCGACGCTCCCCACTTACCTGTACTCATCGCGAATCCTAATCTCGATCCTTTCGCACTCTGGGCTCGATGTGAACCTTCGTGCGGAACTTCTTTGATCCCTTTGACTTCTTAAAACTCATTTTCACCATTCCAAGCTATCCTCCCTTAATCTCCTATTTTTTCTAAATAGCGTAGAGCACTAAATGGTGGTCAGGTTTACTCAACCTCTCCATTTATAGGTTAGTGTTACCACCCCAATAGCTGGACCGGAGCATGCTGGCTAGGTAGCATGATAACTCAACAAATGATCGCGTCTCGGTGGACTTGAGAGGCTTCGGGGGACTCAAGTGACGGATTAGGGTTCAGTGCATGGCGCATACCTAAGTGGGCATGGTGTTTACCTAAGTGGGCACGGTGTTTACCTAAGTGGGCAAGGTTTGGCACGACGCGTACCTTAGCTGGCACGGTATGGCAAGGCGCATACCTTAGCGGTCACGGAGTGGCACGATGCGTACCTTAGTGGGCACGGGGTGGCACGACGCGTACTTTAGCGGGCACTGTATGGCAAGGCGTATACCTTAGCGGCCACGGAGTGGCACTCGCGCGTACCTTAGCAGGCACGGGGTGGCACGGCGCGTACCTTAGCCGGCACGGTATGGCAAAGCGCATACCTTAGTGGGCACGGAGTAGCACGCGCGCGTACCTTAGCGAGCACGGGGTGGCACGGCGCGTACCTTAGCGGGCACGGTGTGGCACGACACAGACCTTAGCGAGCAAGGCGCGCGTACCTTAGCGGGCATGGCGCGCTTACCTAAGTGAGCACATGCGCAGGGAAGGCGCTCTCCCTGGTGCGAGCACATCGGTGACATGGGGAGAGCACGACAACGACTTGGGCATACCTTAGCGAAAGCTTGGCGCATACCTTAGCACAAGCAAGGTCACGCCTTGGCACGGGCAAGGCAAGACCTTGGCAGGAGCACAATTGACTTTCCTTGACTCTGATATTGACCAGGTCAAAGTATGATTGGTCTCACTTTTGGATGTTCCCTATTGGAGGGCCAAGAAGGGCTTAACATCTACTATAGGGGAGGGACCTCTCCTGGGGGTGGTATGGGCAGGAAGGCAAGGGTGACCCTAGTGAAGGCCTTGGGCGTGCATGCCAAGGCCTTACCCAAAGAACATCATGCAACCACCTCCGAGCCG
The DNA here is from genome assembly GCA_039657345.1 of Stephania japonica. Taxonomy (NCBI): domain Eukaryota; kingdom Viridiplantae; phylum Streptophyta; class Magnoliopsida; order Ranunculales; family Menispermaceae; genus Stephania; species Stephania japonica. Next base: position 45,629,983 of record CM077565.1, on the reverse strand, counting down.
GTAGGACCTCGACGTAGTCAGGATCCGGCACGTACCCAAGGGTGCCTAGACTCAGCTAGGCACGACCAAGCACGACCCTAAAATGAAGGGGCGTTCTTAGGCTTGGATGGACCAAGTCAAGCATGGCAGTTCCTAAGGCAGTTAGGCAACTACCTTGGTCATGGCTCAGAGCATGACCAAGGCACGTCCAAGCAAGTCCCTAACACATTGGAATGTGCCTATTGACCAGGTGGTCATGGCAGTTACAAAGTCAGGTGGCAGCAAAGGAGGCAATTAGTTAGGCAACTGCTTGACTACATGGGAGTGTGGTGTGGTTTACTTAGTCTTTGATGCTTGTAAACTAGGACATGTGTCTATTCGGTTGTGTAACCACTTCAGACTGTTTTCTATAAAGTCAATCCCTTATGCTTGGGAAGCATAAGGTGGTAAAGTTGTAACCCATCAATCAAAGATCAGTAAAACTCCCTTTGTGCCTATTGTTGCTTGTTAGTGTGAAAGTTATTGGAGTGTTGTACACCGGTGGTCCTTAGGCACCACGGAGTGGTATTGAGTGAGAAAAATTTTCTTAGGGTAAACCCTCTCATCAGTGACCCCGTGACAGTTAGGGTTATGTCAGGTTGCATGCATACTTTTATGTTAAAGACTAAAGTGCCCTCCCATTTGGGCCTTAAGTCAAACTCCTTATTTAATATGTTTTAGTCTGTTTTCATTAATTTAACATAATTAGCCTTTTAACTAGGAAAGTTTTCACAAATCTTTCCCTAATTAATGGGATCTCATAAATTTGGAGATCTTTGCCCTTTTAACTAGAAAAGTTCCTACAAATCTTTACTTAATAGATCTCATAAATTTGGAGATTTCGACCCTTTTTATAACTTTTTTCATGTTTAAGATAAGTTTTTTCAACTCTTTATTCTCTTGTGAGTTTCCTTAATGAGAACCAACATATATTCTGAAATCTCTTCAAACCGCATAAAATGCGCATCTCGAGATGTAAGATATTATACTGTATCACTAATAATCCAATCCAAAGAAAATCCAACACGCATTTAATATTTAAATTACTAAATTGCTTCTAAGTTAGATAAGAGAAGATTTGGGTCGTTACATAACGTCAAAACTCATTTTTACCATTTCAAGCTATCCTTTCTAAATCTCCTATCTTTTTCAAATAGTGTAGAGCACCAAATGGTGGTCTCTCCTTTTATAGGCTAGGGTTAGGTTAGGTTGCATATACCCAAAAAAAATGTACTCACTTATGAATTTCTCTAAAAAAATATATTAATTAAAATCTATGAAAATGGTTAAAGAAAGAAAACGTGGCTTATTTGCCGCTAATCATGCAGGAGGAGGAGGAGGAGGAGGAGGAGGGAGGCTAACATTGTACAAATAAAGATTAAGGAAAGTTTAATTTGAATTTGAATTCATCGGTTTCTATTTTGTTTTTTGAATTTGAATTCACGATTTCTATTTAGGTAGTTAAATATGGAAGTTAAGAAGATTAAGAAAAGTTTAATTTGAAATATAATTTGAAAACTAATAAAATTTTGCTCCGTCCATTTAAATTCAAATGGACACAAATATTGTCAAAACCGTCTATTAATTTAGGAAACCGTATAAAGTAGTTTTGATTTAAAATTAATTAGAATCTTTGAAAACTAATTAAATTTTGATCTTAACATTTAAATTCAAATTTGCGCAAATATTGTCAAAAATGCCTTTTAATTTAGGAAACTTTCTAAAGTAATTTTCATTTAAAATTAATTAGGAGAATCTTTAGAAACTAATTAAAATTTTCTCCAGCCATTTAAATTCAAATTCCCGTAAATATTGTCAAAACCACCTATTAATTTAGGAAATCGTCTAAAGTAATTTTGATTTGAAATTAATTAGGAGCACATTTGGAAACTAATTAAATTTTGATCCTGTCATTTAAATTGAAATTCGCGCAAATATTCGTAAAACTACCTATTAATTTAGGAAACCTTTGATTTAAAATTAAATTACACAATTGTCCTTTAACATAAAATTTTTGAACTCTTTAATATAAATACCCAACTATATATATATATATATGGTACTTCTACCATGGGAACTAAATATATACTCATGTCATGGGTACACTATTTAGAACCATTAAATTTAAATTCAACACATTAATCGAGGTAACATAAATGCACAAAACATTTAATGTATAACACATTTTGAGGGGTTCCCATGACATGAGTATATATTTGGTCTCTATTGTAGAAGAACTATATATATATATAGGGTACTTCTACCATGGGAGGCAAATATATACACACGTTATGGGTACACTATTTAGAACAATTGGATTTAAATCCAACACATTAATCGAGGCGACATAAATTCTCAAATCATTTAATGCGCAACACATTTTTAGGGGTTCTCATGGCATGTATATATATTTGGTCTCCATTGTAGAAATTCCCATATAATATATATATAAAATATATATATATATAAAACGTACCTAGTTGATCATCGATCTCTTCTTCAATAGTCTGAACAACAAACAAATCCCAATATGACATTACCTGAAAATGTAATCAACCACACCTTCGGCTTCCTCTCCCCAAAGAAGCTAATCCGGACATCCCTCCTCTCCAAGAAATACAGAACCTTATGGTGCACCGTCCCCATGTCCACCAATGTTTCCTTCCCAGTCACCAACATCTACTCCATGAACTTGTTCCTCCAATTCCTCCGCGGTCGCCGCCACATTATGTTGTTATACCACACGTTGTTAAATCTAATTGAATTCAACATAAAATTAAATATTATTTAAGACAAAAAATAATGATTAATGATTAGATAAATATTATAAAACAAAGAATTTAATTAAATTTATAAATCATTATATATTAATTTTTTAATTATAGATATTTTGGTTGCAAATTAATTACGTATTAAATAAGTTTTAAAAATGTTGAGTATGACAACATTTTTTGATGTTGTAAAAGACATTTTTTCTTGTAGTGATAATAACATTTTTCGTGTGACCGACATAGGAAGCATAGCAAGTTGCTCCAAAAGTAGCGAAAAATGAGGTACTTATTGTAATCTTTCTATGTACAAGAATCTATAGGTCATGAAGTTGAGAAGGACAATTCGTAACAGTGTGTTTTATACCATTGTATGTAAAAAATGTAGTAGTACATATTGAGGTCCTTTCATTGTAATCAAGTTGTGTCTGTAAAAGAAGAATCTTGAGGTTGAGGAGTAGACCATGGATATTTCATGCTTGGATCTCTTGGGAGTCTCCTGAAGTTGATGAATGGCACCCAAAGCAGGAGTCTGCAACCATCGGTATGGAAAACTAAAGTGGTCAGTAACAAATTAAGACTCCGATTTTCAGTTATGTTTCGCACTAATCATACTTTCTTTACTATTCTAAGCTTAGGAAAGAAGTGACGGAGAGGGAGGGTTGCTCGATGCGTGCTCACTCGGGAAAGAAGATTGAAAAAGACGAACATGAACTGCAGGTACATCTCGATGAACCCTCTCTTGTACCACCTGAGCCTCAGCCAATTCAGTATGACAAGCAGCATATATAGAACACCAAATAGTAAGTCTTAATTAATTGTTCTCATCACTTCCTAAGTTTTAATTAATTGTTCTCATCAATTCCTCAATTAGAATTCAGGGTTTCAAGCTGATGGAACTTTTCATGTATGTATTTGTTTCAGTAGAAATGAGGATGCTTAGGTGGATGTGTGGTAAAACTCGTAAAGATAGAATAAGAAATAAAGAAATCTAAAGATAAGTAGGAGTAACACCAATTGACTCAAAGACTAGGGAAGGGCGGTTGCGGTGCTTTGATCACCTGCAAAGACAGCCTACAAATACCCCACTAAAAAACTTGACTTTATAGAAACTAAATAAATTCGATGAGGTAAAGGTAAACCAAAGTTAACTGGGATGCTTTAATTAGGAGAGATTTGAATGGTTTGGAAAGCTCACTATCAGTTGCATTGAACCGAGCATAATAAAAGAGTTGAATTCTTATAGCCGACCCCAATTAATTAATTGGGAATGAGGTTATGTTGTTGTTCTTGTTGTTATGGTCCATTTTAGGGGCCCTAATTGATGTGTTCTGACAAGGGACCCATTTTGTTGTATTTGTCCTTGACTGCGTCGACAAGTCTGATTAATTGTGCGAGGGTAGCTTTTTGATGGGAAAGATAAATTTTTGAATCAGAAATACGCAATGCCCCCTACTCACTATGTATTAGTTCTTATTCCAGCTTCTACTTTTCAGTTGATAGGCTGAATGGCGGACTAGTTGACTAAAAAGAGGAGCGGTAGTTGTAGGACCCCCGTACCACATCAACTAGGTGTTCACTTCAGATGAAAGTGGGTTAATTTAACAACTTCCAATTATTAATGAATTTGAAAGTTTTATTTTATTATTTATTATTTTGATAAGAGAGAATAATTGTTGTGTCAATCACTTAACTTAAGGCGCCGACCTATGGAGACTATTAGCTCAAGCTTTTGATATGGCTACAAAATGCGTTAGTCTTATTTTGGAGCATGACAACAATGAAATAACATAGTTTTCTTGTTTGTTTCACGGCCTTGTACTCATATTTGTGGCGGGGGAATACCTGAGTCCCCACTTAAGAATTAATCAAGTTCAGGTTCATTCGCTTGTTTTTTTTTGTAGGAACTTGTTTGGAATTTTTGGAGTTAGGAATTTGGAAGTGAGAGATAGGTTCCAACTTTAAGAGGAAAAAAAAATTTCTCAGAAGATAAAAAATTAAAAATGAACTATTTGCTTGCACTGTTTGAGAAAATTATATAATGTATTCCTTAACACGTATATAGTGCTTTAACTTGATATCTTTTTCTGGCGTATGTGCTTTAATTTGATTTTGCATGACATTGTTTACTTTGAAATCAATGTTTTGAAAGGAATTACAAGCGCATTGGGAAGCTTGCTCAAGGCCTATGGCAAACAAATTAGGTCATTTTAGCTTAATACATATCTTCTTAATGCTGCTAGTACCTCTACTCGATTAGCATCCTTGCTGATTAACAATTGTTGTAACGTAAAATTTTTGTCATGCAAGTGGGTCATCGTTACCAGGTAACTTTTTTAGAATATTGTTGTCATTTAATGTAGTATTTAATTGATGATCAACTATATATTTATCCTTAAACCTATTGAAACACTAACTAGTTTCTTTATTGTACCATTTAATAGGCTCCACATACCCTAAATACTGAAATAGCATTCAAGTGGCCTATGTCCTGCAATCTAAACAAACTCAAGTATGTTGCAGTTCAAGGTGTTGAAGGATTCGATTGCGAGCTAGAGTTATTCAAACTTTTGTTAGGCAATGCAATGAAGTTTCAAAAAATGGTCATTGTGGAATCTACGTCGAACTACTTTAAACATAAATGAAAGGTTTTGGAGCAGTTTCGCAACCAACTTTCATGACAATTTCCTCAAGCTCACTTCTCAATCCAACTTTTGTAAATCAAATTTAATCAACCTAGTTAGCTATTATCTCTTGTGTATTCATACTTTTCTACATTCTTAATAGTCTTTCAACTAGGGAGTTTTCATTGGTTTTAGAAGTTTTTTTCTCCAATTGTGTATAATGTAATAAATAAAGAAATCACAATGCAATTTACAAAAATATACAACGCTGTAAAGTGAACATGATTAGTATACAGAAAGAACAACAATACATTACAAGAAAATTGATCTTTAACAACACCTAATTATGTTGTTATACCACACATTGTTAAATCTAATTGAATTTAACATAAAATTAAATATTATTTAAGACAAAAAATAATGATTAATGATTGAATAAATATTATAAAACAAAGAATTTAATTAAATTTATAAATTATTATATATTAATTTTTTAATTATAGATATTTTGGTTGCACATTAATTATGTATTAAATAAGCTTTAACAATGTTGAGTATGACAACATTTTTTGATGTTGTAAAAAACATTTTTTCTTGTAGTGATAATAACAGTTTTTTGTGTGACTGGAATAGGAAGATAGCAGTTGCTCCAAAAGTAGAGGCAAATGAGGTACTTATTGTAATCTTTCTATGTAAAAGAATCAGTAGGTCGAGAAGTTGAGAAGGACGGTTCGTAACAGTACGTGTTTTATACTATTGTATGTAAAAAATTTAGTAGTACATATTGAGGTTCTTTCATTGTAATGAAGTTGTGTCTGTGAAAGAAGAATCTTGAGGTTGAGGAGTAGACCATGGTTATTTCATGCTTGGATCTCTTGGGAGTCTCATGAAGTTGACGAATGGCGCCGAAAGCAGGAGTATGCAGCCATCGGTATGGAAAACAAAAATAAATACCACAGTTAACATAAATAAATAGACTAACATAGGCTAAGTCGAAATGATCTACGTCCGGTCGGCAGTGAGAACTATCGCTTAGCCTTTTTCAACTATCATATGGAACTGCGCTCAACATACCTCATCAATGGTAGAGCTGCGCTCAACGCGAATATATATAACTTGTCGACTACCCGTAATTCATGCTACATGTGCCACCCAAGTATAGTGGTGAGTGTCGGAGATCCCGAGAGATCAATTCCCCCGTGAATCCGCACATCTCTCGTGCAATGAACACTAGATAATCTCCTACTTTAATTTCCAAGGATTTAACATTCCTAGGTCTTTAAGGTATCAAAAATAAGTTAGGCTACAAAGCCCCAAAGGAAATATGGTACAAGTCCAATTTAAAACAGATAGCCCTAGACCATGCATTTTCTAAATATCCAATAAACCATAGTTCAAGACAAACATTGAGCATATCAGGAAATAGAGTCAATGAAAATATCACAAGGCATCATGCTATTTCAACATTCATAATGAACATAACAAGGGAAAGCATGATGAAAGATTTCAATCAGTAAGTCAGCAAATTGACTGAAAAGGAAAATCACGAAATGAAATAAAGTAAAGAGTTCTCACAATTTCACTTACAAGCTACCAATAACTAATAACCAATGCAACCCAGTACATTCCAAAGATTAGTACATTCATACCAAAGATTAGTATATTCATATCAATAACTAATGAAATAAAGTAAAGAGTTCACATACTTTCCAAAGATTAGTACATTCATACCAATAGCCAATGCAACCCAGTACCCAAGTCCTATAATTGAAATCATGATCTAATATATACTAATAACATGCCACATTTGATAGATGAGCGACGCTCCCCACTTACCTGTACTCGTCGCGAATCCTAATCTCGATCATTTCACACTCTGGGCTCGATGTGAACCTTCGTGCGGAACTTCTTTGATCCCTTTGACTTCTAAAAATACATTTTCACAATTCCAATCTATCCTACCTTAATCTCCATCTTTTCCCAAATAGTGTAGAGCACCAAATGGTGGTCAGGTTTACTCAACCTCTCCTTTTATAGGCTAGGGTTAGGTAGGTTAGGATAGGTTGCATGCATACTTTTGTATTAAAGACTAAAGTGCCCTCCCATTTGGGCCTAAGTCTAACTCCATATTTAATATGTTTTAGGCCGTTTTCATTAGTTTAACTTAATTAGCCTTTTGACTATGAAAGTTTTCACAAATCTTTCTCTAATTAATGAGATCTCAAAATTTGGAGATCTTGCCCTTTTTGACTAGAAAAGTTCCAACAAATCTTTTCCTAATTAATGAGATCTCATAAATTTGGAGATTTCGCCCCTTTTATAACTTTTTTCATGTTTAAGATAAGTTTTTTCAAATCTTTATTCTCTTGTGAGTTTCCTTAATGAGAACCAACGTATATTTTGAAATCTCTTCAAACCGCATAAAATGCGCATCTAGAGGTGTAGGATATTATATTGTATCACTAATAATCCAATCCAAAGAAAATCCAACACACATTTAATATTTAAATTACTAAATTGCTTCTAAGTTAGATCAGAGAAGATTTGGGTCGTTACATAACGTCAAAACTCATTTTCACCATTCCAAGCTATCCTTTCTAAATCTCCTATCTTTTTCCAAATAATGTAGAGCACCAAATGGTGGTCAGGTTTACTCAACCTCTCTTTTTATAGGCTAGGGTTAGGTTAGGTTACATATGCCCCAAAAAATGTACTCTCACTTATGAATTTCTCTAAAAAAATATATTAATTAAAATCTATGAAAATGGTTAAAGAAAGAAAACGTGGATTATTTGCCGCTAATCACGTAGGAGGAGGAGGAGGAGGAGGGAGGCTAACATTGTATAGATGAAGATTAAGGAAAGTTTAATTTGAATTTGAATTCATCGGTTTCTATTTAGGTTGTTAAATATGGAAGTTGAGAAGATTAAAAAAAGTTTAATTTCAAAAATAATTTGAAAACTAATAAAATTTTACTTCGTCCATTTAAATTCAAATGGACACAAATATTGTCAAAACTGTCTATTAATTTAGGAAACCGTCTAAAGTAGTTTTGATTTAAAATTAATTAGAATCTTTGGAAACTAATTAAATTTTGATCTTACCATTTAAATTCAAATTTGCACAAATATTGTCAAAAACGCCTATTAATTTAGGAAACTTTCTAAAGTAATTTTGATTTAAAATTAATTAGGAGAATCTTTGGAAACTAATTAAATTTTGCTCCAGCCATTTAAATTCAAATTCACTTAAATATTGTCAAAACCACCTATTAATTTAGGAAATCGTCTAAAAAAATTTTGATTTCAAATTAATTACTATGGAAACCGTCTATTAATTTAGGAAACCATCTAAAGTAGTTTTGATTTAAAATTAATTACTATGAAAACTAATTAAATTTTGATGTTGCCATTTAATTTCAAATTAGCGTAAATATTGTCAAAAATGCCTATTAATTTAGGAAACTTTTCAAAGTAATTTTGATTTAAAATTAATTATGAGAAAAACTAATTAAATTTTGCTCTAGCCATTTAAATTCAAATTCGCGTAAATATTGTCAAAACCACCTATTAATTTAGGAAACTGTCTAAAGTAATTTTGATTTCAAATTAATTAGGAGCACATATGGAAACTAATTAAATTTTGCTCCTGTCATTTAAATTCAAATTCGCGCAAATATTCGTAAAACCGCCTATTAATTTAGGAAACCTTTGATTTAAAATTAAATTACACAATTACCCTTTAACATAAAATTTTCTAACTCTTTAATATAAATACCCCAGCTATATATATATATACAAAACGTAGCTAGTTAATCATCGATCTCTTCTTCACAAGTCTGAACAACAAACAAATCCCAATATGACATTACCTGAAGATTTAATCAACCACATCTTCAGCTTCCTCTCCCCAAAGAAGCTAATCCAGACGTCCCTCCTCTCCAAGAAATACAGAACCTTCTGGAGCACCGTCCCCATATCCACCAATGTTTCCTTCGCAGTCACCAACGTCTACTCCATGAACTTGTTCCTCCAATTCCTCCGCGGCCGCCTCCTCAACAGCACGGCAACAAGCATCGAAAGGCTGAGCATCCAATGGTGGGCATTGTGTGAGTCAAGACTAATAAACACGCTCATAGAATCGGCTCTCCAGCACAGCGTCCAACACCTCCACATCTCCCTCAACTTGCGCTCCAAGGGGGTGATCGTTCGATCACACAACCTCTCCTCCTACACACTCCCCCCGGTGCTCCTGTCCGCGCCGAACCTCAAAACGCTGACGCTGGACAGTGTGCGCCTCGATGGGTGGGTTCCGATGACGTGCCCGGATTTGGAGGGGCTGGTTTTGCTGTGTTGTCGTGGGCAGTTTAATAATTTGAAGGGTAGTAGTTTAGGGCAGTTGAGGAGGTTGGAGGTGGTGAATTACCGTTCTAATGGTAATGATATTGGGAGTATGGAGATGGAGGCGCCCAGGTTGGAGTGTGTGTCGTATAGGGATGAGTATGGCTCCATTGAGTGCAGCTTCTTTGGGAGCGCGGAGGGTTGGGATGCTGTGGATGATTGCTTCAATACTTGCAGGATATGGACTAGGCTGCAGCAGGGAATTATTAATAATGCTGCCTCTTCTTCTTCTTCCAAGATGTGTCAAGTGCCACTTGAATTGGCTCATCATGTCAGGGTTTCAGCTGAAGGAATTTTTCATGTATGTATTTGTTTCAGCAGAAATGAGGATACTTTGGTGGATGTGTGATAAAACTCGTAAAGATATAATAAGAAATAAAGAAATCTAAAGACAAGTAGGAATAACACTAATTGACTCGATGACTAAGGAAGGGCGGTTGTGGTGGTTTGATCACCTGCAAAGACGGCCTACAGATGCCCCACTAGAAAACTTGACTTTATAGAAACTAAAAAAATTCGACGAGGTAAGGGTAAACTAAAGTTAACTTAGGATGCATTAATTAGGAAAGATTTGAATGGTTTGGAAAGCTCACCATCAATTGCATTAAACTGAGCATAATAAAAGAGTTTGATCCATATAGTCGACCTCAATTAATTAATTGGGAATGAGGTTTTGTTATTGTTCTTGTTGTTATGGTCCACTTTAGGAGCCCAATTGATGTGGCCTGACAAGGGACCTATTTTGTTGTTTTTATCCTTGACTGCATCAATAAATCTGACTAATTGTGCAGAGGGTAGCTTTTTGGAGGGAAATATAAATTTTTGAATCAGAAATACCCAATGCCCCCTACTCACTATGTATTAGTTGTTATTCCAGCTTCTCCTTTTTAGTTGACTGGCTGAATGGCGGACTAGTTGACTGAAAAGAGGAGCGGTAGTTGTAGGACCCTCGTACCACATCAGCTAGGTGTTCACTTCAGATGAAAGTGGGTTAATTTAACAGCTTCCAATTATTAATGAATTTGAAAGTTTTATTTTATTATTTATTATTTTGATAAGAGAGAATAATTGTTGTGTCACTCACTTAACTTAAGGTGTCAACCTATCAAGACTATCAGCTTCAAGCTTTAGACATGCATTCAAAATGCGTTAGTCTTATTTTGGAGTATGACGACAATGAAATAATGTAGTTTTCTTGTCTGTTTCACAGCCTTGTACTCATATTTGTGGCGGAGAATACCTGAGTCCCCACTTAGGAATTAATCAAATTTGGGTTCATTCACATATTTATTTTTTTTTTGGTAGGAACTTGTTTGGTATTTTTGGAACACTTAGGAGTTAGGAATTTTGAAGTGAGAGATAGGTCCCAACTTTAAGAGGAAAATTTTTTTTTCTCAGACTAAGAAATTAAAAATGCACTACTTGCTTGCATTATTTGAGCAAATTATATAATATATTCCTTAACACGTATATAGTGCTTTAACTTGATATATTTTTTCTAGCGTATGTGCTTAAATTTGATTTTACATGACATTGTTTACTTTGAAATCAAGGTTTTGGAAGGAATTACAAGCGCATTGGGAAGCTTGCTTAAGGCCTATGGCAAACGAATTAGGTTATTTGAGCTTAATACATATTTTCTTAATGCTGCTAGTACCTCTACTCAATTAGCATCCTTGTTGATCAACAATTGTTGTAACATAGAAGTTTTTGTCATGCAAGTGGGTCATCGTTACCAGGTAACTTTTTTAGAATATTGTTGTCATTTAATATAGTATTTATTTGATGATCAACTGTATATTTATCCTTAAAACCTACTGAAACACTAACTAGTTTCTTTATTGTACCATTTAACAGGCTCCATATACCCTAAAAACTAAAATGGCATTCGAGTGGCCTATGTTGTGCAATCTAAACAAACTCAAGTATGTTGCAGTTCAAGGGGTTGAAGGATTCGATTGCGAGATAGAGTTCTTTAGACTTTTGTTAGGCAGTGCAATGAATTTTCAAAGAATGGTCATTGTAGAATCTGCGTCGAACTACTTTAAACATAAAAGAGTGGTTTTGGAGCAGTTTCGCAACCAGCTTTCCCGACAATTTCCTCAAGCTCGCTTCTCAATCCAACTTTTGTAAATCACATTTAATTAACCTAATTAGCTATCATCTCTTATGTATTCATACTTTTCTACATTGTTAATAGTCTTTAAACTAGAGAATTTTCATTGGTTTTAGAAATTTAATAGTCTTTGAACTTACAAAAATATACAACACTGTAAAGTGAACATGATTAGTATGCAGAAAGAACAACAATACATTACAAAAAATTGATCTTTAACAACACCTAATTATGTTGTTATACCACACGTTGTTAAATCTAATTGAATTTAACATAAAATTAAATATTATTTAAGACAAAAAATAATGATTAATGATTGAATAAATATTATAAAACAAAGAATTTAATTAAATTTATATATCATTATATATTAATTTTTTAATTATAGATATTTTGGTTGTACATTAATTACATATTAAATAAGTTTTAACAATGTTAAGTATGACAATATTTTTTGATGTTATAAAAGACATTTTTTTCTTGTAGTGATAATAACAGTTTTTCATGTGACCGACATAGGAAGCATAGCAAGTTGAGAAGGACTGTTTGTAACATTGTGTTTTATACTATTGTATGTAAAAAATGTAGTAGTAAGTTCTTTCATTGTAATGAAGTTGTGTCTGTGAAAGAAGAATCTTGAGGTTGAGGAGTAGACCATGGATATTTCATGCTTGGATCTCTTGGGAGTGTCCTGAAGTTGACGAATGGCACCCAAAGCAGGAGTCTACAACCATCATTATGGAAAACAAAAGTGGTCAGTAACAAATTAAGACTCTGGTTATGTTTCGCATTAATCATACTTTCTTTACAATTCTAAGCTTAGGAAAGAAGTGACTGAGAGGGAGGGTTGCTCGATGCGTGCTCACCCAGGAAAGAAGACGAAGACTAACATGAACTGCAGGTACATCTCGAAATGCGTTAAACCGAGCATCAGTTGAGTAAACCAAAGTTAACTTGAGATGCTTTAATTATGAGAGATTTGAATGGTTTCGAAAGCTCACCATCAGTTGCATTAAACCGAGCATAATAAAAGAGTTTAATTCATATAGCCGACCACAATTAATTAATTGGGAATGAGGTTATGTTTTTGTTCTTGTTGTTATGGCCCATTTTAGGGGCCTAATTGATGTGGTCTAACAAGGGACCCATTTTGTTGTATTTGTCCTTGACTGCATCGACAAGTCTGACTAATTGTGCGGGAGTAGCTTTTTGGAGGGAAAGATAAAATTTTGAATCAGAAATACGCAATGCCCCCTATTCACCTATGTATTAGTTGTTAATTCCAGCTTCTCCTTTTTAGTTGACTGGTTGAATGGCGAACTAGTTGACTAAAAAGATGAGCGGTAGTTGTAGGACCCCCGTACCACATCAGCTAGGTGTTTACTTCGGATGAAAGTCGGTTAATTTAACAACTTCCAATTATTAATGAATTTGAATGTTTTATTTTATTATTTATTATTTTGATAAGAGAGAATAATTGTTGTGTCGATCACTTAACTTAAGGTGTCAACCTTTGGAGACTATCAGCTTCAAGCTTTAGACATGCCTTCAAAATGCGTTAGTCTTATTTTGGTGTATGACGACAATGAAATAATGTAGTTTTCTTGTCTGTTTCACAGCCTTGTACTCATATTTGTGGCGAGGTATACCTGAGTCCCCACTTAGGAATTAATCAAATTCGGGTTCATTCACTTTTTTTTTTTTTTTTTGGTAGGAACTTGTTTGGTATTTTTGGAATACTTAGGTGTTAGGAATTTGGAAGTGAGTGTTAGGTCCCAACTTTAAGAGGAAATTTTTTTTCTCAGAAGACTAAGAAATTAAAAATGCACTACTTGCTTGCACTATTTGAGCAAATTATATAATATATTCCTTAACACGTATATAGTGCTTTAACTTGATATATTTTTCTGGCGTATGTGCTTTAATTTGATTTTACATGACATTGTTTACTTTGAAATCAATATTTTGGAAGAAATTACAAGTGCATTGGGAAGCTTGCTTAAGGCCTATGGCAAACGAATTAGGTCATTTGAGCTTAATACATATCTTCTTAATGTTGCTAGTACTTCTACTCGATTAGCATCCTTGCTGATCAACAATAGTTGTAATGTAGAAATTTTTGTCATGTAAGTGGGTCATAGGTAACTTTTTTAGAATATTGTTGTCATTTAATATAATATTTATTTGATGATCAACTATATATTTATCCTTAAAACCTACTGAAACACTAACTAGTTTCTTTATTGTACCATTTAATAGGCTCCACATACCCTAAATACTGAAATAGCATTCGAGTGGCCTATGTCGTGCAATATAAACAAACTCAAGTATGTTGCAGTTCAAGGGGTTGAAGGATTCGATTGCGAGTTAGAGTTATTCAAACTTTTGTTAGGCAGTGCAATGAAGTTTCAAAGAAAGGTCATTGTGGAATCTATGTCGAACTACTTTAAACATAAATGAAAGGTTTTGGAGCGATTTCGCAACCAGCTTTCATGACAATTTCCTCAAGCTCGCTTCTCAATCCAACTTTTGTAAATCAAATTTAAACCTAGTTAGCTATTATCCCTTGTGTATTCATACTTTTCTACATTCTTAATAGTCTTTCAACTAGGGAGTTTTCATTGATTTTAAAAGTTTTTTTCTCCAATTGTGTTAAACTTGTATAATGTAATAAATAAAGAAATCACAATGCAATTTACAAAAATATACAACGCTGTAAAGTGAACATGATTAGTATACAGAAAGAACAACAATACATTACAAGAAAATTGATCTTTAACAACACCTAATATATATACACAGACCCTACCCTCAATATATTATTAGGATTCAAGATTCCACAAACCCTACCCTCATATATATACATTCTCATCTCATGAGAAATAGATGGATATAAACTATCTTATTATCGTTCCACTGCCCTCTTTTATTTTATTATCTCTGAAGTCCAGATTCTCAAGACCATCAATTCTCTTTTGACTTACCAAGTCATAGATATGAGATAAGACTTCAGATTCATTCCTAGGCAAGACAAGACAACTATATTTATCGCATAGATATAATATAAGCTCAAAAATACATGTCTCAAGCTTTTATCTTTCATTACCCCCAAAACATTGATAAAACTATTATTTTTTAATCCTAGGTTATCCCTGACTCGAGAACCAGTCTTCAAATCAGTTAACCTAAATTTCCATCTAATATACAGGTAATAACTCAAAGCTCCAAATCCAAACTGTATCGAAATTATCATACCATTCGAAAACCATTCGAAAGTGATAACCTCAATCCATGATATTAATCCATATCAGACTTATTCCATTGACTTCTCAGTGGAATAACCAAGCCAAGCTTTACAATTTAAGTCTATGATATCACACTATATCAGAACTATTTTTCAATTCAAGACCAATAATAACCTCTGATCTGTAAAGCCTTGGCTCTGATACCAACAGTAACATCCCCTAATCTCAATTAGAGAATATTCGGCCTGAAACTCTAATTAAGCCCTAGTAAACCAGATCGGACCTAATTAGAGCGAGCAGCCTTATACATATTCCTGTTTACAGCCTGTATATCTTAATATCGAATAACAAATTAAAATAAAACGCAGCGAAAAATTTAAAACTTTTTTGATATGTACAAGATATACAAATCCGATATAATCCTCGGTGTTAAACTTGTATTTCCACCTTAATTATTACAAAATAGTATTCAATACAACAATTATATAACAGGAACTCACATTACATCGCAGGGGAGATATTATACTCCTAATCTTCTCCTTTCCTAATTTCCAACGTTCGTTCTAGCCTGGAAATGTTAAGTTGGGTGAGCTCCTACATGCTCAGTAAGTGACTCTCATACCAACTATCAATCATCAATTTAATATCACGACAATGTATAACAACATGAATCAAATGCATATCTAAAAAAACATTTGAATCAATATAAACAATATATAAATATATGTAAGTCCATGAATTCATTGCAATGTTCCCATGATTTGTATTTCAATTTCAGTATTTGAATTGAGTCGCCCTCTCACATCACTAAGAACCGGTCACTGAGCATCTAACCAGTTTCCATCGATGTACTGCCAACTCATAAAACATAGAGTCACACTCCCTCATCGTCACTAAACCAATCACTGCTCATTTGATTAGTTTATGACTGATGAGCTACCAACTCAATAGGAAAACATTGATCGGGATATTTTCCAAGTCACTAGGGGCGCGGTAATGGAAGGCCACCCTATCACAGTTCCAAACCCCGGGCCTATCCATCCAGCCAAACCTTTTTCGAATTCCATTTTCATTTAAAAATATTTTTATAAAACCAAAGCCAAATTACGGTACATTGCCACATTCCCAGTCCACTACACTACATGCTCTAATAATACTATTTTATATTGCATAATTGATAAAAGATATAAGTCTCACTTACTTGTCATGAGCTTTCTATGTTTTGCCGACTTATATGACTCCCCAAAGTCCTCAAACCTTTCCACATCGGTTCATTACCTAAAATAGACTAACTCTTATCAACTTATGTCTAATATTCATTTATTAACATTCTTAAACTGGTCTCATTCGAATTTGGAATCTAGAGACCTAGTTTTTATCTTATTTTGATCATGTCACGTATTTCGAGGTAAAAACCCTGTTATAACGTCTCCTCCGACTTTCAAATTCTTCATTTTCTATAGAAATCCTTCAATTTCTAATTGTTTAGTTAAAATACTATTTTTTCATATTTTTTCCTATTTTTTTGGATTTTCTTTCTTTTCTTTTCATTTTTCTTTTATTTATTTGGTTTTAGGCTTGAACCGGTTGAGCGAAACTGGCCTGGTTCAGGATCCCTTCTTCTTCCTCGTGACAACACAGTTGCTGCTGCTGATTTTTTTATTGGGGTTGGCTCCCAACCCGAACCCAATCACCAAACATCTTCAACCTCGGTCATGGCTTCCGCCATGGCCGAGCTTCTCACCACTACAGCCAAACACAATAACCTCAACACTACCCCGACCTCAACAACAACAACAACAAGTGAAACAAAAATAATGGACATAACTCACATTCGCTCTTCATGTCCTCGCCTCACCATCACCGAGCTCTCCTCCTTCTCCCGATCGTCTCGAACTCCTGTTCTCACTCTCTCCTCGTTTGTTTTTCGTTCTTAACATGAGAAGATGCGCTTATCTTTAAAAATATCCAAAAATGCCCTTAAGTCTATCTCTCCTAATTTACTTCACTGCCCTTATGACTAATTTCACATTTTCTGATTTTTGTTATATATATTTATATATTCTAATTTATATATAAATATTTATATTATTGATATGTCACGCCTAAAATTCCGGTTTGCTCGCCAACGAGAACCCTCAGGCGTGCACACCACCATACGACCTACGCGTGTCACTAGTGACCCCGCGTATCACTCAGCACCCCGCAATTTACCTTTATTTTATTATTTTTCATTTTAATATATATATATATCCATAATATATATAAATATATATTTATGCCTATAATTACGTAATTTACTCCAACGAGTACACTTACATGTCAATGCTATCCCGCGTCTCATGTGTATCCACACCTTGACCCACACATGGTATTAAGCATTCTTTTATTAGTCCGGTTATTCATTTATACATACTAATATAGTCCATAAAAATACAATACAACACGTCAATTCACACACATTAATCGTGACAAATTGAGCTTAACCACGAGCCTAACTCAGATTAATTACTATTCAGATTAATGCTAATCATGTGCTTAAAGTAACAGCTCGATACAAAAGATGTTGAAAGAGTAATGCAAGTAAATACCACAATTAACAGAAATAGACTGACTGATATAGGCTAAGTCGAGATTATCTATGTCCGGTCGGTGGTGAGAACTATCACTTAACCTTTTTCAACTATTGTATGGAGTTGGCTCAACATACCTCATCAATGGCGGAGCTGCACTCAATGCGAATATATATAACTTGTCGACTACCCCGTAGTTCATGCTACGTGTGCCACCAAAGTATATTGGTGAGTGCCGGAGACCCGAGAAACCAATTCTCCCGTGAATTCGTGCATCTCTCGTGCAATGAACACTAGATAATCTCTTACTTTAGTTTCTAAGGATTTAACATTCTTAGGTCTCTAAGGTATCGAAAATAAGTTAGGCTACAAAGCCCCAAAGGAAATATGGTAGAAGTTCAATTTAAAACAGATAACCTTAGAGCATGCATTTTCTAAATATCCAATAAACCATAGTTCAATACAAACATTGAGCATATCAGGAAATAGAGTCAATGAAAATATTACAAGGCATCATGCTATTTCAACATTCATAATGAACATAACAAGGGAAAACATGATGAAAGATTTCAATCAGTAAGTCAGCAAATTGACTGAAAAGGAAAATCACGGAATGAAATAAAGTAAAGAGTTCCCATAGTTTCACTTACAAGTCAAAGGATAGTCTTAGCTATCCGGCCTTGCGACACTCCTGTACCCTCGTCCCCAGACTTTCGGTACACTCTCCTAAATCCTGGTATGTTTAGTTAATATTTAGGGTTGGTGTGTGTCAGTTGTATAAGTCGTATACTCGGTTGATCAATTAAGATTTTTAGTTATTTTATTTAAAAATGGTTGTGAACAGTACCTAGCGCGCTAGTGATGTCACCTAGCGTGCTAGGAGTGATTAGTGTGTTATGGAGAACAATTAGTGCACTAACTATTCTTGGTGAACAATGCCTAGCGCACTAGACGTTTTCTCCAGCGTGCTTGGTGGAATTAGTGCATTATTTATACGATTAGCGCGCTAACTGTTCTTGAGTGAACAATATCGTCTTCAACCCCAGAACACATAGCGCACTACGTGCGCGAAACCCATAATTTCCAGAGGGAAATTCTGGTTTTCTGGGGGTTTTGGGCATCACCGATTCACTCAAAATGACATGCATGATAACAATACATCAAATTAGACTAAAAAACTACCCGAAACACAAGAAAATCTTGGTTAAACCGGATCGATTCATGCATGGACTTTTTAAAAAATTTCACCAAAAAACCAAGTTTTTCTTCAAAATTCTGATTTGAAACCCCGATTAGCAGTCAAATCTACACCAATATGTAGTAAAAACATTTTGAAAACAAAAATCACAGTTTAATTCCATTTTTCATTAAAATACCCATTTTAGAGGGTGAGGGTGATTACCTTGGCTTGGTTCTCCAAATCCTTTTCACTCCTAGTACAGATTGCTCTAAAGATTTCTAGAAATCTCTCCTTCTCTCTAGAAACTTTGTATTTGCATGGGATTTGTGGGTGGAAAAATGAGATATCCACTAATCAAGTGGGTATATATGGTTTTGGTGGGATCTAGTGTGTGCCACGTATCTCGAGACTAATCTAAGGGCTATTAACTGGGCAGTCTAGTTTCTCATGTGATGCAAAGTAGGTAACACCCAATATGGGAGTGTGTAGCAGCACAGATCCCGAGGGTTGTCCTAAGATTGGTTTAATTCAATTCAAACTATAGGATATTTAAATGTGATTTACTAATATTAAAACTATAGGCTACAATCTAATGTGCATTCTTTTCAATACCAAGTTTGTGTACTAATTTACTTAAATTGTATTTAACTAAGTTTAGACTTACCACAAGTCTTGCTACCCGGTACCCCGACTTGCACGTAACTCGAGGCATGTCCTCGATCGTGTCTCGACGTCGATAGCTGCAAGTACTGACTTATTTAGTCTACACACATATACAACACTAGGCATACACCATTTTAAATATAAAATTTACCTCGACCACGTGCCTCGGTCGGTGTGCGCATCTCATGAGGGCCTCACGTCACAGGTCGGTGATCCTGATTAAGTAAATTAATCAAAATTAGATAATTGGGTTGTGACACAATCTCGCTGAGTCACGCAAGCTTTGTCATCATTCCTTACCATTTATTAAGCAAAAGTAAGTTGTTAAAGTAAATGCGGAAGCTATAAATCTCCAACTAAACGAAATAACTCTTAAGACATATAGTCAGAACAACCTAGAGTGTGAAAACTGTGCATATGTATATTTCATCAAAATGTCAAATATATCAGAGGAGGGTACCATCAAAATATACATATCCCAAGATCTCTTATAACCCATATCCCAATGTGAACAAAAAAAAGTATATACATAATACAAAATGTAATCTACATCAGTCAAGAGGAGAGCTGCTTCGATATACTCAAATCAATTCACCTAACTGAGGAGCTTTCCCCTTGCTGGACTGCGGATCTGCACTAAGTCAAACACAAGAATGACGAGCCCAGGTAAGTAACGCCAAACAAGACATACATACAACATTTTGAAATAATAAACCAGACTATATTCATGCCGATTGAAAGAATGGTACGAGGAATACATGAATAAATAAATATTATAAATAAATAACTGAGCAATCGAATATGAGTGTCCCAGAAAACAAACAGATAGGTACAAAGTGGTCCTGACCAAATAGTCATTGAGTCGAAGAAAAACCCTACAAGACTCAGATTCTAGTGCTTGGTCAACATCCAACAACCCTAAATCCAGCGAACCAGGGAGACTTCTTGATAATCTAGTTAAGAACTCACTCCTCGCACAAAAGTAACCAATGTAGTGCATCCCGAGGCCATGACTCTTGCATGTTACTTCAGATGGCCACCCTTCCAAAAGCCACCGTTGACTCACTTGCTCTCGGACAACTCAATAGAAATAAAATGCCAAAATTGGGCTCAGAACAATTAAAAAAAACTAAAGCTCAAGAAATAATTGTACAATTCCTCACTAATTTACTTACTTGTATCCATAACTAAACATGCACTCACACATCCCGACTTGCCTCCTACGAATACACGTGTGTCCGACATTGACTAAAATCCCATGATTGTCATTTAATTGCAATTTCCCATTAATTATCCTCAATTTATTCAATTTTTTATAATTTTATTCATTTACGTAATTGGGTCAATTTATTGGGTATTGGGTCATATTCGAACCCATTTGGATACATGAGAGATTCCTGAAATTTTCTAAAAATTTTTCAAAAATTGGTCTGTGAACACTGTCACGCTGTGAGTGGCATCGTGGGGGTCAAAACTCGACGACGTCACTTAAAGCATGGGTCTGGGGTGCTTTCTACCTTAGACGTCGTGGAGAAAAACTCTCAAAGGTATCATTTTAAGTGTGACTTCCTAGAGCCCTCTGCTCTGGGGGTCGTGATCGACGTCGTGGAGCTTTAGGTTCCAGGACGTCCCTCGCGACATCCGTACCAAAACATCAATCCGCAATTTTTTGAACCCTGATTCGTGTCACCACGTTCCAAGCCAATCCCAATCTCATAAGGACATCCATACCAACACAAAACCATCATTCCTTCGTACCAAATACTTTCGAAATCAAAATTTACCAAAATTCCCCAAAATTAAACAAAAATGCTCAAACTTCAAATGCTCCTTTAACTCTCATATCAACACCATACACAAACTTAATGATCCTCGAAATCTTAACAAAACATTACCAAAAATCCTAGAAATTCGTGACCTATCATGGTGTCTGAAAAATCACGATGAAAACTCAAAAAATAGGCGAAAAAAATGACGATAACTGAACGGGTAGACGAGATATCACCTTAATCCACGTCGTAGCTCGATCATCGGTCTCGATTCGCGCCCAAACCGTCGAAACCCCAAGCACAATCACGTTTTCTCGTTGAGAATAAGAGGAGAGAAATGAATAGAGAGAAATGTTGACCACAACTATATATAGTTGTTCTTCATCATATCACACATACGTATCTCGAGGCTCATCCCTTGGTCCTCATTCACACCATCCAACAACCCTGTGACTGTCACGGCCCAATTTTGCTAATCTTGATTAACTGCTTAATCAGGATTACCGACCTATAATGTGGGGCCCGCATGAGATGCGTAGACAGACCGAGGCATGTGGCCGAGGTAAATTTTATGTTTGTTTTGATGTATTCCTAGTGTTTTGTATGTGTGTAGGCTGACTAAGTCAGTATTTGCGTTATCGACACCGAAACATAGCCGGGACACGCCTCGAGTAGCGTGCAAGCCGGGATACCAAATAGCGAGACTTGTGGTAAGTCTAAACTTAATTAAATACAATGTAATTAAATTAATGCACATTAAATTGTAGCCTATGCTCACAAATTAATTAAATTGAATTAGACACATTTATAATTATATAATATATATAATATATATATTTAAAAATAAATAAATAAATAAATAAATGTAAAATGACCAAAAGGGGCATTGGCTTACAAGGAAAAGGATGGGTTGCAGGGGCAAAATGGTCATTTGACCCCAAAACACCAATAAAAAGAAATCACCGCCACCACAAAGGAAGAAGAAGAGGAAGAAGAAGGAAAAGAGGAAGAAGAAGAAAGGGAGAGAGAGGAGGAGAGTCCGGTAGAGAGAGAGTAATCGGAGAGGAGACCGGAAGCTTCGAGGCGTGGCATCGACGATTTGAAGGTAAGGTGGTGTTGTTGCATTATTAAAGTGGTATTGTGTTTAAGCTTGAAAAATTGTGTTTTAATGGTGGATTGGATGATTGATGGTATTGTTGTTGTGTAATGAATTGAAAAAGGAAATAGAGAAAGAAGGGAATCAAAAAAAAAAAAGAGGAAGCAGAGATGCTGTTGTTGCAATAGCGTCTCTGCAATGGAGAAGATGAAGGACCGGGTTGGACCGGGTCAGACCCGGTCCAGCCCAAAAATTTATAAAAAAAAAATAAATAATAATAATAATAATAACAATAATAATAAATAATAATATATATGTAATATATATACATACATGTATATATTTATATGTATACATAATATATACATGTATGTATATTTATATATACACATACACATGTACACATAC
This sequence comes from Stephania japonica, assembly GCA_039657345.1. NCBI lineage: Eukaryota > Viridiplantae > Streptophyta > Magnoliopsida > Ranunculales > Menispermaceae > Stephania > Stephania japonica. Next base: position 45,607,123 of record CM077565.1, on the reverse strand, counting down.
AAAAAAAAAAATAATAATAATAAAAAATAAAAAATAATAATAATAAATATGTATGCATACATATATATATATATATATATATATATACAAATACACATATATGTATATATACATAAAATATATCTATGTAACAAAATATAAATAAATAAGTAATTAAATAAATGATATGAAATAATCTTTCAGGGAACTAGGGGTGTTACGGAAGTTCGGGAGTGCTAGTCGGAGTGTCGCGAGGCCAGATAGCCATAGCTATCCTGTGACTAGTAAGTAAAACTGTAGGAACTCTCTACTTTATTTCATTCATATTAATTCTCTTTTCAGTCAATTTGATGACTTATTGTTAGTAATCTACCATCATGCTTTCCTTGCTCTATTCAAGTTGAATGTTGTAATAGCATGATGCCTTGTGATGGTTTCATTGACTCCTTTCCTGATATGCCATATTTTGTTGTGAATTATATTATAATTAATGTTAGAGATGCATGCACTGGGGTTATTATGGTAATTAGTTAGTATTCCATTTTCTTTAGGGCTTTGTAGCCTAACTTATTGTTGATATCGTAGAACTTTAGAAATAAAAATCCTTGAAACAAAAGTTGGAGATTATCTAGTGTCCATTACACGAGAGATGGGTGGATTCACGGGGTCACTGGACCTCGGGGTTTCTGGCACTCACCACTATTACTTGGGTGGCATCATGTAGCTTGAACTACGGGGTTGTCGACAAGTTCTATATATATATATATATATATTCAAAAATTTACAAAGTATGTTGAGAGTTTCTCCATACGATAGTGGAAAAAGGCTGGTTGATATTTCTCACCGCCGACCAGACGTAGATCATCTCGAGTTAGCCTGTGTCAGTCTATCTAACTCGGTTAACTGTGATATTTATATGCATTACTTTCTCAACACCTTTTTCTTCTATATTATGCATTTAAATATCTGTCTTTACTTTGGAAATGTAGTATAGAATTCCCCGGTTATCACTTAAATATCACTATACTTATCGTCTAGTTTGTGACGGTGGGTGTAGGTCCATCGAGCAGTACCAGACTGGGCAAGGATAAGATCGGTGACTACTTCTGAGCTCGTAGCGCGTAGCTGTCGTATACGTAGGTCATATTTTTGTATTATGTTTATATACGTCTTTTGCTTGGGTTGTTTTGTTGGGATGAAAGGTAATTCACCCGACTTTTGGACTTTCACTTTGTCTATATGATCGCCGTTTATTTCATATTGACATTGCGATTGTTATTTCCTGGTTTCCACATTTAGGATTTATATAAAATATTTCCGCTAATACGTTAAAGACTTTCGCTAATTTGATATTTCTTATAAAATGATAGGGGATTTTCTTATCCCTGAACCCAACTAATGAGATAATAGGTAGTACAGGCTGACTAATACGTAATTAGGTCATACGTGTTGTAATTTATGGGATTAAGCCGGGCGGTGGCCTAGATGAAAATAGGGGCCGTTACAGTGACTTCATTAGGTGACTCATTAACTTAGTCTCATTCATTTTAGATCAATAATATCCATTTCTCGAGCATTCCCACACCCGGACCACACCACCACTCGTAGCGTCGTGTGCTCACGGACATACCAACGTGTCAGACATGTGGACACATTACACAACGCTTATTTATTAATTAAATTACATTTTGTCAATGTTTTAATCCAATTATCCCTTCGAACAGCTAATTACCCGACAATCGTTCGCCTGACTTAGTAACGCACGTTTTCTTGAGCGGAACTCATTTTTTAGCACCAACGCTCACACACAAACGCCCTCACACATTTGGGACATTGAAATTTACATTCGGGTAATAAAATAAGTAATACAAATGCCAAATAAAAATAACATACCTCTGTCGATGACCAAGAATTGGACACACGTATCACGATAAATAGGCTCACGTACGACCTAAAATGACACGTGATACGAGTTAGATTTTAGGATCATTACAAGAGAGGCGGACGAGAGGCACGCATACAGGAACACAACTATTGCGAAAAGCTGATCCGACAAACAATGACGACGGTTCGACAACAACAAGCTAGTAACGACGACATACCGATGAGAAGCACACACATTGAGCTGCTGCGAAAAATTTGTCCTGCAAGAAGAAGGGCCAACGAGAAGCACAAATGCTTACAATGAATAAAGATTTGAAGCCATCAATGAAGGGAAGGCCCACAATGGATGCTCACAAGATTTGACGCCCACATACACACAGACAAATGAAAACAGGTGTATAAAGATTGTCGCATAAGGCTCAGACAAAACACAAAAGGAAAATGATAATCTAACACACTTTAGACGCACACTTTATCTTTTAGTTATTTATGGTGTTTCGTTAGATGTGGGACCACGTTTTATTTTTATTTTCGTTTGAAATTTAAACAAAAGAGCACCAACAGTTGCTAAGTTCGAATTAGGAGTTAAATAACTATCAAATTAGTGGCACACTAATTAGATAGTTATGGGAAAAACTGTCCACTAATTGGACAGTTAGATGTTTATCTATATTAGGAGAGTCCTTTGACAAAGAATGAGGGTTTTTTCGAAATCTGATTTAAAGCAATTTGTGTTTCAAGAGAGAGAGACGATTTTGCAGTTTGAAGGTTCTTTGATTGGTGCTTTGATCAAAGGGCAAACCAGTTGTATCCTGGAGACAGAACTCCTAGTTGAATTCAACACCGAATTGGAGGAAATTTTATGTCTTAGGTCATTGCACTGCAAGCCTCTGGTACACTTTGTTTATTAATCTTCTTTTTTAATCAGCATGTTTAGTTGCTTGTGATAACAGTGCCATATTCAGATTTATGTTTATTATAGATTGCTTGGATTAACAATCTAAGACAGAAAAACTTGTTCGTCTTCTGATCTTCATATCTTATTTTATATTTGATTTAATTCTACTTGCTTGTTATTATTGTTTTCTTATTCGAATATACTTGGTGTTTTGTATATCTTAGCCTCTGAATCTGAATCTGAATCTGAAATGGCATCATCTCATATTGTTAATGATAAGACTGCATCCAATTCTAAGGATGGGAGGTCTGAAAAGTTTAAGGGACTTGATTTCAAGAGATGGCAACAGAAAACAATTTTCTGGTTGACCACTATGAATTTAGCCAATGTCATCAGAGAGGAGGTTCCTAAGACGGATGAGAATCCGATCACCAAGGAAACCATGATGACAATCGAGGCATGGAAAAATTCTGACTTCCTTTGCAGAAACTATATTCTGAATAGACTTGATGACACTCTATATGATTTTTATTCTGAGTGTGATACTGCAAAAGATGTTTGGGATATGTTGGAAAAGAAATATCGAACTGAAGATGCGGGAGCAAAAAAGTTCGTGGTTGGCAAATTCTTGAAATATAACATGGTCGACTCAAAGTCTGTAGTGAAGCAAGTTGAAGAACTGCAAGTGTTGATTCATGAGTTACATGCCGAGGGATGTATCGTGAATGAACATTTTCAAACTGGTTCAATCATTAAGAAATTACCTCCATCATGAAATGACTTCAAGGTGTATCTGAAGCATAAGCGTAGAGATATGTCGATTGAAGACTTGATCTTGAGGCTGCGGGTTGAAGAAAATCACAGGAAAGGAGACAAGATAGAAGGAAGTGACATTGATGCAAAGGCAAACATGGTGGAAGGAAGCAATTCCAAAGTTCAGAAATTCCAGAAGAAGAATTTCAAAAGAGGAGCACCCACCAAACAGTTTACACCGAAGAGGGAAGAATTTTAAGAAAATCCAAGGAAGCTGCTGGGTATGTGGAAAACAGGGTCATAGGGCCCAAGATTGTCGTCATAAGAAAGATCAGAATCATGGCAATTCTGGTTTGAACAACCAAGCGAATATTGTTGATGTCCAAATTGATGAAATGGACATTGATCTCATTGCTGTTGTGTCTGAAACTAACATGGTCTCTGACACTCGGGGCTGGTGGATTGACACTGGTGCGACTCGGCATATTTGCAGCGACAAAAGCTTGTTTTCAGAGTTTCTTCCTGTTGATAGTGAAGAAAAGCTTTATATGGGAAATTCATCCTCTTCAATGGTTGAAGGCAAGGGCATTGTTAAGATGAAGTTCACTAGTGGGAAAATAGTCACTTTACTCAATGTGTTGTATGTTCCTGAGATCAGGAAGAACCTTGTATCTGGCCCTTTACTTAACAAAAAAGGGTTCAAGTTGGTGTTTGAGTCTAACAAGTTTGTTCTCACCAAGGGTGGGATGCATGTAGGAAAGGGATACCTCACAGAGGATCTCTTTAAGCTCAATGTTGTAATTGTTAACTCTACTGGTAATAAAATGATCATTTCTGCGTATATGGTTGATTCATTTAATTTATGACATGCTAGATTAGGACATGTGAATAAAAGATCTATTTACAGAATGGTTAAGTTAAATTTATTGCCTAAGTTTAACATTGATTTAAATAAAAAATGTGAAATATGCACTGAATCAAAATTTGCTAGGCAAACTTTCAAATCTTTCCAAGAGAGATCAAATGAATTATTAGGATTGATTTATAGTGATCTTTGTGATTTTAAATCCATCCCTACTAGAGGGGGAAAAAATTATTACATCACCTTTATTGATGATTGTAGTAAATATTGCTAAGTCTATTTGATTAGAAATAAAAACGAGGCCTTAGATATGTTTAAAATATGTAAGGCGGAGGTAGAAAATCAATTAGACAAGAAAATTAAGGCATTAAGAACAGATAGAGGTGGAGAATATGAATCTGCTGAATTTGCAGAATTATGTAGCAAATATGGAATTATACATCAAACGACTGCACCCTATACACCTCAACAGAATGGTGTAGCAGAAAGGAAAAATAGAACTCTAAAAAATATGATTAATTCCATGTTGAATGATTCTGGACTTTCTCAGAATTTGTGGGTGAAGCATTACTCACTGCAAATCACATTTTGAATAGAGTGCCTTTCAAGAAATTAGATAAATCTCCGTTTGAGATATGGAGAGGCAGAAAACCCACTTACAAAACTTTGAAAGTGTGGGGTTGCTTGGCAAAGGTTCAAATTCCCTTACCAAAGAGAACTAAGTTAGGACCTAAAACTGTAGATTGTGTGTTCATTGGTTTTGCTAAGAACAGTGCAGCATATAGATTCTTAGTAGTTAAATCACATATTTCAGATATAAGTGAAAATTCTATTATTGAATCTATTGATGCTGAATTTTTTGAACACATTTTTCCTTTTAAGGAAAATCAAAGTGGTTCGTCACTTAAAAGAACTGCTGAAGAGAGTTTAGATGAACCATCTAATTCTAAGGTTCAAGAACAAGAGTTAGAACCTAGAAGAGGAAAAAGAGTTAAGGTCACAAAAGAGTTTGGACCTGATTTTGTTAACATGTTAACTGAAAATGAGCCACAAACTTATAAAGAAGCTATGTCTTCACCAGACGCTCCATTTTGGATGGAAGCTATCAATAGTGAGATTGAATCCATTTTACAAAATAATACGTGGGAATTGGTTGATCTACCATCAGGAATCAAACCAATTGGATATAAATGGATCTTCAAAAAGAAGCTAAAGGCTGATGGCACTATTGAGAAATACAAGGCACGTTTGGTTGCTAAAGGATATAGACAAAAAGAAGGTCTAGATTACTTCGACACTTATTCTTCTGTTTCAAGAATAACTTCCATTAGGATGTTAATTTCCATAGCTGTTTTGTACGACATGGAAATACATAAAATGGATGTTAAAACAGCATTTTTAAATGGAGAATTAGAAGAAGAAATTTATATGGATCAACCTGAAGGGTTCGTTGTGAAAGGTCAAGAAAACAAAGTTTGTAGACTTGTTAAGTCTTTGTATGGACTTAAACAAGCTCCAAAACAATGGCATAAGAAATTTGATCATACTATGATGGAACTTTTCATGTATGTATTTGTTTCAACAGAAATGAGGATACTTAGGTGGATGTATGATAAAACACGTAAAGATAGAATAAGAAATAAAGAAATCTAAAGACAAGTAGGGGTAGCACCAATTGACTCAATGACTGGAAGGGCGGTTGTTGTGGTTTGATCACCTGCGACGATGGCCTATAGATGGCCCACTAGAAAACTTGACTTTATAGAAACTAAAGAAATTCGACGAGGTAAGGGTAAACCAAAGTTAACTTAGGATACATTAATTAGGAGAGATTTGAATGGTTTGGAAAGCTTACCATCAATTGCATTAAACTGAGCATAATGAAAGAGTTTGATCAATATAGCCGAACCCAATTAATTAATTGGGAATGAGGTTTTGTTGTTGTTCTTGTTGTTATGGTTCACTTTAGCAGCCTAATTGATGTGGCCTGACAAGGGACCTATTTTGTTGTTTTTGTCCTTGACTGCATCGATAAATCTAATTAATTGTGTGGAGGGTAGCTTTTTGGAGGGAAATATAAAATTTTGAATCAGAAATACGCAATGCCCCATACTCACTATGTATTAGGTGTTATTCCAGCTTCCCTTTTATAGTTGACTGGCTGAATGGCGAACTAGTTGAGTGAAAAGAGGAGCGTTAGTTGTAGGACCCCCGTACCACATCAGCTAGGTGTTCACTTCGGATGAAAGTGGGTTAATTTAACAACTTCCAATTATTAATGAATTCGAAAGTTTTATTTTATTATTTATTGTGTTGATAAGAGAGAATAACCGTTGTGTCGATCACTTAAGGTGTCAACCTATAGAGACTATCAGCTTCGAGCTTTAGACATGACTTCAAAATGCGTTAGTCTTATTTTGGAGTATGACGACAATGAAATAACGTAGTTTTCTTGTTTGTTTCACGGCCTTGTACTCATATTTGTGGTGGGAAATACTTGACTCCCCACTTAAGAATTAATCAAATTTGGGTTCATTCACTTTTTTTTTTGGTAGGAACTTGTTTGGTATTTTTGGAACACTTCGGAGTTAGGAATTTGGAAGTGAGAGATAGATCCCAACTTTAAGAGGAAAAATTTTTTTTCTCAGAAGACTAAGAAATAAAAAATGCACTACTTGCTTGCACTATTTGAGCAAATTATATAATATATTCCTTAACATGTATATAGTGCTTTAACTTGATATATTTTTTTTTCTGGTGTATGTGCTTTAATTTGAATTTACATGACATTGTTTACTTTGAAATCAAGGTTTTGGAAGGAATTACAAGCGCATTGGGAAACTTACTCAAAGCCTATGGCAAACGAATTAGGTTATTTGAGCTTAATACATATCTTCTTAATGCTGCTAGTACCTCTACTCGATTAGCGTCCTTGCTGATCAACAATTGTTGTAACGTAGAAATTTTTGTCATGCAAGTGGGCCATCGTTACCAGGTAATGTTTTTAGAATATTGTTGTCATTTAATATAGTATTTACTTGATGATCAACTGCATATTTATCCTTAAAACCTGCTGAAACACTAACTAATTTCTTTATTGTACCATTTAATAGGCTCCACATACCCTAAATACTGAAATAGCATTCGAGTGGCCTATGTCGTGCAATCTAAATAAACTCAAGTATGTTGCAGTTCAAGGGGTTGAAGGATTCGATTGCGAGCTAGAGTTCTTTAGACTTTTGATAGGCAGTGCAATGAATTTTCAAAGAATGGTCATTGTGGAATCTGCATCGAACTACATTAATCATAAAAGAAAGGTTTTGGAGCAGTTTCGCAACCAGCTGTCCTGACAATTTCCTCAAGCTCGCTTCTCAATCCAACTTTTGTAAATCACATTTAATTAACCTAGTTAGCTATCATCTCTTGTGTATTTATACTTTTCTACAAAGTAAATAGTCTTTCAACTAGAGAGTTTTCATTGGTTTTAAAATTTTTTTCTCCAATTGTGTTACACTTGTATAATGTAATGAATAAAGAAATCACGATGCAACTTACAAAAATATACAACACTGTAAAGCGAACATAATTAGTATACAGAAAGAACAACAATACATTACAAGAAAATTGATCTTTAACAACACCTAATTATGTTGTTATACCACACGTTGTTAAATCTAATTGAATTTAACATAAAATCAAATGTTATTTAAGACAAAAAATAATGATTAATGATTGAATAAATATTATAAAACAAAGAATTTAATTAAATTTATAAATCATTATATATTAATTTTTTAATTATAGATATTTTAGTTGCACATTAATTACATATTAAATAAGTTTTAACAATGTTGAGTATGACAACATTTTTTAATGTTGTAAAAAGACATTTTTTCTTGTAGTGATAATAACAATTTTTCATGTGACCAACATAGGAAGCATAGCAAGTTGCCCCAAAAGTAGTGGCAAATGAGGTACTTATTGTAATCATTCTATGTAAAAGAATCAATAGGTTATGAAGTTGAGAAGGACGGTTTGTAACAGTACGTGTTTTATACTATTGTATGTAAAAAATGTAGTAGTACATAATGAGGTTCTTTCATTATAATGAAGTGGTGTCTGTGAAAGAAGAATCTTGAGGTTGAGGAGTAGACCATGGATATTTCATGCTTGGATCTCTTGGGAGTCTCCTGAAGTTGACGAATGACACCCAAAGCATGAGTCTATAGCAATCGTATGGAAAGCAAAAAGTGTTCGGTAACAAATTAAGACTCCGATTTTTGGTTATGTTTCGCACTAATCATACTTTATTTACTATTCTAAGTTTTATGGGTGTTAATTAATTTATTTCATAACATAAGTCTATGGTACACATCAATTTAAATAAACTATTACTTAGCCTATGTTATATTTAAATGAAATCAAATATTAAGGCCTATGGTCAAATGTAATTACAACCACCCTTTGGATATGCCTAGGGATGTGTACTAGCACACACTCCCATGTAATTTGTGTCATGCATTTGTGTCACAAAGCTGAAATTTTAGTGAAAGTAGGAGTGATTAATGGTCATTAGATCATCTTAGAGATGGACAAAAAAATCAAATGATGGATGACCATGATAAAGGAAACTACATGCTTGACAAGTGGCATTTAGGGGTTTCATGCTTAACAAGTGTCATTGAGCTGAAAAAAAAAGTAGGTGAGTAGGAGTGTTTGATGACCCTTGATTCACATGGAGATGAGTTGTGCAACTTGATGAAAACCCAACACTATAAAAGAAACACTTAAACACTTTCCTTCTCATTTGCATACAAATCAAGCAAAAAAAAATTCAGAGCTGTTAGGGGAGTTTGTTTGCTGGAAATTGGAGTGTAAGAGAGCCAAATTTCCATATCAAAGGAAGCTCAAGTGACAACCATCAAAGCTAAAACCTTAGGTATCATCTATACTCTTTTATGCTTCAATCGTTGTGTTCTTGGTTATGAATATTGAAGCTTTTATATAAAATCGATTTCAAAGATGTTTTAATGATGTTTTAACTCATTTTGAAACACTAAATGATTTCCTTAAGCTGTATTTCATAATTGAGAAGTTTTGTCAAAGATCGGGTTTTTTTTTTTTCTTGTAAAATTGAAAATCTGATTTTCTTGATACAGCCTCTGTAATTTGGACATAACTCACTCATCATAACTCCAAATTAAGTGATTCCAATGCCATATGAAAGTTAACTCATATACAAACAACTTTTGTGTTTACCATGTTTTTGAAATTCCAGCTCTTTCTTACTCAAAAATGCTCTACAAATAGGTAATTTAAATGTCATGATGGGATTGTTGAAGGTGAACTTTGAAAAGGCATAACTCCTCCAATTCATATCCAAATGAGATGAATTTTTATTATGTTATTCTTGGATATGTAAAGTGACTTGTGACCAAAAATTATGATTTTTGGAGCTTTAAATTGGGAGAACTGATTTTTACAATCTCGCTGATCAGATTTTGATTCAAATTCGAGTTGTCTTTGAAAATATTTGATATCTCCTTCATTTTATATCGAAACCTTACACACCATACCATTCCAGAAAGCTAAGACCTAGAGCTAAAACTTTCTTCTTAAGTGTCTTTGATGATTTAGAGTTTATGATGGTTTAATTAACGCTGCAATACTAAGTATCAAATTGGAGTTTTGAAAGAACTTAAGGGGCTGTTTTGGGTTATAGGTTCACAAATCTATTTGACTTGACCTAAAACCAACCAAATACCTATCTAAACACACCAGGACTTAGGAGAGCGTACCGGGAGTCTAGGGACGCGGGTGTCGGGTGTCGGGAGGCCGAATAGCTAGGACTACTGCGTTAACTTGTAAGTAAAACTGTGGGAACTCTTTACTTTATTTCATTCCAGTCATTGATAAATTTTCAGTCTATTTGTAGACTAGCTAATTTATTTTCCACATCATGCTTTCCTTGTTTCTATTCATATTGAATATCGATATAGCATGATGCCTTGTTCATTATATCATTGACTCCATGTTTCCTTATATGCTCAATTTTTGTCTTGGAATGAGGCTAATGAATATTTAGAAAATGCATGCTATAGGGTTATCTGCTATGTTGGACTTGTGTTCTATTTCCTTTGGGGCTTTGTAGCCTAACTTGTGTTGAAATCATAGCATTGTAGGATATATATTCTTGAAATCTAAAGTAGGGATTATCTAGTGTCCATTGCACACGAGATGCGCGGATTCACGAGGATTTCGGTCTTTCGGGGTCTCCGGCACTCGCCACTACACTTGGGCGGCACACGTGGCATGGACCACGGGGTTGTCGGCAAGTATAATTGATTTAAATACGCGAGCACCAGCTCCGCAATTTGAGGTTATTAGGAAAAGAAAAAAGAGAGATTATTATCATATGTTGAGCATAGCTCCATACAGTAGTGGAAAAGGCTAGGTGATAGTTCTCACCGCCGACCGGACGTAGATCATCTCGACTTAGCCTGTGTCAGTTTGTGTATCTGTTAACGTTGGTATTTACTTGCATTATTTATTCAGCATTTCTTCAGCTACATATGCTTTTAAATACCTTTTGTTTAAATTGGAAATGTAGTATTAGATTTCCCCAGTTATCACTTAAATATCATCATACTCACCGTCTAGTTTGTGACGGTGGGTGTAGATCCGTCGAGACAGCGCCAGGGCGGGCAAGGAGAAGATCGGCGACTACCTCTCGAGCTCCGAGCGCGTAGTACTTTTTGTATTATGTTTACTTATGTCTTTATCTTTTGGGATGTTATTGGGATGAGTGTTAGATTACCCGACTTTTGGCTTTCACTTTGTTTATATATGTTCGCCGTTTACTTGCATATATATGGTGATCGTTATTTCCTGGATTCCACACTTAGGCTTTATAAAAAAAAAAAAAAAAAATTCCGCACAATTATTAAATACTTCCGCTAAATAAAATAATTGTTTAAACAAGAGAACACAGGTAATAAAGGCTGACTAATTCGTAATCGAGTCCTATGTGTCGTGATTAGGGCTTAATTACGGGATTAGGCCGGACGGTGCCCTAAATTAGAAGCGGGGCCGTCACAGATTTTTGGTTATGTTTCGCACTAATCATACTTTATTTACTATTCTAAGCTTAGGAAAGAATTGATTGAGAGGGAGGGTTGCTTGGTGCGCGCTCACCCAGGAAAGAAGAGGAAGACGAACATGAACTTCAGGTACATCTCGAAGAACCCTCTCTTGTACCACCTGAGCCTCAGCCAATTCAGTATGACAAGCAGCATATATAGAACACCAAACAATAAGTCTTAATTAATTGTTCTCATCAAGTCCTCAATTAGAATTCAGGGTTTCATCTGATGGAACTTTTTATGTACGTATTTGTTTCAACAGAAATGAGGATGCTTAGGTGGATATGTGGTAAAACTCGTAAAGATAGAATAAAAAATAAAGAAATCTACAGATAAGTAGGAGTAGTATCAATTGACTCAAAGACTAGAGAAGGGCAGTTGTGGTGGTTTGATCACATGAAAAGATGGTCTACAGATGCCCCACTAGAAAACTTGACTTTATAGAAACTAAAGAAATTCGATGAGGTAAGGATAATCCAAAGTTAACTTGGGATGCTTTAATTAGGAGAGATTTGAATGGTTTAGAAAGCTCGTCATCAATTGCATTAAACCGAGCATAATAAAATAGTTTAATCCATATAGCCGACCCCAATTAATTAATTGGGAATGAGGTTATGTAGTTGTAATTGTTGTTATGGCCCATTTTAGGGGCCCTAATTGATGTGGCCAGACAAGGGACCCATTTTGTTGTTTTTGTCCTTGACTGCATCGACAAGTTTGACTAATTGTACGGTGGTAGCTTTTTGGAGGGAAATATAAATTTTTAAATCAGAAATACGCAATGCCCCCTATTCACTATGTATTAGTTGTTATTCCAACTTCTCCTTTTTAGTTGACTGGCTTAATGGCGGACTAGTTAACTGAAAAGAGGAGCGGTAGTTGTAGGACCCCCGTACCACATCAGCTAGGTGTTCACTTCAGATGAAAGTGGGCTAATTTAACATCTTCCAATTATTAATGAATTTGAAAGTTTTATTTTATTATTTATTATGTTGATAAGAGAGAATAATTGTTGTGTCGATCACTTAAGGTGTCAACCTATGGAGACTATCAGCTTCAAGCTTTAGACATGGCTTCAAAATGCGTTGGTCTTATTTTGGAGTATGACGACAATGAAATAACGTAGTTTTCTTGTCTGTTTCACGGCCTTCTACCCATATTTGTGGCGGGGGAATACCTGACACTTAAGAATTAATCAAGTTCGGGTTCATTCACTTGTTTTTTTTGGTAGGAACTTGTTTGGTATTTTTGGCACACTTAGGAGTTAGGAATTTGGAAGTGAGAGATAGGTCCCAACTTTAAGTGGAAAATTTTTTTTTTCTCAGAAGATAAGAAATTAAAAAATGCACTACTTGCTTGCAATGTATTCCTTAACACGTATATAGTACTTTAACTTGATATATTTTTCAGGCGTGTGTGCTTTAATTTGATTTTACATGACATTGTTTACTTTGAAGTCAAGGTTTTGGAAGGAATTACAAGCGTATTGGGAAGCTTGCTCAAGGCCTATGGCAAACGAATTAGGTCATTTGAGCTTAATACATATCTTCTTAATGCTGCTAGTACCTCTACTCAATTAGCATCCTTACTAATCAACAATTGTTGTAACAGAAATTTTTGTCATGCAAGTGGGTCATCGTTACCAGGTAACTTTTTTAGAATATTGTTGTCATTTAATATAGTATTTATTTGATGATCAACTATATATTTATCCTTAAAACCTGCTTAAACACTAACTAGTGTCTTTATTGTACCATTTAGTAGGCTCCACATACCCTAAATACTGAAATAGCATTCGAGTGGCCTATGTCGTGCAATCTAAACAAACTCAAGTATGTTGCAATTCAAGGGGTTGAAGGATTCGATTGCAAGCTAGAGTTATTCAGACTTTTGTTAGGTAGTGCAATGAATTTTCAAAGAATGGTCATTATGGAATCTACGTCGAACTACTTTAAACATAAATGAAAGATTTTGGAGCGATTTCGCAACTAGCTTTCCTCACAATTTCCTCAAGCTAGCTTCTCAATCCAACTTTTGTAAATCACATTTAATTAAACTAGTTAGCTATTATCTCTTGTGTATTCATACTTTTCTATATTCTTAATAGTCTTTCAACTAGGGAGTTTTTATTGGTTTTAGAAATTTTTTTCTCCAATTGTGTTAAACTTCTATAATGTAATAAATAAAGAAATCACAATGCAACTTACAAAAATATACAACACTGTAAAGTGAACATGATTAGTATATAGAAAGAACAACAATACATTAAAAAAAATTGATCTTTAACAACACCTAATTATGTTGTTATACTACACGTTAAATCTAATTGAATTTAACATAAAATTAAATATTATTTAAGACAAAAATAATGATTAATGATTGAATAAATTTTATAAAACAAAGAATTTAATTAAATTTATAAATCATTATACATTAATTTTTTAATTATAGATATTTTGGTTGCACATTAATTACGTATTAAATAAGTTTTAACAATGTTGAGTATGACAACATTTTTTGATGTTGTAAAAGACATTTTTTCTTGTAGTGATAATAACAGTTTCTGTGTGACCGGCATAGGAAGCATAGCAAGTTGCCCCAAAAGTAGAGGCAAATGAGGTACTTATTGTAATCTTTCTATGTAAAAGAATCAATAGGTCGAGAAGTTGAGAAGGACGGTTGGTAACAATACGTGTTTTATACTATTATATGTAAAAAAAAAGTAGTAGTACATAGTGAGGTTCTTTCATTGTGATGAAGTGGTGTCTGTGAAAGAAGAATCTTGAGGTTAAGGAGTAGACCATGTATATTTCATGCTTGGATCTCTTGGGAGTCTCCTGAAGTTGACGAATGGCGCCCAAAGCAGGAGTCTGCAGCGTCGGTATGGAAAACAAAAGTGTTCAGTAACAAATTAAGACTCCGATTTTCGGTTATGTTTCGCACTGATCATACTTTCTTTACTATTCTAAGCTTAGGAAAGAAGTGACTGAGAGGGAGGGTTGCTCGGTGCGCGCTCATCCGGGAAAGAAGAGGAAGACGAACATGAACTGCAGGTACATCTCGAAGAACCCTCTCTTGTACCACCTATTAGGAAACTGATTATGTATATTGTAACTTCCACATTGATAGTGTATACTGTTGGACTAAGTGGTTAGTCACTCTAACTCCGACCGGTATTTTGATGGAAACAAACAAGGTGAAAATATACTAATAAGTTTATCAAGTATATTTCAGTTTTGTCAAAGGTTGCGAAACATCACATCACGGACATTTGAGCGTTCAAGCAATTCAAGTTCAAGACTCGACACACACAAAGGAATGAAGGCAAAAGATCAAGACCACGAAATTTGTAAAATTAATGTAAGGTATTCAAGTTCACTTAAGCAAGCCTATTGCATTAGTTCATGCATATCGTGATTTTAAAACGGATTTTCAAATGTCAAGTGATTACTCGAAGATTTCGGAATTATAAGTCTAAACTATGTTAAACTATATGTGTATGTTAATATCGCATTTTGAAAATCATTGTGAAAGCTTTTGAAAAAGAAAAACTTGTTTTTGAAAGATCTTTGAAAAGAAAATCGTATATTTGCGAGAAAAGTCCCTCGCAAATCATGAAACCGAGATTTTCCATTTTCGGGATTTGTGAAAATATCTGGACCATCCAAATAGGCCATATGACCCATAACAAACATGTATAATATGTTATATGAGGGTTTATTGGGTCTAGGACGTGTTAAAGGGTCGCTAACACAAGGGAGTGAGAATTAATTATTTTGAGGTCCCCGCGAGTTAGCGCGCTAATATCGTTATTAGCGCGCTATGTGCGAGTTAGCGCGCTAGGTCATAAAATTAGCGCGCTAATTGCGATCTGACATGACTTTTTTATAAAGCTGAAAAATTCGCTTTATTTCGAATTTTTGATCAAATCTCGGCCTTGGATGCACACAACGGTCATATATGGGTCTATAAATATATACAACACTTCCAAACACATGAGACACACAAGTTAGGTTTTGAAATCAAATAAAAACACTTGTGCTTAATTTTTTCAAGAGAAGAAACTTGGGGCTTTCAAGCTACACTTTGAGGCTGTTCATTCAACATCAAAACCAGCACTCTTGAGGCACTCTAAGGAGTACTACAACCTCTCCAACACTGATTTTTCAAGTCATCTTCTTGGGGTTGTAAGAAAGTCCATTCCCTAGCTTTTCTTGTGCTCAATTTATATATTCTTGTGTGATTGATTTGGGAAACTACTTGTTGTGTACTTAAACACACTTGTATTGGGTTTTGCTCTTAAACTTGATTCATTAAACCCTTGGACTGATTTGAACAAGAATTCGTGATTAAACTTGATTTTTATCAAACTTCTTGTTCTTTGGATTTGAAACCGGTTTTGCTCTCATCAATCTATTTAAAACGGTTTCATATTTGAGTTTTGCACAAAATCAGTTTTATATTGCATTTCTCAATTGTTTTCATACTTGCATGCATAAGAGTGATTAGTCTCTAGGTAGCTTGCTTGTATTTGAACTTGATACCACTTTACTTTGTAAAGTATATTTCAATTGTATTCAAATCTTGATTGTAAGACTTAGTGGGATCTAAGTCGAAAGAGAAGACCTAGTTGAGGCTAGGCATATATCCTAGTTGCGGCTAGGTGGGAAAATTCCTAGGTGGGTCTAGGTGGGGAAAATCCTAGTTGCGGCTAGGTGGTTGTATAAGACCTTATTGCGGTAAGGCATCGTGTAAAAGACCTAGTTGAGGCTAGGCATTCACTAGGCTAGTTGGCTTAGGTTGTAACACTTATTGATAATATAAGTGGGGTTGAAAATCCTAACCTAGGGAGGTTAGGTAGTGGATGTAGATCGGTTGGATCGAACCACTATATATCGTGTGTCTTATTTCCATCTCTTCTACCCCTTCTTGATTGCATAGCATTGACATTTTTCATTGGTGTATGCATTATCATTATTATTTGTTCTTAAAGTTTTAAAAAGGCGATAAACTCTCGGTAACCCAATTCACCCCCCCTCTTGGGTGACCTTCATATACTATAACATCCTCACCGATTGTGTAACTTCCCCACTAATTGTGTAGCGTCCCCATTGATCGTGTAAATCTTTCCTTGTATCACATAAGTTTTCATGTATATTGTTTTGTTGGCTTTATAAATAAGAGCATCCCGTTTGTACACATTTTGCCCTGTTTTACCCCAATCAATACAATTTTATATTACATTCTCATGGTATTAGAGCCCTAACTGCTTAGGTTAGTTTTCTCAATTGCGGCGCTTCTCTTAGTGTGTGTCATTACTATTCCTATGCGTTTGTGAATACACATCTTCATCAGGTCTCTCTATGGGAGATTCAATATTTTAGTGGATCTCATTGCTTTCAAGTTTTATTGTCTTTATATTTGTCAAAAGCTTGATCTTGCTCGTTACTCACGTACTGTACATTGTCGAGCGCAGTTCGCGATCGATGTCTGCCCATCTCATGTACTCATTTTCAGATCTGTCTATTTTGTCAGTCCGTTTGTCAATTCTGTCCGTGATCACTTGCATCCATTCGTTGTGATCTAGTGTCCCCACACAAAATTGTCGTCAACTTTGTGTATCATCATCTTACTCGTTTGCAAACTCAAGTGGTTTCGTTGCCACCACCTTGAGTTTGAGGAGGAATGTTACGAAACTGATTGTGTATATTGTAACTTTCCCATTGATTGTGTATACCATAACATCCTCACCGATTGGGAACAGATAGATCTCGTGGTACGGGGGGATTCCTCCCCTCCAGAGCATAAGACTGGAAGAACATTGCTTTAAATAAAGTAACTTCCCCACTAATTGTGTAACATCCCCATTGATCATATAAATCTTTCCTTGTATCACATAAGTTTTCATGTATATTGTTTTGTAGACTCTATAAATAAGAGCATCCCGCTTGTATACAATTTGCCCTGTTTTACTCCAATCAATACAATTTCATATTACATTCTCACCACCTGAGCCTCAGCCAATTCAGTATGACAAGCAGCATATATAGAACACCAAACAGTAAGTCTTAATTAATTGTTCTCATCAATTCCACAATTAGAATTCAGATTAATGTAAAATTAAGTACGGGCATCACTAGTAAGTAAAAGAATGCGATGATTGCTCATTGCGTCAACACCCATATCAGATCTTTTCGATGTTCACACCCGTCACCGCCATTGCCAGTTGTACTTCAACCTGTGTTTTCATAAAACAAGGAGTATCTTCATGTCATCACTTGCATTGAATCCAGCAAAGTGGAAGAATTTGATCCATGCAACCGGCCCCAACTAATTTTGATTGATGCTTTATTTGTTGTTACTTAAAGTTTGCCAAATCGAGGAAATAGAAGGTTTGAAGAGTTATTACAGCTGCTAAAAGGACTCCAATTTGAAGAGCCAAATCTGTCTTCTTAAGCCATGTGAGGTTCGCAGGCTTTGCCGAGAGGTCTCCATGCAACTGCTAATTCTTGCACAACAAATTGGCAAGTGATCAGTTTCATGTTCTTTTGGTCTAATGCTAGAAAGACGGACAGGTAGATGAAGAGAGAGTAACTGAGTTACTGATCTTTGCAGACCTGCAACTGATTTGCTTGCAATGCTTTGAAACTGTGGGGAGCAAAGGAGCTCTGTGACGCGAATGGAAGAGAGAGGGCAAGGCCCTTTCAGATGGCAAGCTGATCAATGAACAGCTCATCGATCTCTCTATAAATTGGTCTCTTGGGTTTGAAATTAAGTCATGCACCCATAGACGTTTGTTGAGAAACCATTTGGGTCATCCGTGTTGAAACTCTATGGAACTTGAAATGTTGCTGAGAATTGGTTGCTGGGATTGAGTTTGATAATTGGAGTGAAAGGCTCAAAAAAACTAGGCCGCTCATGGGTGGAGTGTGTCCCATAGTGAGAAGATTCCAATACTTCAACGGGTTGGATAACAAGAATGGACACCCTGTCCATTCAATGTAAATCGATTTGTGTGCATACAAACATCGATGCGGAAATCAATGGACACTAACAACCAATCGGGTGTCCATTTCAGGTTTTCTCAAAAATGATCATCTTAATATTTTCTTAGGCCAAAGTGATAAGCAATGACTTTAAGCGTGTAACAATGTCACTTTCCTAAAGGAAACTTTGCACTCTTATTGCAAGAGTCCTGCAAAAATCTAATAGGATACTATGAAGTCCCAATTTGCACTAATAACAGTGAAAATTGAACCAGAGCAAATGTTGTGAAGTTTTTAGTTTTGAATTTTATGTCATGTCCTTTCTTACTCTCATGCCTCTCTTCTTATAGTTAGAGAAATGAGTGGGATTATGGACCGTTATCAATTGAGTGGTCAAATGATAATCGTTCCACATTAATTGAGTGGTCAATTTGTAAGTGCTCCTCTTTAATTGGTTGAATGGGTTTTGTAACTGCCCATTTATTGGGTCTATTAACTACTCACTAAATTACAACAAATTCTTTTGAAAATGTCTAACATGGGTTCCTGTAACTGTCCATTTATTGGATTTATTAACTACCCACTTAATTACAACAAATTCTTTTGAAAATGTCTAACAATCCCCACCATTTTCAAAATAAACAAATACACTGATCCAAGAACATTTTAAACATTATATGCATAGATAATGGTATCTTGCGATTTGAACTACTAATTTGTGAAAAGTTCATTACATCATATCAGAATCACATGGTAGATAAACTTTGAACCAATGATTCTATTTGATATGTAGCATAAACAGATCACACATATAACATACACCAGCATATTGCCATAAATTTTTTGACACATTCAACATTGGCCTTGTGTTCCATATCTTTTAGTGAATGTCTTTGGAGCCAAGTCCTTGAACTCCTTGAAGCGGCCGCACTTCACATTCACATAGGTAGTCTCCAATTTTGCACCCTCGCAATTTAAGTACCTTGAAGACTATTAAGAGATTAGCTCCACCTCCTCCTTTTCCATGCGGGTACCAAGCACTAGATACCCTGGGATGGCTATAATGATATACTACTCACAGTTATACTGATAATGTACTTTGACTACATTCAACTCAAGACTTAACGTAATGTTAAGCGTCGAGTTGAGTTTCCATTATTGGTGACTTTAATTCATGGGCTTGAGACCCATCCCCTTGATATTTTATTCATCAAGTCTCTTGACAATCCATTTGTAAATGGATTTGCCAAATTTTGACTAGATCTCACATAGTCAATTATGATAACTTCATTTGTTATCAATATGTCGGGATTTACCATTATACACTTGGCTATAAGCCCTTGCCAATATGGCCTCATCATCACAATGGATAGAGATTGGAGCTACCGGTTTAGGCCACAATGGTATCTCGTGTAATAATTCATGTAGCCATTCAGCTTCAAAACCAACGCAATAAACTCTGATTCCATGGTGGAGTCATCCATTAAAGTTTGCTTCTTTGAAGCCCACGAGATTGCACCTCCAGCAAGTGTGAAAATCCATCCACTTGTAGAAGCAAATTTTGATCTTTCACAATCCAACTTGCATCTGAAAATCCTTTTAAGACTGAAGGATATTTACTATTGCATAAGTCATAGTTAATTATTTTCTTCAGATATTTTAAAACTCTTCGAATTACAAACCAATGCAACTCACTTGGATTAATTATGAATCTGCTCAACTTGCCTACTACCAAGGCAATATCCGGCCTAGTGCATGTCATTGCATACATTAAGCATCCAATTAATCTAGAATACTCTAGTTGTGAAATTTGATTTTCAGTGTTTTTCACTAGCTCAATACTTGGGTCTAGCGGGGTAGAAACAAGGGCACAATTCATATGATTGAATTTATTGAGAATTTTCTCAATATAATGAGATTGAGTTAGAGTAATACTCTCTTTATCTCTTACAATCTGAATCCCGAGAATGACATCTGCTTGCCCCATATCTTTCATTTCAAATTTACTTGAAAGAAAGTTTTTGGTCAACTGAATATGTTCCAAATCAGTTCCAAAAATTAGCATGTCATCTACGTAAAGATAGATAATGACACCATTTCCTTTTTCATCAAACTTGTTATATACAAATTTATCAGATTCATTTATTTTGAATCCATTAGCAAGTATAACCTGATCAAATTTCTGGTGTCACTGTTTTGGTGCTTGTTTTAATCCATACAATAATTTTGGCAATCTACACACTTTATTTTCATAACCAGGCATAATGAACCCTTCTGGTTGGTTCATATATATATATATATATTTCCTCACCGAATTCTCCATGTAGGAATGCGTAATTTTGACGTCCATTTTGTGGATGACCAACTTGTTTATAGTTGCAATTGCAATAAGCAATCTAATTGTAGCAATTCTAGCTACTGGTGAATAGGTATCGAAATAGTCTATTACATACTTTTGGGTAAATCCCTTAGCAACCAGTCTTACTTTATGCTTTTCCTAAAATCTAACTCGTGTCATGTGTCATTTTAGGTCGTACGTGGACCTCTTGCCGTGATACATGTGGACAATTCTGGTAGTCAACACCGAGGTATGTTATTTTTGGTTGGTGTTTTGTATTATTATTTATTTACCCGAAATTAGATTTCAATGTTCCAAACGTGTGAGGGCGTTGGAGTGAGAGCATTGACGCGGAGAAATGGATTTGGCTCGAGGAAATACAATTTTCGAGAATCGGGGCAAACTGTGGTCACGTAATTAGTTGTTCGGGGGACAAATTGAATAGAAACACTGACAAAATATAATAAACTATAATAATTAAGATGTGGTACGACAAGTTTTGTTAAGTATGGTAAGAAAATTGGTTTATGAGATGTTGGTATGTCATGGACAAAGTTAAGCCTGTAACGGCCCCTATTTTCATCTAGGGCACCGCCCGACCTAATCGCATAATTAAGCCCTAATTACAATACGTAGGACGTAATTACGTATTAGTCAGCTTGTACTACTTATTATCTCGTGAATTGGGTTCAAGGATAAGAAAATTCCCTATTATTTTATAGAATTATCAAATTAGAGGAAGTCTTTAACGTATTAGCAGAAGCATTTTATATAAATCTTAAATGTGGAAACCAGGAAATAACAATCACAATATCAATATGCAATAAACGGCGATCATATAGACAAAGTGAAAGTCAAAAGTTGGGTGAACTAACTCTCATCCCAACAAAACAACCCAAGCAAAAGACGTATATAAACATATTACAAAAATATGACCTACGTGTACGGCAGCTACGCGCTACGAGCTTAGAAGTAGTCGCCGATCTTATCCTTGCCCCTCGACGGACCTATGGTACTACTCGATGGATTCTATACCCCGAGATATTCACAAACTAGAGGTCTTGAGAAAGTGAGTATAGTGATATTTAAGTGATAACAGGCTAAGGGAATTCTATACTACATTTCCAAAGTAAAGACAGATATTTAAATGCATAATATAGTGAGAAAAAAAAAAGGTGCTAAGAAAGTAATGCATATAAATATCATCTCTAATTAACCGAGTTAGATAGACAAACACGAGCTAAGTCGAGATGATCTACATCCGGTCTAAGTCGCGGTGAGAAATATCAACTTTTAAAGCCTTTTCCACTATCGTATGGAGATACCCCATCAATTATATCAACATACTTTGTAAATTTTGAATATATATATATAGAACTTGCCGACAATTCCATAGTTCAAGCTACGTGATGCCACCCAAGTAATAGTGGTGAGTGTCGAAACCCCGAGGTCCAGTGACCCCGTGAATCCACCCATCTCTCGTGTAATGGACACTAGATAATCTCCAACTTTTATTTCAAGGATTTTCATTTCTAAGGTTCTACGATATCAACAATAAATTAGACTACAAAGCCTCAAAGGAAATGGAATACAAATCAATTACCACAGTAACCCTAGTGCATGCATTTCTAACATCAATTATAACATAATTCACAACCAAAATGGCACATTAGGAAAGGAGTCAATGAAATCATCACAAGGCATCATGCTATAACAATATTCAACTTGAATAGAGCAAGGAAAGCATGATAGTAGATTACTAATAACAAGTCATCAGATTGAATGAAAAGAGAAATAACGTGAATGAAATAAAGTAGAGATTTCCCGACAGTTTCACTTACAAGTCACATGATAGCTATGGCTATCCGGCCTTGTGACACTCCGACTAGCGTTCCGAACTCTCGAAACACCCTTAGGTCCCTGAAAAGTTCTTTCATATCATTTATGTTGATATTTGGGGTTCATACGCAGCGGAGATTACAAAATAATTTTGAGAAAAACTCCAACAGGATCCAAATCTAATTCCATTAAAACACGTTTAAACTATGAAAACTTAATCATACCTCAGTCGCAATGTACCTTTCTGAAGGTTAATCGATCTCTAAGGCGCTGCCAATGACGAACGCCCTCTATCAGCAGTCCACACACGAACGACGACCGAGATTTGAAGTGCTAGCTTCGAGAGAATACCAAACCTTTTTGTTTCTCTCCAAAACGATCCAGAGCATACCAAAAAACCCTAAGTCATTTCTTAAAACGAAAATAGAGTTTCGTCCCTTTTTAATCTATCTTACTTGTATTCTAACTCAAAGCGTCTATTTATACAACCCTTGTACATAGACGGTTAAATAAATTACACATATAACCCTAGTTAAAGAAGTATAAGTGTAATACACTACAAGGACGTTTCTGTCATGAATTTTATCATATAAAATTCGTTTTTCTGAACCATCTTAAAATCTCGCAAAACCATTCTTAGTGTTCGACCCAATAGGCTCATACAACGTTAGCCAGTGTACCAAAACACATTTTGGTATACAAGTCATAAGCGACCTCTAGCAAGACATTATGACTACCAAGTTATACGAATATCAAATCGATACAACCTAATCAATAGTGTATATAACATCCTTTTGTCACACGATATCCTTTTGATCAAACATAAGGCATGGAATTGTCATCCAACATGTTCAATCGTACTAGTCTCGATCTCTAAGTAGACTGAAAACATCCAAGTGGCATTGATCAATATCAATTCACTTAGACTAGGCCTTTTAACAATCTAACACATCGAGGGATCCACTGGATATATCTCTCTATATGAGAGGGACAAATTCTATCTCAATTACACAACTTCACTACATTATTCACATAGTAACCAATCACAACCTTTATAATCGTCCAATTAAAGACAATGTTTGATTGCGTCAAATCACTGTGTTCCTAATGTTGAAGGCTCTGGTAATCTCAAGTCAGAGGACTGAATAATATACATATCATGAGAAACAACTATGAGTTAATCCATGTGATGTTCTCATAGCGGGTCGGTCCAGTACTTTGTTTCCTAATAAGTACTCATGATCTTGATTCGTATTCCTATACGTATGATCATCGTATGATCATCAATCAAGACTTACACTAGTCTTATTACATTATAGTTCCCAGTATAATAATCGACTAGGGACATTTAGGATATTTCTGTAAATACCCATGGATCTTATTATAATGTAAACATGCGAATCAATTATAATAAAACAGCAAATGAAATCCTCTATTTTATTAACTAAAATGTATTCATAAAGACTATTAATTGATTGACCTAGGGCACATTTCCCAACAATTTATTTATTTATTTATTAATATTTTATTACCTAGATGTGTGTATATATATACATGTGTATGTGTATATATATACATACATACATGTATATGTGTATGTATATATACATACATACATATATACATACATATATGTATGCATATTTCTATATATATGTATATATACCTGTATATATTATTTATTTTCGATATTATTATATATATAGTATATATATTCTTCTTTTCCCTTTTTTTTTCTTATTCTGATTTTTTTTGTGTGGGGATTGGACCGTTGAACCCGGTTCGGTCTAACCGGTCCGGTCCAACCAGACCGGTCCAGGGACCGCACGCACGCACACGCGTGCGTGCGTTCCCTTCCCCTTCCCCATTCTAGAGACGCTGGTCTCTGTTCAGCGTCTCTGGTTTTTTTTATTTCTTTTTTTTTAATTTGAGAGGGATTGGGAGGGGAGACGACGACTATGTCATCTCCCTCCTTGGTCGAACTGCAAGAGCATTTCGACCGAGACTCCAATCCCCACCATCACCATTACGCCAACAACACACCAACACCGACACATTGACGTCAACCTCAACAATGAACGACTCACCTCGCCGTCGTCTTGATCTCCTCCGATGACCTCTCCTCTCTCTCGGATCTTCTCTTCTCCTTCTTCTTCTCCTTCTTCTTCCTTTTTGTGCGGTGGTGGCGGTGGGGTTTTTATTGGTGCTTTAGGGGGTCAAATGACCATTTTACCTCTCTAACCCTATCTTTTTCCATATATACCAATGCCCCTTATTGTCATTTCTCATTCTTTTTTTAAAATTTAAAATGTATATATTTATATTACATATATATATATGTATCCAATTCAATTAAATTAATTTATAACCATAGACTATGCTCTAATGTGCATTAATTTAATTATGTTGCATTTTACTAAATTTAGACTTACCGTAAGTCTCGCTATTCGATATCCCGGCTTACACGCAACTCGAGGCGTGTCCCTGACCACGTCTCGGCGTCGATAGTTGCAAGTATTGGCTTAGTCAGCCTACACACATACAAACACTAGGAATACATCAATACAAATATAAAATTTACTTCGGCCATATGCCTTGGTATGTGTGCGCATCTCATGCGGGCCCCACGTCACGGGTCGATAATTCTGATTAAGCAGTTAATCAAGATTAGCAAAATTGGGTCGTGACAAAGACATATAGGGTTTTGATGTGACAAAGACCAGTGTTATGGACATTTTATGAAGATGGATTGTGTTTCTAAGAGTTTGGCTCAATTTGGTAAAAAATCAGATTCAAAAGGGGCACCGGAAGTTAAAAATTGTTAAAATAGGGTTTATGAGAATTAATAAATGAAAAGAAATTAATATATATATATATATGAAAAGAAAAAAAAAGTTGATCGATTCTTTTGTTTTCAACAGAACGAATTTCGTTCGTTGAAACGAAACCTTTCAACTCGGGTTCTCGCACGTAGAGCTTCGTACATCTGATTTTTGTTCGATTTCTCTCGCAAAACAGTAGAGCATCACGAGACAATCAGTTTGAGCGAAGTTATGAAGTGAAAATGAGGGATTTGGCTTGGAATCTAGTAAAATCTCAATTTATGGTGTTTTTCCTCAATTCAATTAGAAATCTCGTGATTTTTCGATTTCTTTCACGAGGTTTTTGTAGAATTGGTATCAATTGTTGTGAATTGATGTATTGGGTTGATTTGCGTCAATTTGAAATAAATTTCACTAGTGTGGGATAGGGTTTTTGTGATTTGAAGTGATGCAACGTAGTTGATAACAATTTTGAAGATGTTTTTGCAGTTGATATCGATTTATATTGGGATTTTAGATGAATTGAATATTGGTTTCAATTTAAATTGACTTCACGGGTGGGAAATAATTAAAAGTTGGTATTTAATGATTTCGTGGTGTTTGTTGGCGTGATTTGAGGATTTAACTGCAAAAATATTGATTTGGAGAAGTTTTATTAGTTAAAACAAATAAAGTTTTCATTGTTAATGGACCATATGGGAAAATTCACAACTCCTCTGTTTTTTATCTGATTTGAGTGTTCTTGGAGTATATGAAAAGTACGAAATGTGTACTACAAGTTCCTTTTTAGTCAATATGACAAATATTGAGGTTTTCAAGGTTAAAAAGTTACCCAAGTTAGCTAGTTGAAGTTATAAATAATTATTTTTGGAACTAGCTCTCGAGCGCACTTTGGTCACAGTTTTTATGATGTTTCGTGATTTGATTTTACTTAGAGCTTAACCATAATATAATTGTCTATGCAAGGTAGTTACTGGAAGCGTGTGAGCACGTGTTAGCGTTGGACACGGGTAACTAAACCAGTGAGGAAATTTACAATTATTTCTTTGAGCTTTAATTTAATTTTGTTATTGCTCTGTCCTGTTTCGGAACTCTATTCTGATTGAGTGGTCAAAAGGCAAGTGAGTCACCATGATCCTTGAGATTTGGGGGGATGCGCGTTATTATTTTAGACTTGATATTCACGAGCTAATCTTTTGGTTCCTATATACGGGGTAGGAATCACTTCACTAGATTGCTGAAGAATTCATATTCGTGTGGATTTTAGGATGGTGTGAGTTGGCCACGTCCTAAAAGTCCGAGTTGGGATGGTGAATTGTCTTAGCTCCGCAAGAGCTTCATAAATGTTTCTCATTGACTCAAACGACGGTTTCATTAAGTCAGGACTACTTGCGTCTTTCCTCTTGATTCCTTGACACTCATTATCGATTGCTTTCAGATTTATTTTCAATCTTTATTTATTCATGCATTCTCTGTCCTTTTTTTCTATCAACATGAATATTGACTGTCATTTATTGTGAAATACTGTAAACATCCTGTTTGGCGTTACTTACCTGGAACTCGTAATTCTTGTGTTTGACTGAGTGCAGATCCACAGTCGAGCAAAGGGAAAGCTTCTCAGTTTAGTGATTTACTTTAAGGATAGCACAACTGTTCTATCTTTAAACTCAATATAGGTTTGTTTTGTATTATAATGCTATATGTTTTGAAACTAGATTTTGGAAATGAGAGATCTTGGGACTTGTATATGATGATATTCTCTCATGTGGTATGACTTTTGGTGATGATGTATATATTTGTTGGGTTTTCACATTTCTAGGTTATCCTAGCTTATGTCTTGAGGTGATTATATTAGTTGGAGATGTTAAATGCTTCCGCTTATCGTTGAATAACTCACTAATATTAATGATTTAATCTTAAATTATTGTATGAATGGAAAAGGTATGGTAAGGCTGACTAGATTTGTGTTGACTACACGAGAGGGACTCAGGGTCTACGTAAGTCTAGGCCGAGCGGAGTCCAATTTTATGTTTATGGAAATGGGGCCGTCATAGTTGGTATCAGAGCTTAAGTTTATAAAACTTGACTTTTGATTAAATCACAAACTATTAAGACATAATAAGCGGAAGTTAGACAATGAATGAACTTAGAGTGGAACCATGATCCTAACCTGTCTTAGTTGGGAAATGAGGAGAGTTGGGTAATTTAAAATCGGACTATGAGCTATTTGATGTATTGTATATATTATTATCGATAACTATGTCTGATCAAGTATTTGCTATCTTTTCATATTACGATGGTTGATCAACATAGTACCAGTGACGATGGTTCATGAGATGTTAGGGGAGACTGGACGAGATGTCTTAGTTGGTTTCATCACATGGGCAGCAGCTGGAGGAGATCTTCAGGTTGTTGAGGACTCAGGCTACACCTTCACCCCTACTTCTGGGACACCAGTACAGGATACACATGGCAGTGCTCTTACCGTACAGGAGATACCTGCAGCACCAGCAGTGCGAACAAGACCTGCTGTTACTAGAGATGCACAAGTTCATGCAGATGTTGTACCACCTACTGTTGATATGCCTACTACTTCTGGGGAGAATAGTAGTGGAGCTACCACTAAGGCGAAACAAGCTCGTGAGTTTCAGCGAAACCATCCGAAAATTTTTATGGAGGTACAGATTTAGAAGGCTGCACAGAAATACAGACGGACACATTAAGATTCACGATGTATTGGCTACACCAAAGTATATGAGGCCTATCATATCATTAGCTTTACTGTTTGGAGAGGCTGATACTTTGTGGCGTAGCACGGTTGCTACGAAGGGTAAGTCCAAGGATTATGCAGAGTTGAAGGAGAGGTTTAATGAAAAATACATTCCTCCGCGTAGTTCGAACATGAAGAGGACTGAGTTCCAAAATGTTAGATAGGTAGCTGGCGAGTCGATGATGCAGTGTATGGGCCGGTATCTAAGATTGATGGAGTATTCTGACGGCATAACGGACACTGATGTTAATCGGTTGTACTATTTTGTTCATGGTCTATTAGCTCCTATTGGATCTGTAGTGGTCACTATAGCTCCGAAGACTTTACAGGAGGTCTATGATAAAGTGACGGCCAGTGAGTCATTTGTGGATATTCAGGCCAGGGTTGAGGTTACACCATCATCATCAGTTCAAATTAGAGGTAGTTCTGAAGGAAACAGGAGAGGGAAGAGACCGAGACCATGGTTTCAGGGAAGGCAAGTATAAAGTGTAGTATATGTTGCATCTTCACCTTCTACTACTGTTGTGTCACCTCCTCCAGTACTTAGTTATGTCAATACACTACAGCAGAGATCAACATCAAAGGCGTTGTTAACGCTCCATTTATCTTCATGAGAAAGCCCACCAAAGATAATTTCATGTATTTTAATTAATTAACACCCTAACATCACGCCACCAACATGCTACTCTCTATCTCTATGTGCTTGATTAATTGTCTCTTCATCTCTATAAAATGAAACCAAGTTTCCTCATACTTTCTCATTGTCACTCGCTAGTAGTTCTTATTCTGCTGTGATTTGTTCAAGAAATACATTGAATAAGTAGTAGAGACTAGAGAGACATGGCCACAGGAGGTCCTCTCTACAATTCTCATCTCTTACTGCTTGTATTTCTGACTCTCTTGTTGGTAACTTTTTCAAATGTAGCTGAGGTATTTCACTAGCTCACTCCACCAATAGATGAGTGCAACTTTTTTCCTTATTTGATTATTGTGGGTGTTCAAACCTTTTTCTCAACCCTAGTTATTTAGGCCGAGTGCTCGACTAATTTCACAGGAGTCAGTCAAGTGCCCTAACCCAAGACTCGAAAGAAACCAACTTATTTGGAATTCAATGATAGGATTTGATTCCATAAGTTGTTGATCACCATTCACCAATCGCATAAACTTTGCCACCACGCCAATTTTGTAAATTTTTTGGTTTGTTTTTATGAGATGTCATCTAGATTTAATTTTATAGGAAATCACCAATAATTTGGACTTTTTTTATATGATAGGAACACAACTTGCCCACTATGAAGCTTGAACTCCTTATCTCTGGCTTTAATAGAATATGAATTGGGATGTTTCGTTCTTCTTGATATGAACCAATTGAAAGATAACTAAAATGTAGTTTAATTAATTAATTAATTCAGTTTTTGTGTGTTTGTGTTGCTGCAGAGTTATGGACATGCTAGGCTCCATCCAGCAGGTAACATTGTTGTGTTGTTGGAGTTCTGTCACTAATTAATTAAAATCCTTTGGATTCAATCTACAAGTTAATTATCATCAACCTAATAATAATCTCTATCTGGGGTCTCTGCAGATTGCAATCCTAGGTGCAGTTACCGCTGCTCGGGGACTTCGCATCGGAAGCCATGCATGTTCTTCTGCCTCAAGTGCTGCTCCAAGTGCCTTTGTGTTCCTCCTGGAACATATGGTAACAAACAGACATGCCCTTGTTACAACAACTGGAAGACCAAGGAGGGAGGCCCCAAATGCCCTTGAAGCACAGTCATTTTCCTAATTGGAATTAAGGGCTCAATGCAATACATTATTAAGAGTCTTGAATTTATTCTCTCACACTCTTTTGAGAGAACTTTAAATGAACTAATTAATTGATTTTAGGTGGTGACATTGCAAAGGAGTACATTTTTTTTTACATGTACTTGAAAAGATTATGGTAAAATATTATAAGCTCAGTTTTTTTTTTTTTTTTTTTTTGACTTCTATGGGAATCGAACCACGGTCTCTCAAGGTCTTGTCTTTTTAGCAAGTGATGTCTTTACCATCGCACATGAGAGGCTTTAACTTATAAGATCAGTTATTAATATAAATTAAATTACTCCTTTTTTTGGCCATGTATGAAATTAATTAAGTTGTTTGAACAAGATGCAATATGATGATTCTAACTTAATCAATGTTTTTGGGGACATAGATTTGAGATGGCCAATTGGTTGTTAAGAATGTTCACGTGTTGTTGACTCTTGAGATCAGTCGTGATGCCATGAAGCATTGAAGCACCTTTTAAATAATTAAATATCCAAAATAACAAAAGCTTAAATTCCAAATTATTTGGATTTTGGAGCCTAATATGGATCAAACTCTTCACTCGCTGATAAGGGGTTGAGTCCCCAAATCAAGGAAGAACACAAGAACAGTAAAATAAAGACAATTAAAAGTAAAGTAAAGACATAAAGGAAGAAGAAGAGATAGGGATAAAATAAAAGTTGTTGATTTCTTTCTTATTGTTCCCTTTGATTACAAAGCTTTAAATACTTGGCAAACCCTACAACATTGTGCCCAAATGAAATAACAACTTAAATAACTTGAAATAAAAGTGGGCCTAACTTGGTGATCCTACATAACCTAATCTTTGGCCCAATACGACTTAAAACAATATGGATACCTATCAATACCAACCCTTTCGAAATTCATCTTGTCCTCAAGGTGGTTGGATCTAAAAAATTAGTTCCAATGTGCAATAAATTTCAGTGTTAAACGCATTGCAAAACACATAAATCTCATACTCGATGAATTCAATGAAGCACGACAAAGGGTGATTATTGGAGAGTCGGTCACGAAGCTTGCTGAACTTTTAATTGTAGAGTCGATCTGAACTCATCGAACCTTTAGATCGACAGTTGTCAACTAAATCTCACCAAAGATGTTTGGTTGGACAACACCAAGCCTAGTGAATAAGTCTCGGCTACATGTCGCCGAACCTAAAATAGATGTCTCAACTAAGGATTTGGAGTTGGTGTGCTTTGGTTCGGATGAAAAGGGTATTTTGGTAAAAATATGAAGTGCACTTAAAAATTGAAATGTAAATTTGGGGTGCCACGCAAAATAATGCAGGTGATCTTCCAGATGATGTTCTGCATTCGATTGTGGGCAGGGTGAATTTTTTGGTGAGTTTGGCGGCCTTCCAGACCCGCTCTCTTCTATTTATTTCAAACAGCTTTATGAGCCGCGCGAGGAGGATCAAAAGGACTTTTGGACTCACCATCTCATTGTATCAAATTACTACTGAGGTTGTTGCTCAAGTTACTAAGTTACATAAGTGTTGCATCCATCCTGTTTGGATTATTCCTAGACGTACAAACTGATCTGTACGTCCAAATTAACTTCAAATTCAGTTTTTTTTTTTGTGCTTATAATATTTATTATAAATGGGCTCATTTATGCTTCTTTATTTTTTCTTTTCTTTCGTTGTATAAGAGAATTTCAAAAAGAGTACTTACTTGATTTATTCTTTTGCTTTTTCTACTTAAATTTAAACTCTTAAACACAATTGACTAAATTGCCAAGCTTTTTTTTTTTCTTAACAGCCATGGGTGTCGAACTTTTATCAGCCATTTCTTACTTTGGTTCCACTAATGCCGTGACAAAATAGTGAAGCTTTTTAGTATGTATGTTCAAGTTTGTTGAAATAATTAAGATAAAAAGGAATAAATTAATAAACCTTTGCGTTGGGATGATGTTTTAAGAGTTTCTTTTACGTCTATTCAGTTATTGAAAGCTTAATTCCTTATTAGTGCTTGCAACAATTTTTGAGTTTTATCATGGGAAACTTAACATCGTTGGATCTCTATAGTTCCATTTATGGTTGATATATTTACTTCTTGTTGCATTCACTTACACATTAACGATTAATTTAAGTTTAATTTACTACCAGAGAAAGGAAATGATGCAAACATGATCACGTTGTCCAAATTCATCCTTCCACCTTTGAAGTTGGGGGGTGTCTTAAAATCAACTCGTAGTGAGGTCTTGGAATCGATAACTTCATGCCTACTAATCCTTAGAATGATTTGAAAAAGGCTTGTTCAGTTGGTGGCAGAGGGTGGCGCAAAAGGCAAAAGCACGTTTTGTAGATTGCAAATGCTATCTCCTCCTCTCTTATGTTGGCGGCGTGTGTGGTTTCAATTTGAATCTCCTCTTTGTTGCTGGTAAACTCTTTGCCATGTTTTTGAATTGGTGGTGTATTATATGTTATGTTCCTATCTTTGTCCTTGATGTACAAAAAAAAAAAAAAAAGAAAAGAAAAGAAAAGAAAGAAAGAAAGGAAAAGAAAAGAAAAGATAGAAGTTGATGATGAGGTACCTTCTGAATATAAAAATATAATTAGTGAACTTTTAAGAAGTGATAATGTATTTTCTCTTTTGATTTCCTTTGTGATTTTTGTGTGAACTACTAACGATCTTTTATTTGATCGGCGGTGGTTCTACTAAGCCTGTTTACCGCATATATTTTCTTTAATAAAACACATATCTATTTAGATATGAGGGTTTCTATTCTGCAACAGTTGTCAGATTCATCATAGGTGCCACCACTTACTCTCCCTCCATGTGTGCATCTATCATCATTCAAGTCCATCTCCACTTCTATTACTCGATGCGTGGATATGCTCATGCAGTTGTTGGTTTGATAAATTTAATAGGTTTCTTTTTCAATAAGTATTTGTCTTCTAATGTTAGTGGAAGTTTGTGTTTGTCTTCCCTTGTTGGAAATCTTTATTTGTCTTCTTTTGTTGAAGTTTTTTTTTTTTGTTTTAGACTTAGTATGCCTGTATACTGTTGTGTTCCAGACGTTTTGTTAAGAGAACAACACTGATTGTCAAGCTGTTCCATTATTACAATCGCAATTTCTCAAAATCAATTCTATGGCAGTTGAATGTTCAGATGAACAATTAGGATTAGTGAATCATTGTGTTTTTATCAAGGTAATTGATTATATATCTCGTCCTGTTCTACCGAATGAGTATTAAGCCACCATGATTAATGAAATTTATATTTTACTTCAAAGGAAAAGAAGTGGTAATGTATTTTTTTTTTTTTTTTTCAGAAGTGATAATGTACTTAGTTATGTTATGAGTACCTTTTTTATAGGAATGTGATGAAAACCTTTAATTCCTCAAAATACAAATAATATTAAAATCATGACCATTCAATTGAATGTGATGAAAAGCTTACCATCAATGGCACAAAATTGAACACAATGAAAGATCCTAACTAATTTGGGATTGAGGCTATTGTTGTTATTGACCATTCAATTGAATAATCAACAAAGTGTATGATATTGGGAACTAATGTGTTAGGATTCGACCGTTGTTTTTCTTTTCTATTTTGATGTCAATCTATTTGCTTTCACACCATCGAACAAGTGTACTTTGTAGAGAAATGGATGAGAATTTTTGACAGAAGAGGGAAGAAGATAGCTTGGCAGGAGAGAAATCGAGAGCAGACAAATATGGCTTCTTCTTTACTAAAAACGAGAAAGGATCGAAGATGGTGAAAGGTTATTTCGACCTTCTCTTTTGTATGATTGCATGACACACAGTCGTTCCTCTAATCTAAGCATCAATTTCCCCATCAAACACTCTCTTTGTGCACCCTCTTTGCCATGCTCTTAGATTTCGAAAAGATCTTTTGAGGAATCATCTCCATTGGTTCCTAGATCAATGAAAGTGAGAATTATGCGTCGCAACTTTTTCGTTCAATCTTTGAGTTTCTTTTTGGATTCCTCATTTTATTTCTATGTGTATTCTTGTGATTATGTTTTCTTTGTGATTTGTTCTGGATTTAGGGTATGTGTTGATATGGTGAGGTAGCACTATTTTTCACATTTTCTTGGCTTTGGTCTCAACAACATCTTTTCCAACGAGAAAGTAGATCGTCGAAATCAAGACAATGACTAACAATAATTTGGAAAAAGATAGAACAGAAAATCAAATAAATTTGTCATAAAAAACAAAACAAACATACTATTCTAAACCAATTTGTCCAACAAACACCCTTATCAATCTTAAAACAATATTAACATCATAAGCACCGCCACCATTACTGTTGTGACCAACCACTAACATAAAGTGGTTCGACTAACATCATAAGGACCTTGATTTCAAGTCATTTGTTCTTAAACTCACCTATGAACTAAAGTGGTTCGTGAAGTAGCATTCACGAGAGACAATCAGTTCTTTGTAGACAATGTTCTTGGTTCGATTTGTTTGATTACTATTATAAGAAGGTTTGACAAGAACTTTGATGGCGGATGCCGTTGTAGCACGTGATAGCGCAAGAACATAAAGTTGACCATGTGAAAATACGTGTTCTCGTAAATAAACTCCAAGAAAGTCCAATGTTTGTCCTTGTGCTTTATTAATTGTCATTGCGAAGCCACAATCGAACAGAAATTGTCGTCTCTGAATTTGAATGGTGTTTTATCTTGATTGTTAGGAATAAAAGGAATTCTTGGTAAGAAAACTCCTTTTCCTTTATAATGACCTCGTTGCAATCTCAAGATCAATAACGTTTCCGAATTTTCGACAAATCAATCGAGTTCCATTACATAACCCTTTCGATGGATTAATGTTGCGCACAGAGCATAATTGGACAATTCTTCTTTAATATCAACTCATGTGGAGGAAGCCGCTTAAGGACAAACTATTTAAGAACTCCATTTATAGAACTGCGCGTTCTCATCAATAGCTTCATCGAAATCGTAATATCTAAAAACTTCGCGAGAAACCGATGAATCAATAAAGTATTGACTTCGTCAACAAATTCATTCTTCGTTGTCAAAATAGCACGACTTGACATTGCACTACTTTGAATTGCATACTCATTCAAGTTGGGATACACAGCTGTAATCAAATTATCCAAAGAGACATTGTCATCGACAAAAGGCATAATGATGTTTAGAAGGTATGGCAATGAGATTTCTTTGGAAGTTCTTCTTACAGCAGTAGCATTACCAGCCCGAAGTATGAATTTAGAGAATTCAGGGATCAAGTCTTACTCTAATGTTTTCAACTAACTTGATTTTCTTTAACAGAGGCCAAATATATGAAGTAGTCAATGTCGAGTTTATCACATCTTGCTTAACGCCTTTTGGTACTACAGAAGCACTGCTCGAAATCACCACCGAAAACAACCACTTTTCCTCCAAAAAGTGTGTCATTATCCTAGTTATGTCCCTAAGCATAGAATCTAGTGCTTCGATAACTTGTTTATTTGACATCGGTGCTTCATCCCGAGATAATCAATTGTGTGGTTAACAATAATTTTGCTAACATTAGATTGTTGTTACTAATGTTGCATGTTCTATTTCCATCAATATTTATTGGTAATTTAAATCTAGAATGTGCGGTGTAAGTACACTCCAGGTAATAATGAAGTCGCTTACACTCCGACGATGCGAAATGCCAATGCAATTATTTTCTTGGATCTAACCTTCGCTAATATCGTTTCGTATAAAAAGGTTTTCCAGTTCCCCGGACCATCTATGAAAAATAAAGCCAATTCATTCTTGAAAACTTTATTAAGTATAGAATCATATGCATATTTTGGGCACGATTCAACTTTGATACCTTCCAAGTCATTACTATCAACAACGATGCCTAGTTCTTCATTTATTTCTCTCGTCTTGTCATAAGAATCATCAAAAACAATTGGATAATCAACTAAAGCAAAAAATTTTGTAATACTTTTTCCCATTGACTCTAGAATAGTATTAATTTTCGCGGTACTTTGAAATCCACTTCACGGTGATGATAAATGCTGACGATCAATATCCCGACACATTTCACTTTTGTATTTCTCCCATAAAGAACGAGGATTCTCAAGTGGTTACAATGTACCAATATTGTAGCAAACAATCGACGCAAATTAAACTAAGCATTTGATACATTGATGCTTCTTCCAAACACGACTCCAAGCGTTATCGCCTCAAGTAACATGTGCAACACAATCGCCTCTTTATATGATTCCACACGAATACCATTGACAACTTTTAGTTCTTCAAAAGATGTACATCCTTTAATGTGATTTAATAGTAGACGAAGGTAGTATCTGTCACCTTCTAGTGGACTCACCGCAACAATTCTACCAATAACCTCGACGTTTTATCCTTCTTGACCATTTTCTCGTCTCTGCATTGATTCCAAACAAAATGTTCAGAAATTCTCGATATAATATGGTGCGAGCTAATTCATCATTCTTGTTCATGTTAAAGAATTCGTTAACATAGAACGAGATGACAATCCATTATCAACTACATTTTGTAAAGTGTCGTTTTATTAAACTTGACCAATTGCTTTCCTTCCAAATGAAGTTGTAATGTGATGAGCTCGGTGGATGTATTTCATTTGGGATGAAATCCATAGATGCGCCCACATTGACTCGAGCTCGAAATTTACCCAAGCGTGCTTTGATTGGAAGTTCTCAATCTCATCAATCCCGCAAAGCCATTTTCATTGTTGTCATTGCATTGAAATGCTACTGTTTGTCCATGTCCTTTGTATATGTATTTATACAAATATTTAACGCATTTTTTAATAGTCGACAAACCTCAACATTCAGGTGTAAGGGCCAAACTTAGCAAGCAAGTACTTTGATTATACGGGACAACCCAACGATTATCTAATTCTTCTCCTCTAACCATTGGTCTATTTCCATCATCACGTCTTCTATACTTTGGATATGAATCTTTCCCATGCACGCTGACAATCACGAAAAGCTTTGGGGTAATTATTACGACATTTACCATTTGCATCCATGCATACATTATTAGGGTTTAAATTACCGCATGGACCATGCATCATGTGTGACACAACAACTTTATACAAGTAGAGGATGATCTGGTCGATTCGGCGGAAGCTCAAAGACAAACGAAAGAATCAAAGGAAATTGGGTCTATCAATTTTGATGTTGGTTCCAAGACAATAAGAAAATGAGCATGAGGAAGACCCCGTTTGAAACTCAACAACATAGACATATGCGGCAACAGACCGAAGATCTCGTTTCTTCAAAATCTCATTTTTAAGGCATTCTAGCTTCGATTTAAATATGCGTGCAGCAAGATCGAGTCTATTTTGCATCTCATCTCTATGTCGAAGCTCTTGTTGTATTTCGGGCCAATAAGGATTACAAGTGATGGTGAGAAAAATGTCTGTTTTCCAAAACGTTGAACCAATGCCATTGCATCCATATATCTCTTTCGCATATCTCTTGGTCCACCAATAAAAGATGCTTGGAAGAACAATCCTACGTCCGATGTTTGAACCAAGTATGGTCTCACTGTAATCATAGAATCAACGATCCTTGATATAACTCGGATCGTATCTCGTCTTGCCTAAAAACGAATAAAATCTAACTGATGTCTCTATCTTAACATACATGTCAACCACATATTGTTGCAACAACCTACCCGAATGTAGAATAATGGAATTGTGCACGTCTCTAATTTGAAGTTTATAGCGGTAGTATTGCGACAAGATACACAATTTTCTTTTTTTGTAGAATTCACTATAAAAAAATATGAATAAATTAGTAATGCGTCTTTTAAAAATTAAAATAGTATTGTAGTAAAACTGACTTACTCACGAGAAGAAGTTATATTATTTACCTTCATTTTCATTGTGAAGTAACTCAGAAAGATGAATTTATTAAACGAGGATCAAGATTAAAATTGTCATTGTACTTAGCATGTTCTCTTGTAGAGCCTTTTTTCTTAATGCCTTGATGCCAACCCACATCTCCATATGGGAACAATAAAGGATATTGTAAAGGATCATAGCACCCGTAATGATAGTAGATTCTATTACCTTCTCAAAGTATGGTTATATATAAGGATATCCCGCTTAGTTGAGATTTGCACGAAGCATTACAAGTCATCATCTACCCAAATAGCCGCAACTTGACTAATGTAAGGCTTCGTTGAATCGTCTTTGATCAAGATTGACACTCGAAACTATCTCAACAACATGATTGTCCAAGATTTTCGTACTTAAATTACGGAAAAACTTTAGGAGGGATCATCACGTGACATGCGCAAATTATTTATATAATGATAAATGTTGCTCTTGCACTCTAAATGTATATACACCCATATTTTTTCTTGAAAGTTTCTTATCACACTTCACACCAAATGATGTAAATCCAAAATTGTTGTTATAAATTCATAGTTCAAGAATTCATCTGTTTCTTTAGTTTTTGATGTGAACAAGTCAAACATTTGTTGGGAGACAACATTAGTGGATGAGAGACACTTGTCCATTTGAACTGAATCAAAGAAAAAACCCTTAGTTTCATGAACGAATCTTCGAGCACCACAATTTTGACAAGAGGCTGGGCGATGGCAATATATCTCATGAACATACTATGTTATCAAAATCCATTGCCACGTAACGTCTTTGTGTATTTCTTGATCCTATATTACCAAATGCTAAAGGTCAAAGCAAGACTAAGTTTCTAATTATTGAACAAAGATGTATTACTCTCTAACCAATAGTCACAACCTTTTGTAACACTTACGTATGATCAAGTTGCATAACTTTTTATAGAAGTTAAACTAATACATTTTTTCAAGTTAATCATAATTGGCACATACCCGTTGCATTCGCCTCTTTTTTTTCCCTATATAGTTGTCTTTGACGTGATCGTCTCCTCTGTTTTTCCTCTTCTGTCATGGACAAACGATTTGACCTATCTACCTCTCTACGCAAACTATTTCTAGCCTTTCTCATAACTCCACTGTGTTAAATAGATTAATATAATATACAAAACTTCGTTAGATTTAAGTGTTTACAAAACTCATATAAAAAGTATATAATGAACTCACAAATGATAAGAAATTCAAGTAGGAAGTTAGAGTAACCTTGGATCAACATCTTCGATAGCCATTCCAGTAATGATTGCATTGTCAACTTAACAACACTAAACAAATGATTAAAACAAACATAAGAAATGTAGTGACTGACATCAAACAATTTGCATTAGTATATATTCTAAAAATGGAATCAAAGATGAATTGAAAAGGATGTCATGCCTCACAAATCTAAAGCTCCTTAATACCTAATTATCAACCTAGCATATGAACTTTCTGATTAGCCCACGTTATCCTAATTTAGTAGAAAAATATCGCTCTTAACATATGCCTATCTTAATTATTTCATACAATATGTTATGCTACATTAATAAAAGTGGACAACTTCATAGTCATTTATGGTGTAAACAGATTGACCTTTACATTTAAGAATCTTTTGATAAATCAGTGAAGTTGAAGAGGTGTCTGCAATGTATTTTTAATTTCAAATGCAACAAATAATGTTTGTAGTATATTCTTATAGAAAAAATTAGATAGCTTATGGTATAAAGAGGGGAAGTTCTGCATATAATTCAAAGATGTTTATAGTATTTGACACTTGCTCTCGCATTTTAAATCGATACCACAACTCAATAAATAGAAAAAGGCAAAAGTATAGAGCTAGTAAAATAATACACTAAATTCGATAAACCGCTTCAAAGACCCTTTTCATTCCCATATCAAGACCTATTGAACCATTTGGAGACCCTTTTTCACACAAGTAGAGATGAATTGCTCTAAAACTATCATTCACCAATCTCTCATAAAAAGACAAGAGTAGCAAAATGTCAAATTTAAATGGTGTGCGATTCGCATTTGGAATGTGAAAGCACCATATATCAATTAACCTAGAGTCAAGGAAATTCAAGGATAATTATTTTTTTACCGAAATGATTGTATGTAACCACAAACAACTACACATTTTATAATAGCAAGCAAATACACAAAAGGCATGAAAAGTAAAAGTAAACAACTATTGAAATGAAAGTATCTAACTACAAACAACTAAAAGCAATGGACTACTCAAACACGCTCGGGAAGAACATGATTAAGAAACCATCTATGGACTTAACTCCCCCTAGTAATCAAATCAAACCAATCGATCAATTTGAAAGCTGCTAGTAAGATGTAAGATTTTACTTTTAACTACATCTGATATGCAATGCCACAAATGAGATCTACCCAAATGGGAGAACATGAAAAGTTGAAAGAATAAACTAAGTCTCATTTCAGACATAACTAACAACATCCAAAATAGAAAAACTTAACACATGCATAAAAAGTGTTTCATGGATCGGCGGTTTCGGATTCAATGGTTTTAGTTGGAGAAAACAGTTTCAGGCTGTGGAAATGATTTTCAGATAAGCTAGATTAAGAACTCACAATCTACAGGTTATATAATGCGAAATCCACACAAATTAGTTAACTTAGAGGTACTTTGTAAGTCATAGATTTTTTCTCTAAGTGATGGTATCAATGATACCATTACCGCATAAAGTTTGAGTTAGGTAGAAATATCTATTATATAAAATGTGAAAAGGATGCCATGCCTCACAAATCTAAAGCTCCTTGACAAATAATTATCAACCTAGCATATGAACTTTCTGATTAGCCCACGTTATCCTAATTTAGTAGAAAAATATCGCTCTTAACATATGCCTATCTTAATTATTTCAAGGGTCTTTATCCACAAAATGAATTTTTGTAAAGAATAACTTTAGCATGGGTACGAAAGCTGGGTAATATTATAAATGAATTATATGTCGAGGAATCTTTTCATAACCTACATAAGATAGATTGGATCGGGTTTATAATGCCAAATACATTATCCTCCCCTCTCAGTTGAATATTCATACTAACAAGTTGTTAAATTTCTAATAAAATCAAGCATTCACAGCAAATCATGAAATGAATAACTAACTGCCGATACTATATTTTGAAATACTTTTAATCATTATGTCATATTATGTCATATTACCTTTTTTATGTGGCATATCAAGTGTTGTTCGTTTTCGAGGTATTGTTATCTTTTTTTTTTTTTTTTTTTTTTTGATAAGGAAGTTGCATCTGTGTATATATATATATTAAACTTGCAGAAAGTTAGGCAAGGAATTTTGTTTTTTCCCCATAAATTCTCTTCTCTCTTTCATTTATTTTCTATAGAAAATGTTTGGCATGAATAGATTTGCTTGTGTTCATCAATTTTCATTTTTTAGAGTTTTCTTAATTTACTTTTTTTTGAGAAGGTTATCTTAAGTTTTTGATGGGGTTTAAAGGGAGAAACATATGGAAGTGTTGGGCATGAATCATGCGCGGTGGTGTGAGAGAGAAACAATGATAGAAAGAAACTGGCTCTCGAATCTCAATAACCACAGCAACAACCATTCCAAACCTGTCATAACGGATTCCACACGAATACCATTGACAACTTTTAG
Source organism: Stephania japonica (assembly GCA_039657345.1). Lineage (NCBI taxonomy): Eukaryota > Viridiplantae > Streptophyta > Magnoliopsida > Ranunculales > Menispermaceae > Stephania > Stephania japonica. The sequence goes on along the minus strand of CM077565.1, from coordinate 45,565,513 downwards.
TTCTTCAAAAAGATGTACATCCTTTAATGTGATTTAATAGTAGACGAAGGTAGTATCATCACCTTCCTGCAACAATTCTACCAATAACTTTGACGTTTTATCCTTCTTGACCATTTTAAGTCTGTTGATTCCAAACAAAATGTTCGGGAAATTCTCGATATAATATGGTGCGAGCTAATTCATCATTCTTGTTCATGTTAAAGAATTCGATTAACATAGAACGAGATGACAATCCATTATCAACTACATTTTGTAAAGTGTCGTTCTTATTAAACTTGACCAATTGCTTTCCTTCCAAATGAAGTTGTAATGTGATGGTACAGTGGATGTATTTCATTTAGATGAAATCCATAGATGCGCCACATTGACTGCAGAGTGCTACCCAACGACGTCTTGATTGGAAGTTCTCAATCTCATCAATCCCAAGCATTTTCATTGTTGTCATTGCATTGAAATGCTACTGTTGTCATGTCCTTTGTATATGTATTTATACAAATATTTAACGACTTTAATAGTCGAGCAAACCTCGACATTCGGTGGTGAGTCAAACTTAGCAAGCAAGTACGGATTATACGGGACAACCCAAGCGATTATCTAATTCTTCTCCTCTAACCATTGGTCTATTTCCATCATCACGTCTTCTATACTTTGGATATGAATCTTTCCCATGCACAAGCAGTACAATCACGAAAAGCTTTGGGGTAATTATTACGACATTTACCATTTGCATCCATGCATACATTATTAGGGTTTAAATTAGCATGGACCATGCATCATGTGTGACACAACAACTTTATACAAGTGAGGATGATCTGATTCGGCTTGGAAGCTCGGCACAAACGAAAGAATCAAAGGAAATTGGGTCTATCAATTTTGATGTTGGTTCCAAGACAATAAGAAAATGAGCATGAGGAAGACCCTAGTTTTTGAAACTCAACAACATAGACATATGCTGCAACGGGACCGAAGATCTGTTTCTTCAAAATCTCATTTTTAAGGCATTCTAGCTTCGATTTAAATATGCGTGCAGCAAGATCAGGTCTATTTTGCATCTCATCTCTATGTGAAGCTCTTGTTGTATTTCAGAGCCAATAAGGATTACAAGTGATGGTGAGAAAAATGTCTACGGTTTTCCAAAAGCGTTGAACCAATGCCATTGCATCCATATATCTCTTTCGCATATCTCTTGGTCCACCAATAAAAGATCTTTGGAAGAACAATCCTACGTCCGATGTTTGAACCGGTAGTCTCACTGTAATCATAGAATCAACGATCCCTTGATATAACTCGGATCGTATCTCGTCTTGCACTAAAACGAATAAAATCTAACCTTGATGTCTCTATCTTAACATACATGTCAACCACATATTGTTGCAACAACCTACCGAATGTAGAATAATGGAATTGTGCACGTCTCTAATTTGAAGTTTATAGCGAGTAGTATTCGCGACAAGATACACAATTTTCTTTTTTTGTAGAATTCACTATAAAAAAATATGAATAAATTAGTACGTCTTTTAAAAATTAAAATAGTATTAGAGTAAAAGCTGACTACGAGAAGAAGTTATATTATTTACCTTCATTTTCATTGTGAAGTAACTCGGAAGGTGAATTTATTAAACGAGGATCAAGATTAAAATTGTCATTGTACTTAGCATGTTCTCTTGTAGAGCCTTTTTTCTTAATGCCTTGATGCCGACCCATCTCCATATGGGAACAATAAAGGATATTGTAAAGGATCATAGCACCGTAATGATAGTAGATTCTATTACCTTCTCGGAGAATGGTTATATATAAGGATATCCCGCTTAGTTGGTTGCGCACATAAGTCATCATCTACCCAAATAGCCGCAACTTGACTAACGAGAAGGCTTGTTGAATCGTCTTTGATCAAGATTGACACTCGAAACTATCTCAACAACATGATTGTCCAAGATTTTCGTACTTAAATTACGGAAAAACTTTGCAGACATCAACTCAGTCTTCCTTGATATGCATAAGACATGGTACATGACAGTTATTGAAAAGGTGGGAACAAATCAGTTTGGTCTGGTGGAAAGGTGTAGAAGATAAACATCTTAATCAAGGCCTGATCTAGTATTAGCCCACGTTATCCTAATTTAGTATTAGATGATCAACAGAGAGCATTTCTTATGAAACAGAAAGCACAATCAAATTCATTACTTGTGAACTGCTACAGCCAAAATAATGTCTTCAGTTGATTGAGGCATTTAATCAAACAATTGATACTCACTCTAAATAGTGCTAGTAACTGTTGTGGCCTGAAGTGCAAGAATTTTTTGGAATCTAATAGTACATACTGAAACTCTTAACATTACCTTAGCATTACCTGTACGTAGTGGACAACGAGTTATTTGAATGAGATGAGCAAGAAAACTGGTTGTAATTGAGTATAGAGATAGCAGCTTTGAGACAAAGTGTTGTCGAAGTAATGTCGCCGTGAACGATGGATAGGGATTCGAAAATCTCTAGTGTTATCTAGGGTTTTCGAAGAAATAGGAGCGTGCAATTAATCGCCGTGAACGATGGATAGGGATTCGAAATTCTCTGGTGTTTTCTAGGGTTTTCGAAGAAATAGGAGCGTGCAATTAATCGAAAGAAATCGTTCAAAAACACGAAGGAGAACAAAAACTAAACAAAGATGGATCTGTGAAGAAATAGGATCCGTGAAGAAATAGGATTTCCTTCTTCATTGAGACTTCTCAGCGTATAAACAGAGAGTATAAACAACAGATAGTATAAACAAATCGGCATCCATTTGTGTTGAAATCGGATTGCTGGTTTGGTGGTTTTTGTTGAAATGTTGGTTTGTGTTGAAATCGGATTGCTAGTTTGCTGGGGGTAAGAAAGGAAGTTTAAGTGACGAAGTAGTTTGTGTTGAAATCAGATTGCTAGTTTGCTGGGGGTAAAAAAGGAAATTCAGCATTGTGTTGAAATCGGATTGCTAGTTTGCTGGGGGTAAAAAAGGAAGTTTAAGTGACGAAGTAGTTTGTGTTGAAATCAGATTGCTAGTTTGCTGGATAGATATATATTAAACTTACAGAAAGTTAGGCAAGGAATTTTGTTTTCCCCCATAAACAAGTATGTATTTACAACAGACTTAAACTCCCATGCTTTCTAGCAAAAATTAGAAAAAGGGAACGAGATAGGGAGGCAATCGTGGAATACGACTTTGTTTGAGGGTAAATCTCTTCTCTCTTTCATTTATTTTCTATGGAAAATGTTTGGCATGAATAGATTTGCTTGTGTTCATCAATTTTCATTTTTAGAGTTTTCTTAATTTACTTTTTTTTGAGAAGGTTATCTTAAGTTTTTGATGGGGTTTAAAGGGAGAAACATATGGAAGTGTTGGGCATGAATCATGCGCGGTGGTGTGAGAGAGAAACAATGATAGAAAGAAACTGGCTCTCGAATCTCAATAACCACAGCAACAACCATTCCAAACCTGTCATAACGAAGTCGATGTGGCCTCAAATTAATTTTTTTTGACAAGTATTTGCTACCGTTATTTTCTTGATTTTAGTAGGTTTTTTTTTATACTACGTTGTCGAGGATTACCTCTAACTAATCCACTGGAGACACACCTTACTGTACTAGAGATATGCCTAGGAAAGATAAAAGATTATAACTTGTGACCTCTTGGACCCAATTATATATACTAGTCTAATAGCGTGCTACACACACAGCTAAAGTATTTTTTTTCGTGCGAAAAGAAAATTAACAATTTTTTTTATTAGGATAGGCAGAGGCTTCCAAATTACGCAACACAATTATAAGGAAACAATATTTCCTTCTAAAATTGATAATGGTTATTTTGTTTGAATATATAGCTTATGATGGATTACGGTTCAAATTTATGTAGATGTGTCTATATTGAATAGTTTGTTTGTATATTTTATCCATGAATATGATCTGAGGCGAAGTAAGTAGTTAATTGAATTGATTTCATATACTTTTCTTTTTCTTTTTTTTTTGGTAGGAATATACTTTTCTTTATGATTGGCATAACATGATCTTCAATCACATATTGACTGCAATTTAGATTAAAGAAGGAAGTCATTGAAAAGCAAATGGTTGCAGGACATTGTGTCAATATCTTTTGCACGTTACAATTAGTAGACATCCTTTTTGTCAAAGTCGAATTCACGACCTCCTCAAACGTTACGTTTTGGTTGAAATAACTTGCCTTTTGACAAGTAATTTGTACACTAAAGAAAAAAACGTTTTGGTTGAAGTAACTTGCCTTTTGACAAGTAATTTGTACACTAAAGAAAAAAATCTCATCCTTCACTTAAAACATGAATTAGTATTCTAATATTGTAGTTACGTAGTCTAATCCCTGTGAAATTATATGAACTTAGTTCAAGTCAGCAAGATGCTAAACGGTCTATATACTTCAAGCTGATCTAGTCAAGCGAACAATACTGCTAAAAAAACCATGAAAATGTGAAGTTAATTATTAAGCTATTAAGATGTTTCCAACAATGCGCAAAGTCAAAGCCACAAGCTCGTCCTAGCAACCAGATAGGATAAAGACATGATATAGCATTAACTTGTTTTTTTTTTTTTCTTTTTTTGACTTAAGTGAGAGTAGAACTCACGACCTCCTAAAACCTTGCGTTTTGGCAAATGATATCGTTGTCATCTCACCATAGAGTTACTTTGACATTAAACTATTTTTTTCTCTTAAAATAAGGAAGATGACAAATTAAAAAGAACCATGAAGTAAGGAGGGCAGATCCAACACATAATAATAATTAAAGTAGGGATATTTGGTTTTCAAAAAAAAAAGTAGGGATATTTGTGGTGTGTGAAAAATAATACTTCAAATCAAAAGTATATTTATTATGCCTTTTATCATAATAAATAAGTTTAGATTTTAAGGTGATTGTACCCTGACTTCTCATTCGTAGTTCCTATTAAAAACAGTGAACCTGAAATTTGGTCCAAATAAAAAGTAAAATCTTTGTTGCCCATGTACTGAGGAGTTTCTTTTATGTTTTCATCTCCCAAAACCTGTGATGAAACACGCTTGGCATGCTCATAAACCTGGTCGTCATAAATCTTTGAACGCTTTCTCTCCAAAAACCCAATTCAGTTGTGCCTTGACTCATTGCAACTTGATTCACAATAATCTGATGACAGAAATTCAAATGTCTATTCATGTCAACCAACTAGGATAATAGAGGATATCTACATATATACATCTACATGGAGGCCACATATGTAGTGTGTTCAAAAGCAAGACATATGAAGCCATGAAACGCAATCCCCTAACTTGAACTTTATTATTATCATATGCACATTTATTGCTTAGTAGTTAGTATTTAAACATTTGGAACAAGCTGAACAATATGTTACATTCAATAATAATCTTGCAGTTAAACTAAACAACTCAATCATCTTTGGCAACTAATTCAAAGTTATTCCACATATTTTTTGTAAGTCCAAATAATAAGCAAAACACAATGCGTCACATGTTAATATTACAATATAGGGAGACCTAAGAAAATAAAAACTGAATCTAGAGAGAGTTTGACAAATCACGGGTTGTGTTTTTAATTGAGATAATCAAAAGAGTTATATATACTACACTAAAAAGGGAGGCCTAAGAAAATAAATACTAAATCTAGAGAGAGTCCGACAAATCACGAGTTGTATTTCTAATTGAGATAATCAAAAGAGTTTACTTCAACAACAACATAGCCTCAATCCCAAATTAATTTGGGTCGGCTACATAGATCAAACTCTTCCACTGTGTTCGATTTAGTGCAAAAAGAGTTATACTACACTAAAAAAAGTTATTTCTTTCAACCACACATTTAGGAAGTCCAAAAAAATCGAAGAGAAACAAATGAATGAATAGAGAAAAATTTGCATAACTCTCACGTTGATACCAACCCTTTCATCCGAACTATTTTGAGAAGGGTTGTCATTCCCACACGGATGGTCACAAGGATTCACGGAAAGAGATTTAGTACTAGAGTCGTTAATAAAGAGGTTTTTCATTAAGATTCACGATGGTCACAAGGATTGCTTTAAAGAATCTAAAAATAGTGGAGATTTGAGCAAGCTAGGTAGAGTTTCAAAATTGTTCGCGGATTTATAACCTTAGCATTTTACAAATAAAAAAAGTCAATAAAGAGGGGGAAAAAAGACAAGTGAAAACATGAAGCATTGAGAGTAAGAAAAATTGCTATAAATTGCATAGGATAACTCAAACAAAACAAATTGGCTTGAAGAATTGATTGAATATAATCAGAACTATAGAATAGTTCTAGAGTCGTTAATAAAAGGGAAAGTCAAATTCATGTAATGTTTTATCATTTTGTTATACAATTTTTCTTTCCCTTTTATATATCAAAAGAAGTTTTGTCGTCTGGGCTGGGCAGGGCTGCAAATTCATGAGTGGTTTGTTTGTTTTGGTCATGGCGGAATGGCGTGCGGGCAATCATGGTGCTGGTATTTTTTTTACGAATAAGCAGGAGGGGACGTCTCTTTGGTATTTTGTAGGTCTCACATGTATGTTCATATCTCTCATGGGATGAGTTAGAGATTTGGGTTTGACCCTGCTGGTTTGTGCCTAACTACTCCTAGTTGAGTGTTTACTCCAAGCCACGTCAAGGTGCTTGCGGGGAGAGCTAGCGGTTTGGAGTGTTGACTTCATGTTTGGCTACGGCCTTTGTTGACCTTGGATACGGGGGGAAGCACCTCACATATTCATTTGTGTATATAACATTCTTTGTAAATAGTTGGCATGGAGGGTACACAACCCCTCCAATATATGTATTTTTCTGTTGAGATCTAAGCAACTTTTAGGAGCTTCACTCCAATTCTCAAAAAAAAAATTTGATTATTGATGGGTTGAATATTAAAATTGGGGATCCCAAACTAAAGTTATCTTGAATTGACCACTAAGTGCACAGAACTCAGTGTAGCGATTAAAAAGTTAAGGAATACTTTGAAAGATTACAACTCAAATGGCGAACATTTTGGTAACGGTCGCATTAGTAAACACGAGGGTAGTCAAGTTACTAAAATTGGGGATCCCAAGTCAAAAGACTACCTTTGATGTAACCGCCACATGTAAGGATCATGTCACCAAGTTGAAAGTTGTAAGTGTTGAAGGGATCAAGAACATGAGGTTAAAATATACAAATCAAGGCAACCAATACAAAAATATATTGTTCCAACTTAACTAGAAGTCAATTTGACTCATGAAATTAGAGATAACCCAACTAAAAGAATATTTTTGATATAATTGAACCCTTTAACTAACGACTCTTGAATCAAAATGGAACCTAACCTAATATGATAGGGGATGGTTGAAGTAAGGATAACGTTGCAGAATATGCGAATGAATGATTGTCACATAATCTAAGTCAATAATAACTTGATTCTTAAAATTCGAGATCTTAAAATAGGATCAACCAATGAAAAAATAAATTGGTGTTATGAAAAAGTTGCACTCAAGAGGGACAATATTTACTATACATTTTTTTGTAGCCGTCAGGACTTACAAGGAGAAGTACCTTGTCCGAAAAACTTAAGATTCCTAATCGAAATGGTGCCGTCACGAGAAGTCATGAAAATTGTTCATGGGACGTAACTTGTAACTTCTCGATAATGAGAAAGTTACAGTAAGAGCTTGAACTACCAAACTAGATGGTTTGGGGAAGGATAAAAGATCAGACCAATGACGGATTGATGATTAAAAATTGGGGATCCTAATTTATGATCGAATCACAATAAGTTCATACTATGTAACACAAACAAACTGAAAACTAGGAAGAATGAGGAAATGCTAAGCTAGCCATGAAACGTGAATCTCTAAGTGGAGATAAAATCTTCTAAACTTGACACCATTGAGAATTGCTAAACAAACAATGTTATTGGGACTTAGGAGCCTGGGAGCTTAGTATAAGCCCAAAAGTGAAAATCCTAACTTCGACAATGTAAGAGAATTTGAAACACATCCTAAATGAGTAAATGATTGTGATAATATAAAAGACTGAAACCGTAACCATTGGTGTTGGTGTATTAAACTTGAGAATTACACCGATAAGAGGAAAAGTTTGAAAATGTATTTCATGGATGAGGTCACCCTGAGTTATTTTCATGAGAAATTAGCCTAATATTCTTATTTTCAAGAATCACTAAATTTAGTGAAAAGGAAAAAAAATTATGAATGGCTTGAGCTAAGTGTAAGCAAGAAAGCATAGGATAAACACTGCAAAAAGAAATTCTAGAGACAGTTATAAATATGAGTATGGGCACCCTTGAAATAAAAAGTTTAAATGGAATGACGTGTAAGATCTTGCTCGTTTAACTGCTGAGAGCGTTGTCATGTACTTTACATTTGAAGTACCCAACAAATAAATAAAGAGTGCAACAATAGTAACGCACAAATATGACAATTGAACTGTTAAGGGTGAGTTTTGAACTAATGAGATTACGAGTCCTTAATGACAATAATGGGGGTTATGTGTTGTATAATTTTCAGGAAACAACATGAATGTCATATTTAAAACATAAAAGTTAAATCACCCTTGCATCTCAGTAAGAAAGAGTTTAAAATAAACTGTAAAAGCAAATAGCCAACTTAGAAATGTGACAAGAGGTACTTGAGAACCAAATGTGAATACATGAATAAACTAAGAGAATTTATAACGGTAACCCAAAATAGTGACCATTGATCGGTACGAGGATAAGATGCGACAAGTCTTCAAAATTCGAGTAATTGTAATAGGAGACCTTAGTTTGAAATAAAGATGACGATATGATAAATCGCATGTGGATGAATATTGAATCCCGCTTAAGGTTGGCAATGATGTCAAATATTTCACAGGATTATTAGGGTGGAAACTTGTTGCGTAAGTTAACGGTCAAATGTGACATAGGAGTTGCAAAGTGGACTATTGGTAAATAGTTGACTTGAATTATAAACCTACAAGAATGAACATCGACAAATGTATGATGGACAATGATTTTAAGGTATTATCCCCAAAAGAAATGCTATGTTTACTTATTTGTAGCCTCCACACATAAGCCGCAATGGTACGATGAGTCACGCATTGATATATGAAATTGAGATGGTGATAGAGATGGTGTGCTAATGTCCATGTCATAAAGGATAGTTATTCTTATTTTCCTAATACCAAGTGGTGATATGGTTTTATTGTCAGGTGGGCGGAGATATTTTCTTTTCGACACAGATAGGCACCATATAACATCTTAGTATTATTCTTTTTACTTGTTGGTTGGCCAACTCAAGTGCACATTGCGACTTCAATGGAGATTACAAAGGAATACCTTGAAAACGAGTGACTTAAAGTCCTTAGTTGATATCTATCATGGAACCAAAAGATGAAATAAAAAGAAGAAAAGTCGGTAAGTTTTGAACTCAAGCTTTAGTGGCATGTTAGATAATGAACTTACTACTCGACCAATGCCTTGGGACAAACTCGAGCCAAGATTAGTCGAGCCTTATTAGGTTATTTCGTCAAGGCAAAACAAATAAATGAATTACTAAACAAGGACGTCATTGTTGTCAAAACATCTCAAGTGGTATAGACATTCACTTGCCAAAGAGGTCTTGAGTAGGGGTGCACACGGATTGGATCCAGTCCAATTAAGGTCAATCCGCAATCCAATCCAATTATTGCAGATTGAAAAATTACAATCCAATCCAATCAAAATAATTCATCAATCCAACTCAATCCAATTTGCAAAATGCGGACCGAATTGGATCAAGTTCTACGGATTGACGTTTTTCTATCCAAAATTTATGAAATTAGACTTAATCAAATGAATCACAAAAATTATATATCTCATGAATGACAAATTTACAACATACATTCCACAAATTTATATATAGCATATTTCCCACAAAATTGTTGTCACAATAACCTTCAAAATATAAGTTCCTACATAAATAAATGTATTATCCACAAATATTCACCATACATCCTCACAAAAGAACAAAAAAAAGTGTACGTTGAACATACAACCTACAATAAAAGGTCGAAAGCATAATAAAAGAGTTAAAAACAAGTATAGTCTTTTAAATATTTTAGTTTAGAGTTGATAGTTTGTGTTGATACTAATTAAGCTATTATTGTACATATGATGAAATATATGTATATGTTGATGTGTTAAATCGGATTGGATCCACGATTTTTTAATATAGGATCCGTAATTCGATCCGATCCAGTCCAGTCGAATTAATGATTTTTCAATTCAATCCAATTTAAGGGATCAAAAAACTGACCCAATTAGTGATAATTAGTCCGAATTAAACCGAATCCACGGATTAGTGCAATCCGTGTGCACCCCTAGTCTTGAGTAGGGGTGGGCACGGGTCGGGTTCGGGTCGACCCGACCCGATACCCGACGACCCGACTCATTCGGGTCGATATAAAAATGACCCGCCACCCGACCCGCCAGACCCTAAACCCGAACCCGAACCCGACCCGAACCCTATAAAACCCACAAAAACCACAAAAACCATATAAAACCCATGATGACGCCCGGACCCGACCCGAACCCGACCCGACCCGACACTATTATGACCACACCCGAACCCGACCCGACACCCGACGGGTCGGGTTTTATGACCCGACTCGTTTGCTCCACTCATCCCACCCGACCCGCCACCCGCCACCCGACTCGGGTGACCCGACCCGAGTCGGGTTCTCGGGTTTCGTGCCCACCCCTAGTCTTGAGTTCCACTTGAAGGTCGCCATTGTTGTTGCTCTTGAAGGTCTCAAACCTACTCTTCACTTCTCCCTCTAAAATGCCGAACCTCCTCTCCAAGCTTCATCAATGTCGACGCCTCTCTTCAATCTCACTCTCATCTTCTTCTCATCTCTCTCGCTCAATCAATTCCCAAACCCCCAATTCCCACAAAAACTCAAACACTAGACAAATTTCTCAATTAGGGCATTTCTATCACTCTTCCTCTTCTTCTCCTCCTATGTTGTTCTCAAATTTGATGTTGTTTCGGTTCTTCTCTGTTAATGTTTCTTCAAACAAGGATCTTGAAAATGATGGGCTGGATCACAAGATTGGTGATTCTGGAGGTGAATTGGGGAAAATGGATTTAGGGTTTGGTGGTGGAGGAGATGAATTGGGGGTTGGTGGGGATGAGTGGTATGATCCGGCTGTGCGAATGGTTGTTGATTTGCTTGATGGGTACCATGACTTAACTGGCCTTCCTTGGTAAGGGTTTAGGGTTTTGATCAGTTTTTGTGATTATTGTTTATCACCAAAACAAGATATTAGATTCACTAGTTTAGGGTTTAGTGCAAAGGTTCAGCCTTTTATGTAGATTTTAGGATTGGATCCATGATTATTGTGAATTAGGGGCATTGGATTGGACTATTGTTTTGGAGCATGACAAGATTATAATTTGGGAAACCAAGATCTCGGCTTTAATGGGCGAATGGCAAATTGCGTGATTTTGGGCTATTTGTTGTGGTTATTTCTTTGCTTATAGTTCTATCTAATTTGCAAAAAGCGATTTTTTTTTCTGAGTGAAGGAATTGTAGATTGTGATGTTTGTGTTTTCTCCATTTCTGAATATATTGCAGGTGGATAACAATTGCGTCGTCTACTTTAGCTCTTAGAGTGGTATTGCTCCCGGTGCTTGTTGTGCAACTTAAGAAGTTGAAGAGGATAGCAGAGTTATTTCCCAAGTGTAAGTGTAACAAGTGGATTTCGTCTTTCTGTGGTTGATACTTCAGACTCCTTTTAGTTAATGCAATTTTACATAGCACGTGCATACTGCATGAGAAACAAAAGTTGTACCTGATATTTGTGCTGCAATGTTTTATTTAAATCCATTGAATTCTGATAGATGATGCCACTTCTCACTTATCGCTACTAATGCATACTGCGACATTGATGTTTCCTGTTTGGGCGTTGGTTTTCCTTAAGAATATTATGTCAGGCCATCTTATAATTTTTCTACTGGACTTTAGAATGCACTTGCTTGAAGTTGAGAGTGTTATAAGTACACAATGCTATTCTAGATTAGTGAAGAGTTCAGGAAACAGTTATGGAGTTCTTGATTACAATTCTATGTTGTGTCTTTCTTGGAAGACTCAATGGGAAAAAAAAAATGTACTGTGACCATTTTTGAGCAAGTGGATTATGGTTTGTTTAACCATAATCTCCATGAAGTTATTTTATTTTATTCTATTTTTCTCATCTAGCCTGTTTAAATCATTGCCTCCATTCACATTTAGTTATCCTGTAGACAAATTCTTTCAATTCATTGGACAGTTAACTCAAATTTGATTATCTGTCTAATGTTCCCTTTTTCTCACAGTGCCTCCTCCATTCCCTCCTCCTTTCTCAGGAAAGAAATACTCAAAGCAATATCTGCTCTTCAAGAAGGAAAAAAGAGCAGCTGGATGCCCTTCATTTTTATGGTTTGGAGCTTATGTTTCAGTCCAGGTATTTTCACTGATTTCAAGATCTCATTTTACTCAAAAGTATTGAGGTTATTTAGAGTAAATAAGTCTAGATAAAATGATAGCAGGCCACTTAATTTATTTCACTTTTATCAGGTTCCATGCTTCCTTTTATGGATGACAGCCGTTCGGAGGATGTCATTGAACCATCACCCTGGGTTTGACTTTGTAAGTGGTTGATGCATGGTGTTTGGCTCTACTACCTTTTGTGTATTAAATGAGTGATAATTAAGACAATTTATTTCTGAATCCTCAAGTTTTTACTTCACTTTGAGATTGTTGGTCCATTGTATCTCATACTTCTATGGAGGAAAAAAAATGTCTAAGACTGTCTTAATATTTAGCTGGTATTGTTATTGTTTCTTCAATTTTCATCCGGTTGATTTGTTCTAGCAGACTGTCTGGTTTATTGATTTTTTTCGGCAATGATACCAGTCAGAATTACTTTTTTTTTTTTTGAATTTTAGTTTATGTGAGGTTCCTTTCAAATGTTTCAGGGTGGCGCATTATGGTTCCTAGATCTGACTGAATTGCCGCATGGAGTTTATGGCCCAATTTTTCCAGTTTTGATTGCAAGTCTGCATTTCATCAATGTTCAGGTATTTCCTCTTATACTGCATTATCGAGGACTATAACTTTATTCTAACTTCTCTAATGAGGATACTACTGTAGCGCTGTGCCTATTTCTTGAGAGATGAGATGCTTGTTGCACTTTTCTTGAAGTGGCCCAATCCACTATCTTGGCAATGGGAAAGAAAACAAGAGTTTTTTTTTTTATTTCTTTTTCTTTTTCTTTTTTTTTTTGGGGGGGTGGTTGAAAACAACATTTTTCTTCTACTTTGTTACGAAACTTTTCAAAGATAAGCACATATGTTCTAGACCTCCAAATTTTCTTGTGCAATGGTAGTTTATTTTCTCGGATGACTGATAATGCTGAACATCTTCTCAAAATAAATTACTGAATAATAATGCTTAACATACTACTAAGTACTAACTTTTCACCAGATATCTTTTCGGACATCCAGCGTTGACAAGATGAAAGGTCTTATTGGTGTCTTGGCTAAAGTAAGTTACTGCATCTGTTTAACCCTGAATTATAACTTGGACATCCTGGTTCAAGAAAGAAACTTTAGGTGGGTTCGCATGTTTTGATATGAATCATCTGGTTCAACTTGTTCTAGCATAGTTGAAAATTTAAAGGCTAAATTAAATACCTGAATATGCTTCTCTTTGCATCAACCCGCTGTTTTATTTTCTTTGAAATGTTTCTCTCTCAAATGACAAGGTTGTTTATTTCTTGCAGTACTACAAAATGTACTTGAATATTTTGACGGTTCCTCTATTTTTCATTGGGTATCTTATTCCTCAGGTAACTTCCATGTTATTTGTTTTGTTTTGTTCTGTAGATACAGTGCCCTGCATTCATTTTTAAAACCATAAGAGAAAGCCGTTGGTGTTAGACATTTCATGTATAAAAGTTGCATCCTTTTTTTTTTTTTTTTGAGGCAGCATCCTTTTTCTTTTTGAGGTTACTGATGACATAAACACATTTCCTTATATTTCTAATTTCCTGCTCTGGTAAGAAGCACGGCCCAAGTGTAAAAAGTGACACAGATAAAGAGCACAATCTCCAATGAGCCTTGATTTTGTGTATTGCTTCCCTTGCATGGTAAATTTGAGTCTTTTGAAAAGCTTATGCTAACTTTAAATTATAAATTGTCCATTTACGTTCTTCAAACTATTGACATCAAACTGATGCTAAAGAAAATCAGTCCATCACAAATATAATAGAATGAATTGCCATAGGTTGAGTTGGCCTAGAAACAACAATAAGGAAAACTGACAACACCAGCAGGCTCGTATGACGCTGTGATTTCATTTTCATGTTATGGAGACATGGGAAAAATTTATGTGTGCTACTTGATTCATTCATGAAAATTTCTTTTTACCCATTGTATTTACCAGGTTAATCATAAATATTTACAACACTGAACCACAGATCAATCTACTTGCCTGAGTCTTTTATCATTTGTTCATTTTCTTTTTTCCAAAGTTGTTGGGTTTCCTCTTTTATTTATTTATTTATTTTTATGCAGGGAAGTTTGGTTTATTGGGTCACAAATAGTTCATTAACTGCCATTCAGGTTTGTTTATTTTCAGT